>CM026289.1:7060994-7591037 GCA_014851415.1 Cnaphalocrocis medinalis | reverse complement strand
CTAACCAAAGGTGACGACTGGGAATAAGCCAAGTTTCAGTGGGAGAGCCACAGCTTCGGCATGAATAGGCCGTTTTCGACCGGAGTAATACCAGTCCTCACAGAAAACCGGCGTGAAGCAGTGCATGCGCTGTGTTTTGCTGCGTGAGTGAGGGTACCGGAGGCCCAATTCAGGGGTAGAAGGTAAGCACGCACTTGTGACTGGTGTTGCAGTTGTCCATGGGCGCCGGTAATCGCTTACCATCAGTGATCCGTCGGCTCGTCTGCCACCTCAAAGAAGTGCAGTGCTTTAAAAGGGATCCACTAGCTACTGGGGCCATGGTATCAGCGGAATAATAGCTTTCAAATCCCTTTCGACCTTAGAAAGTTAGGCGCCGATATTACATACATTAGGTACCTACCATATCAAAACGATGTCAAGGCTTTTCGATGAATATCATTAAATTTCGTGATTGGTTTTACGAATGTTTAAATTTACAGCGATGTGTTATATGTGTCAATAAAGTCATGAAATAATCCATACTAATATTATAAATGCGAAAGTAACTCTGTCTGTCTGTCTGCTACTCTTCACGCCAAAACTACTCAACGGATTTAAATGAAATTTGGTATACAGATAATCTAGACCCTGAGAAAGGCATAGGATACTTTTTATTGCGAAAAGGTGTTGTAAGGGTTGAAAGGGGGGTAAAAAGTTACTTTTCCACGCAGACGGAGTCGCGGGCGGCCGCTAGTAATATATAGAATGGAAAATATTATATATAACTTCACAGAAAACCGGCGTGAAGCAGCTCCTGTGCTGTGTTTCGCCGAGTGAGTGAGGGTACCGGAGGCCCACCCGGGGGGAAGGGGAAAAGGCCGAGGAATACAAAAGTTTTAAAAGTCTATTCGAATTAGTAATACGGGCAACTAGCATTGGTTAATTTTGCAAAGTAAGTATTCATCTTTGTTAAATAATTGCTGTTTATACCTACTGTGCGAAATTAACAATGTAATTAATGTAGGTATGACTATTAAGTATGGTGAGTCAGCAAATTTATTTTTAAAGAAAACAAAGAACTTAGAAAAACGGTAACAGCTGTATAAATGAATCATTCGACCGAAGTACGGTGGCCTGCACATCAAGTTACTACAATCTGTCAAATTTCTTCAATCGAACCTCACTTTTATGTCAAACGTGTTTGGTTCAATATCAACTGAGAAAATTTGACAGATTGTAGTAACTTGATGTGCTGGCCACTGTACATAATTTTGGAGACAACTGAATGGTGGTACATAAAGACTAAAAAAACAAAGACAATACAACATGTGTGACTATACCTACTAAAAAACAATACACTTACATCTTCTTAGGGAACTGATTACAGTCATTTCGATATTCGCAGTTAAATAGTTCAGTTTCAGTAACTCACACCTAAATACCTTGGACTACGCCTTCGCAGATAAAACTATTTTCATATTCATCACGTCATATTTTCTCTTTTAGATGCTACGTTTATTGAGTTAAAATTTTTCATCGTTTCAATGAAATTATGGATACATATGTATATTTGTTTCACGATCTACTTACCTATCTATTTTCTTTTAGTATCTACTAGTTCTACTACGCTAAACGATTTAGATAAAAGTGGTGATATTATCTATTAGGTATATGGCAGTTAATAGTTGCATTTAAGTACAGTCAAGTTCAAAAATATGTATGCCTACTAGAGATGCGCCGAATATTCGGTTGGTATTCGGTATTCGGCATATTCGGCACTTTTTTCACTATTCGTATTCGGCCGAATTATTCGGTTTTAGTGCTGGTATTCGGTTAGAGTATTCGGTTACAGTATTTCTATGTTCCTGGCTATATAACATGGAATTTAAAAGGACAAGTTTCTTTATGTAAGATTTATGTTTTGTAAATTAAATAAAACTGGCGAGGAATGTGTTAAAAAGCTAATAAATGAAATCAATTAAACTTGAAATCAACGTGTATTTTAACATCTAGAGTCCACATATTTATTTCCTGCTCTATAGTATGTAGCTAACATTAACTTTAAAAAATTACCTAATTCATTTATTTTTAAGCCAGATCAATCAATATTAATTTTACTATTTATTTTTATACTTAAAAATATCTGGCCTTTTTTTAAATTTAAATAAATAATAATTATAAAGCTTTGTTTTCGAACTCAGATCAAAATTATAATTTATTTATTTATTTAATTTTTTAATAAAAACACTTACCTATGTATGTGGCAAATTATTAAAATAAAAATATGAATCAACAATAAATAATTTTATTATAAGTTATTTAATGATAAACAATTTTAGTTTTGTTACTTTTTTATATTCTTTGCAATTTATTCTTAAGTAGGTGCTCTTAAAAAATCATCCAAGAGTCCAGGTGGTACTCGACCTTTCACATACCACCACCCACCCACTGCATACCAGAACAGCCACCCGGTATGTAGAGGGTTGTGGGTTTGAGTCCCACTTGAACCCTGCGATGATTTTATTAAGTGCATTATTTACTTAAAAGACACTATAACAGAGATACTTTAAGAAAATTTCTGACACGGAAGGAATAAACACTTTAGTTATATCTCAGTACGAATTGACTTAAGTGCTTTTTGGTCACCGTATCTAGTATAGAAGAGAGATCGGAAACAAAATAGAAAATGGTAAACCGAATAATTCGGCCGAATATCCGGTTCGGTAAAGATTGAACCGAATATTATTCGGTATTCGGTTATTCGGTGAAACCACTATTCGGCGCATCACTAATGCCTACCTTAGGACCTTATCACAATTACATATTTATGTGAAAGTGGAAGTCGTTTTCTTATACATATGTAGGTACTGTGACAAGGTCCTAAAGTGTATACATATTTTTGAGCTCGACTGTACCTAGTTCAATCATAATATAAATACAATTTTACCATATAAAGGTATTTCTCTGATAAATACACATACCTACAGACGTATTGAGACTTGAGAGCCTCGTCCTTTTTTGGAGTTGGTTAAAAATTGCTAATATTACTTATTTACGATTCAACTCTATGGACACCACGTCAAGGTTTACGAAACTTAACAATCGATTCTCGCCACAAAGCTTCATTTTCAATTTAGGTTTGACAGATTATTAGTAACTTGATGTGTAATAAAGACGGGTATAGCGAGTAGAGGTGTAATACCTCTATTTGACTATAAAATGTAGGTACAGACAGCCACACATCAGGTTACCACAAACTGTCAAATTTTCTCAATTGATATTCAACCTAATGTTTATGACAGTAAGATGAGAATCGATTGGAGAAATTTGACAGTTGTGTTTACTTTGATGTGTGGCTGTACGTACACTGATTTAGACATGTTTCGCTTACATACTTATTTAGTGACGATTTGACATTTACAGGTCTCCATTTTACATCTGGCGTGGTCCTGCGAAAGGATGTGATCGCCGACCGGACCTGCGACGTCATCCGGCTGCTGCAGGAGGGGGGAGCCATCATAATTGGTCTCACTAATGTGCCCGAGTTGTGCATGTGGTGAGTTTGTTAGAGAGCAAAGTGCATTGTGTCTATATATGTATACGGATCGGTTTTGTATGTGATAGGTAGCAGATGAGCAGACGGATCACTGCATGGTATGCGATTGCCGCCGCCCATAGACTCCTGCAACACCAGTAAAGTCACAAGTGCGCTGCCAAACTTTATCCCCCTTTCCCCCAAGTGGGCCTCTGGTGCCCTCACTCACTCGAGGAACTCAGCGCAGGCGTTGATTTACGCCGGTCTTCGGTGAGGCCGTGGTGTCACTCCAGTCGAACCAGCCCCATTCATGCCGAAGCGTGGCTCTCCCACGGTATATGTACAGCTCGATACACAGTCGAGATATCAATGAATTTTCAAAAGTCATAGAACAAATGCTGTTAAAAATTATTGGTAGAAGACGCGGTTACAACAGGGATATAAACGTGCGCAGATACACTCTATAGTAATGTGGCTGCTATGTATAGTAAGATACTATCGTGATAATAACTTATCACCTTGTAGCAACTATGTGTGTCACAGTCACTGACTGATAAGCAAATAAGTAACAATATATCAAAATTAGTCATCCATCCGATAATATTGTACAGCCTGGAGCTGGATGTAAGTAGCCAAAGATCGATTAAAGTAGCGAACAATTAGTGAGGCCTACGTACATCCGTGGACTTTAACAGACTGATGATGATCCGGTAATATAGATTCAAACTGTGTATACTACCCGTGCGGATAAACGCTGGGATTCGAAATGGCGGCGCAACTATTCACCTCTCGCTCGCACACTATTTGCGTCTATACTCGCACACGTGGGTACAGACTGACAAAAAAAAGCTGCGTTTTAATAAAAATTTGTGAGCTAGTTTTTCCGTGGTTTTGAACCTTTCGTTAGTCTTGTCATATTTTGTTAGAAAGGTACGTTATTCCTCATTACTATAGGCTATGTATGTTCCACGGGCGAAGCCGGGGCGGACCGCTAATAAATGTTTATTTTTGTGAGAACAAATTCGTTTATAAATGCGATAATTATAAATTACTAGCGGCCGCCCGCGACTTCGTACGCGTGGAGTTAATTATTGACACTTACCGTCATATTTTGGACAATCCACACAATATATTTTTATAAATTGTAGCCTATGTGTTATTCTGATGTATAAGCTATATTGTGGTGAAGTTTCATTCAAATCCATTCAGTAGTTTTTACGTGAAAGAGTAACAAACATCCATACATCCTTTCGCCTTTATAATAGTAGTAGGATTATTTGTTTATAAACAATTTCTTTTTAAGAAAAAATAATTTATCGCAATCTGTATTATTTTCATAGATTTTTTACATAAATACAGTAAAAAATAATACTTACAAAATAATAAAACCTATAAAACATAGATAGGTAGGTACTTATATATTATTTGAATTAATACAATAACAAAACATTTTCAATGCTAACGATATTTTCTACGATTTTTCAGTTTACTTATATTTAATTATAATTTTACGTACTTAGTATGCTGACGGTACCGACTCGTCGGTCCGCCATTTCTAATCCCAGCGTTTATCCGCACGGGTAGTACTCGTATTATGTAGGTCTAGTCGACGCCAATATTTTTTTTTTATAAGATGGGTTTGCACTTGACCTCATCTCACCTGATGGAGAATTGGAGAGTGACAACGAATATGAAATGAATATGGTATCGCCCAAAGTAATTTTAGCATTGAAAAGAAAATTTACGCTATTACTAAAATTTACCTAACTGCATGATTTTTTGCTATAAAGTCCTTGAAGGGCTTGCTATATATCGTTATGATAGTAAGGAAAAATCAATAGTATTGACAGCAATACTGTATTGCTGTCAATACTTTTGATTTTTCCTACTTTTATTTAAACATGGTGTTTACATTGTTGATAGTAATTATAATGATGCTTTGTGCCTGTTGCCTGTTGTGCCTGTTTTGGTAAGATACATAATGTTCAGAGAGCTCGAACAAAATCAAAAATCAAGGAAAACAATCGATAGTTTTACTCTTCTGATAGTCGGTTATGTCTCTATAGTAGGTATTGATGTTATTAGAAATCACAATATTCAACTAAAAATCAATACTTTCACTATCAATAGTTCAGCAACACTCAACCATGCCAACTTGTATGTATAGCAAAGTAACGGAATCTCTACTCACATTGAAACTACTATTCAACAGGTGGGAAGCTCACAACCACATCTACGGTAGGACGAACAATCCATACAACACAACGAGAATCGTAGGTGGATCTTCCGGAGGCGAGGGGGCTCTACAAGCCGCCGCTGGGAGCATCTTTGGAGTGGGTAAGTTACACAGAAGTATTTAAAATATCTTAGGGCAGTTAGGTTGGAACTAAGTTGGCAAGAGGTAAGCAATATACCTAGGCGTAGATAAGTGGAGATGGATGACTCAGAAACAGAAACGACCCTAAACCCTAAACCTAAAGGTTTGGTGCGTGGTGTGCATACCTACAATTTACCACTCTTATATGAACGAGGTTTCGAGGAGTTACAGAACTTACAGAGTACGAGGTTTACAAGCGGTAACTGCGGTAACTCTAATCACTTATTGACCAGTTGCCTAAAGCGTAAATTTGCCATTAATTTTAAGTGTCCAACGGTAGATTATGTTTTGACATTCATAAGTGTTCTGTATGGACCGAACTTGAATAAAGATTTTTTCTATTTCTATGAATCTAGATATTTTTTATTTAAGAGTTCCTAATTTATATCATATTTTCTTTCAGGTTCAGACATAGGCGGCTCTATCCGGATGCCTGCTTTCTTCAACGGAGTGTTCGGTCACAAGCCTAGCAAATTTATTGTCTCAAACGATGGACAATTTCCTTCAACTAATTCGGAACTATTGAATAGCATGTTAGGTAAGTAGTAAGAACTGTACATACGGTGACACATGGAATTTCTCTTTTTGGAATTTGAATTGTCCTTATGTCTAGGACACAAGTGTTATTTTTGCACTGCGATGCCGTCTTAGATGAACCTAATGTATAAAACCATCTTTCCAGGTATTGGGCCAATGACAAGACACGCTGTGGATATGAAACCTCTCCTTAACATCATGGCAGGAGATAATAGAGGCAAGCTAAATCTCGACAAACCAGTCACCATCAGCAAATTAAAAGTGTTCTATCAGTTAAGTAGCGGTGCGCTTGTAGTGGACGACGTTAGATCCCGAAATCACAGCTGCCTTGAAAAAAGTTGTAGAATACTTTAAGTTACAACATAATATAAATGCCGAAGAGAAAAAAATAGCACTACTCAGAAAATCTCTACCAATATGGATGAATAGCATGAAAGAAGATATCAAATATGAAGAACGCATCATGGAAAATGAAGGCGTCTACGCCATCGTCAAAGAGATCTTCAAAAATATGGTTGGATGTTCTGGCAATACCTTCGCAGGTCTCTTTACTGCCCTTTCCGATCACACAGGGGTTGAGAAGGGCAGTGATAAATACAATCACTATATCAAACTGCGGGAACAACTTGAAAACATATTTAAAGACATGCTCGGAGACGATGGCGTTTTCTTGTATCCCACTCATCCGACGCCAGCTCCATATCACAATGAACCGTTGTTAAAACCATTTAACTTCGCATACACTGGTATTATCAACTGCCTAGGCATGCCAGCAACACACATACCTTTAGGTTTAAGTCGGGAAGGTCTCCCTATTGGGATCCAGGTAGTGGCCAATCACAACAACGACAGGCTATGCCTTGCAGTAGCAGAAGAGTTAGAGAAAGCATTTGGTGGCTGGGTGGAACCTCACAAATCTTAATTCATTCCAAATTTTTTTTAAAGCAAGTGATATTTACTATGTGTGCAAGTATTTTATTGATTTTATTTTCAACATTTTTTATTTATTTAATTTTGTAATAAATTTTATTATATTTACTAATTTATTGTTTAAATGACTGGGCAAGTCTTTACCCCGAAAACTATCCAAAATGGGCGTCGATTACATCGCGCAAGTGTTTCGTTTTTGAATGTTCCATAATATAAGCCTTGTTTGTGGTACTAATATAGAAACTAATAAAATAAAATATACCTAGGAAAGATAAAGATATAGGGCTATAATTTAGGGTCATATTCTAGGTCGAATATTGTTTAGTACAGTCAAAATATTCAACAAATGTATGAGACATTTTACGTAAGTTGTACTTGAAATCTAGATTTCTGTCTACAGAAAAAATGCTTTATCACTATTACCTACTTATTATTATCTAAGGCGGAAATTGGGCAAAATTTAGCATAGAATAAAGCCAAACACAGGTGCTTATCAGAGTCACAGGTGTTAACTAGTGTCAAACAATATCTTTTCTTATGTCCTGCTACAGAAAAATATTTAAGCACTAGCATGCATTACTATAATAATTATTATATTTCTACTACCAATAGAACATTAAATTATCTGCTGTGTAAGACCATTATAGACAGATAAAAAAAGGAATTTGCTTATGAATAAGGGATAAAGAAGACTACTTACTTGTTTGTGTTAATCGAGATTTTAATAATTGCAACCCATGATCCTATATTAGTTAACAAAATAGCAACAACATAAACTACAACACCAATTTATAATACATGTTATAACATGTTTCACTGTTAATAAATTTATCATCAATGTGATTCAGATATATTTTGGATAATACTCAGAATTTCTTTCCTTTTAACAGTAGGATTGATTTTGACTAACATATCACATGAGGCAATGACTCCGTGAAGGTGGGCACACTCCGCCAACCGTTCCGTATTGCAGATTACGTGAACTCCACAATCATACCCATTGCTTTGCTGCAGGCATTCTTTATCTGCAAAGTTGATGGCACCTGCAAATAGTATACAATTGTTTTTTGTTTCTCTGGGATTTCATTTCATACTACTTTATAATTGATTTTGAAATGCCAGCTGAATTTGGTTGGAGTATTATTACAGTTGGATTAGTAACATTAAAGAGTTTAACAAAGAAAACTAAACTTAAACCGTAATTACAATTTTAGATTTATTAATTTGATTTCATCACTTATTACTAGTATTTTTAAGCTCAGCACCACCTTGTCTTTTCCAAATTCAGGTGTCATTTTCGTTATTCATGTATTTTAAATAGTTGTGTTAATAATTAATAAGATCTTACCTCCTCTTGAAAAAAAGGTAATCAGATGACTAGCAAATTCCCATGCTACATTATGATTGCTTCCTGAAGATGAATCCAGATGGAAGAAACAGCTTTCTGGCTTTGAGTACACAAGAAGACTCCAATGTGATCCACCGGCCGTATCAGGAGAATCATTATCGTTGAGAGCGAAGAAGACAAAACTCTTCCTATCTATATCCAGGGGCTCCAAAAACGTTTTGATTTCATCTGTCTGCACCATTTTAATGCATTGTGTCACTTCAGGTGAAACAAACAGTAATTCACTTGCATCACTGAACAAAATTCGCTCTAGGTATTCGAAATAAAATGATATAATAGTATCATTCAGCCAGTAAGGCCCTTGCAAAAGCTCAACGTCTGACCGATGCAACAATATCTCGTGGAAGCTCAACACGACCGATGCTTTGGCCATTTTAACACATTATTATTATAACTTCTTGATATACGTAACTTGATTCCAATGGTTATGATCTGACAAGTAAGAAAAATATAACAGAACAATAAAAGTATCTATAAAGTTTGTAAAAGATAAACCAAATATTAAACTAAAGCCATGCCTTGAGAGTTATAACAAATTTTAATTACGATAGCATGCAGAAAGATTCAAGAGAAAGACGGAACTTACCAAAATAGATCAACTATTCTCGTATACGAGATCGTGTTTTCATTCACATGTAATGGTTTAGTGGTTTAATATATATTTATACAACAAATTAAATACATTTGACTGCACACTTTTGTACTAATTTAGCACAATAACAAATTAAAATTCGCGATTGATCTTGGATGGCGACGGACGATTTAGCCTGTCAAATATTGACTTTGACAAAAATGACAGACAAAGTCAGTGTCAATGTCACTGCCATTTAAACCAGAGGTACCAACTACAAGAAAGCTAATATGTTTTTTTTATTGTCTATGTTTTTAGAGGAGCGATTACTGGATTTTTTATTCATTCAGTCCGCCGGATGTCCGGACCTAAGTCCGGACATTCCTCCCCGTCACTGATTACTTCTACGAGACGATAAAATGCTAGAGCAAAAGATACCTAATTTCTGGTAAATAGCAAATTATTGCCAGAGGACATTGGTAGGTATATACAGGGATGCAGCGTTAGCCTTTTACGGCTGAAGTTGCATCGAATCTCAATCACGGCCGTCGTGATCTTATTATTAATGTTCTTCAAGATATTGACGAGAAGCATGTAAAACCCGAAGTAAGAATTAAACCTGTATTTTATATCATTCTGTAAGTATTTCTGTTGAGACATGATGGCAAGTAATACCTATATATTTTATGCCGTGGCACTGAACTTCGGCATGAATGCGCCAGCTCGACCGGAGTGATACCCACGGCGTCACAGAAGACCGAAGCAGCGTCTACGCTGTGTTTCGTCGAGTGTGTGAGGAGGGCACCGGAGGCCCAATTGGGGAGACGGGGTTAAAAGTTGGCAGCGCACTTGTGACTCTACTGGTGTTGCAGGTGCCTATGGGCGGCGGACATTGCTTACCATCAGGTGATCCGTTTGTTCGTCTGCCACCTATCACATAAAAAAATGCAAATGAATGATATTCCCATTTTCACTTGTTTGCTGAAAACTTAGGTAGGAGGAGAGTAACTTATTAGCGAAGTTCGCTAGTGCACTTTTAATTACCTACGCGTCGCGTCTTTCGAAATAATCGTTTATACGTCACTGACTGGTTGCATAACAACCTTTGGATTGCTTTGGATATAAAATTATTTCCTCATACGACAACCTCTAGGTGTTCTTGAATAAAACAGTACAAACTGACCGTCATGCACCATGCGTCATGTCATTGTTAGGAGGAATCTAATTCCAGACTTCTTGATTAATATTTAATGGCCCAGTTGGCATAGGGTCCACTTAGTATACCTAATATGTAGGTATGTAAATAATAAGTAACGCTGGAGGGCCGAAGTGGATAAAGATTAGCGTGAACTTCAGGCTGATGACTGGCAGAAGGTGGCGCAGGACCGTTCTAGATGGAGGCTCTTATTATCGGAGGCCAAGGCTCACTTTAAGTCGCTGCGCCAGCCTAAATAGTTAAATAATAGTAAACCTATTACTCCTAGATCCACTTCAAATCTATACTATTTATAAAGAGATAACTTCTATAGACAACGACTTATAGGTAAACCAAAAACACGAAACGCTTGCGCGATGTATTTTAGCACAGCGCCATCTATTGGTTCATTTCTGAGTTACGGTCCTGAAGCGAAGTGAGGGCGGGCCACTAGTCTATTTAGTAAAGGGCCAGCGTCACAACTAATCGTGAGATAATAACGTTTCTAATACTGATAAGATTTTTTTTGTGATATCGATTGTAACGCATTGTTATTTCGATGAACGTCAGATGCGGGATCAGTATAGATTTCTGCCAATGTCAAGTGATTAAAGAGACTAACTGATAGTGAATTGATCGGTGGATTGAGTTGTACCTATACCACTGTTACTGATTAGATTTTCCTAATAATGGTGATGTACTTACAGTCAGGGACACGTCAAGTTACCCCCAAATACCACTTCGTGGCTCAGATATAAGGACGGTCCAAAGTCCAACTAAACAAGTCACCGCGTACATAAACGTTGTATTTGTGGCGCAAAGACAATGAGGAAAGATATTGATTAAAATTATAATAAGCTGTTCTACCCATGGTCTGCTTTCACAAATAATTACCGAGCGTAAAGAAAAACAAACTAAAGTAAATTAAAATAACTATAATTTTTTGAGAACTTAAAATTGTTTATTAAAGTCCAAATACTTTAAAATAATTTCTAGTAGGTAACACGGATTAAAGTCAATTATTTTTAAACAAAATAAATAACTAGGATAAGTATATTACATTTATCACAAATGAAAAGCTAAAAACGTAATGTATTAATAATTTAATAACATCAAATTCACTCACAACATTGTTAGCTAGCTTCTCTTCGCGCACAATTTGTACTCACTAGTACATCTACTATAAATATGACATGGTAATGAATAAATTATTTCCTAAACATTTTGCACATTCACTATTGCAATATGCATTGTAATTGATGATACTGATTGGGCTAAAAATAGGAAGTGAATTCCAGAAATATTATGAAAAATACTTCCTACTTTGTTATTTCCTAACTGATTTACTTAGTAGATTCTTTTAGGTAGGCGATAAGGTCTGCGCGCTCATTGGGCTTCTTCAACCCGGCGAACACCATTTTGGTTCCAGGGATGTATTTCTTGGGGTTTTCCAGGTACTCAAAGAGAGTATCGTCATTCCAGGTGATACCTGAAAGAAATATACAGAACATTGGTTATCTGGTTCTTCGAAAACACATTGGAATTCCTCTTATCAATATTGATTATTATTAATCTCTTGATAAACATGCCTATTCAAAGTTATAATACAATTCAATCTAATGGAATTGTTATATAAATAGCAGTCAGTTATTTAGAAAGATTTAATACATACAAGAAGAATGATGTTTTGTTTCATGACCATTTTAATTCATCATTTAGTTCAAGCAATGTCACAAAGAAGTGACATTGCATCATTATTTTGTGTAAGTAGGTATGCATAAGTTATATACACTTCTTAGTATTCTTTAAGGAAAATAAATTTATATATTGCATCAGACACTATTGAGTGAGATTCTGATGCAATACTTGGTTTTTAAAGAATTAACTATATAATTATACATAGAATAACAGAAGGATTCCTTTTCCAGTCTACAATTATGTAGTTCAATAGTACATTATATTTTTAATTTATACATAGCCAAATGTTGTGGGTTCTATCCCCACCATGGACAAAATTCATGTGATGAACATATGTATGTTCAGGGTCTGGGTGTAGTGGGTGTAAATAATTAAATGCTTATTTACACCCACTACACCCAGACAGTATTATATTATTTTATGTATTTTGTAATTCCTATGTCTCAGATATCCGTAACACAAGTTCTTAAGCTACTTAATACATTACCTGATTAGCTAATATGAGATGTATGAGTGAATTTATAGTTTTTTTTAAGATTATCAAAACAAAGAAAGAGACTCAAATATATCAAGCAATTAAAATTCAAAAATGAACTTATAATTTATAAAGACTACTAGTGTCTTACCTTTAGCTTTGTTAGCATCTGAGTATGCGAACCCAGCTGCCTGTCCAGTCTTGCGTCCGTAGAATCCGTGAAGGTTGGGTCCTACCTTGTGTTTGCCACCAGATTCAACCTGTAAAAGATAATAAAATACCATTAATTATGTAAGTCAACAGCCATATTATGGTAGAAATTCCAATAGTTTCAAATTTATGAGGCTCTAACAATTATATTTCACAATAATATCAATAATACTTACAGTGTGACACTGGGCACATCTTTGAACGAAGATTTTCTTTCCATTTTCGGCGTTGCCTGCTGGTATGCCCATTTTTTTTCTGTAAACATACATATAAATAGAAAGTTAAGTATTATAAAATTGATTGTTGAAATGCCTACTTAAAATATACTAGAAATAAAATATTTTTTTGAAGTCTGTAGTACCTACTTAAACTTTCCTGTTCATAAAAACCTAATTTGATACATATGAGTATATAAAGAACATAAAACATCTGAATTAAAAACTTAGGTACCTTTAATGATAAGGCGTATAATGTATAAAAGCTATGTACTAAAAATAATATAAAATAAGTAATATTAAATACCACATAGCATTTCTCTATTAAAAAAATGAATGCTGAGTTTGATGTTGGATCAGGGTTAGATAAAACTAAGCTAATTGTTACATAAGTACGAGTTTAATTTAACAATAGACTTGTAATGCAATTCAGGTCAGGATCAATGTCATCTGGGAATTTCAAGGGACAAGGTGTCGTAATGACATCATTACGTAACGCAAAATCTAGTAGCTACTTAAGAATTCGCGCCTCTACGCTTGTTTCAGTCCAGTTACATAAAATGAATTTACAAAACTTCAATTCAACATAAAATCACTATCCAGCTGGGATTTGAGTAGGTACCTACAACTTTAAGGTTAGATCATTTCATGATCATCATCGTCATGGGGCGTGCGTGTTACACAAGGTTATGAAATTGACGTCAATAACATGAACACATTAAATAAACAATTATCACTAATAAATCACTAACAATTGCCAAAATAATACTCACTTTTTGAGGAGTTGAAGAAATCAAATAAAAATTTTGAATGACAGACAATGCGCGAAGATTTCGATTTTCTGCTCTATTGACAGCTCGTGGCGCTGCTAGCGTTGCGATCACACGACTAGAAACGAGGTTGCTACGACAAAGACCGAAAGGCGATTTAAGGTGTAGTTTTCCGAGTCACTCGCACAAGTCACACACCATAGACAATTTCACAAATAGAAATGATATTTCTGCAAACAAATCCAATAAAATGTGATTTTATTTTTAGATCGGCAATTACTCAGATAATATTATTATAATGCCCCACTTAGTTAACGTCGATATCGATCTGTCGATAAATATAATAAAATTTTATGATGTATAAAAATGGTTGACACTCGGTTGATGCAACGAAACGCAGATGTCTATTATGTCAAAATAAATGACGGGCTAGCAATGGCGGGAAAAGGGTTTAATCTTAGGGAAAGTAAGTATCAAATAGAGTGGCTAAGCGCTTATCACAGTAAGGGACAGACCTATATGGGTTTAATGCGTAGCTAATGAAGGCAGGTATAATTTTTCCTAATGAGATTTATTAATGTTATGACTGTGTTTGTCATTGGTTTGTCCTCAGAGAATAATAATGCATCAATGTGTGAAATGTCGTCGAAAGTCATGACTGGTCATGAGAACGGACTTTTGAGGAACTAACGGAGTTCCCATGTTTTATTTTATAACCAACTAGTGGCCCGCCCTCACTTCGCTTCGGGAACGTAATTCAGAAATGAACCAATAGATGGCGCTGTGCTCAATTACATCGCGCAAGCGTTTCGTGTTTTCTGTTTACCTATAAGCCTTTTCGTTGTGTATAGAAGTTATCTCTTTACAAATGGTATAGAAGATAAGAGCTACCATACTCTATGACGTTGGCGGCAGAGGCGCCCATCAATTATTTTCATGACTTTCTTGATGCATTACAATTTATTTTATGTATTAACTAAGTATGTACAGTCGAGTACTCGAGGTCAAAAATATGTTTACACTTTAGGACTTTGTCACACACAATACATATTTATAAGAAAGTGGAAGTCGTTTTCTTATACATAATGTACTGTGACAAGGTCCTAAAGTGTAAACATATTTTTGTCCTCTACATTACCTACTGGATTATTATTCCAATACGAATACTTAATTAAATTTAGTATAGGCACTCCCTTCTACCAAAATAACAATAGCGGAAAGAAGTTCGCTACTTGGGTAAGGCCGTAAATTTTGACGCATATCATAAAAGTAACATAAAAGAGAATCCGACATGGTCATCGCTCAGAAAAAATGTATCAGGGCAATGTGCAACAAAACTCCACGAGAGTCATGTAGGCCATTGTTCAAATCTTTAGGTATTTTGCCTTTTCCGTCGTTGTACATTCTTGAAATAGCCAATTTTGTTAAGTGCAATATCAAACTTTTTAAAAAATCTAATTGTACATTTTCAAGGAGTGTCCGTGATCCTAATAAATTAGTATACAATAAAAGTCCTAATATTAGCCATACCTTAGTCAATGTGATGCCATGTGTGTTAAAATTTATAATGCTTTGCCTAGAGACTTAAGAATGATAACAAATTGTGATATGTTTAAGCGAAGATTGTTTGGGTGGCTTAAAGAAAATAATTTTTATTCTTTACAAGATTTTTTTAAAAGCACACAAAATAGAAATAAGTTAGATTTATAAAGATTTTAGTTTTTATTTGTTATACCTATATTACGTTGTGTTATTGTTTTATAAGTAAGTTTTCTTATTTTTTTTTTATTAGTTGCAATTACTATTATTCAGTTGTGTAATACTTTTACTCAAAATTTGCATGCCAAGTTTGGCTAAATATGAGAACTTTACGTGTTATTATTAACAACCCATGTATACCATATTTTACGCAAATAAAGTTATTCTATTCTATTCTATTCTATTCTATTCTAAAAGGTAACTAAAAGTATTCCTAAGGGCTGTTCACATTGGTTAAAATTTCATTCACATTGAATGCATAGGTAGGTATGTACCTACTTAAAGCATTAAGCATCAGCCAGTTCAATTAACCCACTGCTGGACAAATATTCTATAATTATCATTGATCATTTGATGTTAAGAATATTAATGAACAAGAAAAATAATAAAACCTACGATCAGAGATGGCGATGGATTGCAATCGCTATTTCTTCATCATTAGGGTTCCGTAGCCAAGATGGCAAAAACGGAACCTTATAGTTTCGTCATGTCCGTCTGTCCGTCTGTCCGTCTGTCACCAGCCGATTTACTCGGAAACTATAAGTACTACAGTGATGAAATTTGATGGGAATATGTGTTGTATGAACCGCTACAAAAATATGACACTAAATAGTAAAAAAAAGAATTGGGGGTGGGGCCCCCCATACATGTAACTGAGGGATGAAATTTTTTTTTTCGATGTACATACCCGTGTGGGGTATCAATGGAAAGGTCTTTTAAAATGATATAAAGTTTTCTAAAAAACATTTTTCTTAAAGTGAACGGTTTTTGAGATATCAGCTCTCAAAGTCGTAAAAAGTATGTCCCCCCCCCTCTATTTTTATAACTACGGGGTATAAAATTCTAAAAAAAATAGAGGTGATGCATGCTAATTAACTCTTTCAACGATTTTTGGTTTGATCAAAGTATCTCTTATAGTTTTTGAGATAGGTTGATTATATTTGCTGCTACGGAACCCTTTGTGCGCGAGCCCGACTCGCACTTGGCCGGTTTTTTGTTTATAATGATTGTAATGCGTTAAATAAAAACCCGATACTTAAGTATAAAAATAATATTTATTTCAAGTTTGGTAATCAATGCTAACATTCATATTCATTATAGTGCGCTATTTCTTTTATCTGATAAACTTCCCGTTTACTGTAAATTTTTGAGGCTTTATTTTTTGGATAATATCATCGATTGAATATAATATATTATCTTCTTTCGGGGGCCATTTCCAATTTTTTAATGATTTTATCATAACTGATTCCTCTGTTATGGTCATAACTTGTCCAGGAAAATAATCGCCGTCGTACATGATAGTAAAAAATCGCCCTCTTGATAATCTGGACGTAGTGACTTTATATCAATATCTGCTATTTTTGCAGAACCTTCATATTTTTCTTTGTCATCGTCAAAAATGGCGCCTGTACTTTCATCTGTTCAAATCCAATCCAAATAAAGCAATAAAAGCTGTTTAAATAAAGGTGACAGGCTATTTTCATATTTGCCAAAATATTTGTGGTGGAATCTGCTTTATGATTTGCTTTTATGTTACGTAACATAAATCCAACAAAAAGTAACATAAGTGTATCATAAAAGTAACATAAGCGTATCATAAAAGTAACATAAAACAGACCACCACGCCAAAACCCGTTCGAAATTTGACAAAACTATAAGCAATTCGTTAGCACTCATTTTGCCAGTAAAAACTACACTAATGTACCAACTTCAATAATGATATTTGGTAAATAAGTTACATTGCTTACCTTTAAATCGACCATGCTCAAAATTTGACAGTTTACGACGAAATTCACCCAAAACAATGGATCGATTACAATCTCAAAGCGACATGGCCGAATGTTGCTGTGGCAGTTGACAGCTCGAAGCTGAGTTGCCAGCATAGAAAAACATCATTTAGTGTAATTATTTAAGAACAGCTGTGAAAAATTGGTAACATAAAAATTAGTAACATAAAAGCTTCAAACTTTAAACAATATTATTTGTATATAAATAAAACAATTAACTGGCAAATATTTCCTAAAAAGATGCTACTTTCATTAGTCATTTAAGAAAAGAAATTAGAACTCGACTGTTCGAAATAAGTTCTAATAAAACAAAGAAACTACCAAAAAGGACATTTTGTTTTTGTATCCATGCGTCAAAAACTACGGCCTTACCCACTTAGGACCTACCTACTAAGAAATTAATAAACTGTTACTAACTTTCATTGAATACTTACTTACCTACTTATTGAAACTTTTTTCATTCACTAATAGTTAAGTGTAGCTGGGCGGCACGAAAGTATAGCGATGACCGTTATTTTGCGCACTTGTAAAAAGAGAAGACTTTGTATCACTTTCTTGCCTCAGACCGGGATACCTATTATTAGGTATAATATGAATCAGAAAAAGTTTCTAAATAAGTGGGTCGCGCCCTATTATTTTCATTTGTTCTCGTTCGAATTGTTCGATCCATAAAGTTATAATGAGATAAGTTTAACTGTTTAGGATTTTACCCAGATAGCAAGCGAGCTTGCTGCAAACTTGATTTTTAGATTGTCACGTCAAACATGAAAAATCAAGTTTATGACAAATTTGCTGTAAGCTTGTTGATTAAGGTATGATGTTTCAAGGCTTTGGTAATTTTGAAGCAAAGTTCGACCGCAAATATAAAATTGTAATGCTATGTATTGTACTAGATTACCAAGTTATTTGTGCGGTTCAGGGAACGAAACGAACTCGGTGCATTTTGTTTAGCAAAGCAAACCGCAAATCATCATCAGCAACCCACGTTCGTCCACTGCTGGACATAGGTCTCCCCTAATGCACGCCACCGCTCCCGATTTTCGGCTACTCTCATCCAGCTCACTCCAGCCAGCCTTCGAATGTCGTCATCCCATCTTGTAGCAGGGCGTCCAACACTACGTTTGCCGAGTCGCGGTCTCCACTCAAGGACCTTATGGCTCCAACGGTTGTCAGTTCTGCGGCTAATGTGACCAGCCCACTGCCACTTCAGTTTGCTAATTCGGTGGGCTATGTCGGTGACTCTGGTTTTTTGTCGGATTACATCATTTCTGATGTGGTCCTTCAAAGATACTCGTGTTGTTCTTCAAGAAAGGCGACAACCGCAAATATAAAATTGTAATGCTATGTATTTGTACTGGATTACCAAGTTATTTGTGCGGTTGTCGTGTTTATTTTTCTACATCGCGATGACGAGATTTTTTTCCAAACAATGACTACCAGAAGTCCAATTTGTGAATAATATTTGAGTCATGGATTCTTTATTGCAATAGTGAATTCGTGACTGTTGTGGAGCGTCACTCGGGGACGTCTGCCACTGCGCCCTGCTTGGGAAAGTGTGTGGAACTGAGACAAGGTTTTTTTATATGATAGGTAGCAGGCGGATCACCTGGTGGTAAGCAATTGCCGCCGTCCATGATGAACACATGCAACAAGTGCGCTGCTAACCTTTTATCCCCTTCCCCCCCGATTGGCCTCCAAACTTTGTTATGTCAAACTTGCATACACTTTATAGAATAATTTTCTAGCAAGTTTGTGCTTCGGAACTAGAAAGTTTGATTTAACCTTGCCTCAAGTTTATACACTTGCCACGGCAAATTTGAGACAAAGCTTCATGTTTGATACATCAAACCTATCGCAAGTCAGTTTCAAGTTTAAATTGTTATCTGGGTAGCGACGATCATTATACAAGCGATCTTTTGTTACCTACCTACTTACCTAGGTACTTGTTAATAGCAACGTTAGTCAGGATTTGGACATTTAACTTGTTTTATCAGGTATCTACCTAGGTAGGTACCTAGGTACACTAAGTACTTTTAACTTTCCGCATTTTTTTTCTGATAACTACCTAACATCAAAGTTTTCTTAAATAGGTAAGCAGCTATTGACTGCCTACCTACCCTACTAATCGTTTATGGGTAGACTGCCTCGATGATGCAGTGCATAGACGCCGGCTGCCTATGGGGTCCCAAGATCGATCGATTATCTGAGTTTTTCTGTTAACAATTCCAAGTGTCAGAAGCCGGTTTTTTTTGTACCTAACCCTGTATCTCGGAAAGCAGCGTTAAGCTGTTCGTCCTGCGCCTGGTCCCTCTTCAGTCGTCAGTCATACTCAGGGTACCTCATCGAGGTTATGGGAATAAATAATGCTCTTGTGTCTGCGCATACACTTGTGCACTGTCCTTCCCCGATGGCTGATCGTTAAGTTTGGCCGCCTAAGCCAAAAATCAGTTAGGAGAACATAATTCGTAATATGGGTAGGTTTTTTTAATACATAGGTAAGTAGTTTGTCTGCGGGATCTCGAGTCCCTAAATTAAAAACTTACATGCTATTTCTAAGTTAGTTAAAATAATGTTGCGGGTACGGGGTACGTAAGATTCAAGTAAAATGCCAAAGTCACAAAAAGACAATTAATTTATTCGACGAGTAACAAAAACACAATTAAAACACTAAATCACACTTAAACGCACTAAAACACTAAAATCTTCCTTTTAAACACTTCGCAGGTAATACACTCGATCACTTCTAGTTCGCAGGAGAATAATCCACTTCGCTTTCCAAATTGGAACTCACTTCTTCGCTTTCCAAATCAGAACTCACTCGTTCGCTTCCAAATCAGAACTGATTCGTCGGCTCGCCCGTCCCGCTTTTATACTAGCGCGGACACGGGCGAGACCTTACTAGAAGGGAATAGAACATTCTCGATCTTTTCTCTCGTAACTTCGATTGAGACTTTGTAGACATCGGACATGTTGCTACGTATTAGGGCTTCGAGAGATTTCTACATAGTTCCCGATATTTCTCGTAGCTTCTCGAACGTTCGATGGAGAGTTCGATAATTTTCTATTCCGAATGCGTAGGTTCGGGGGCGACTATGCGTGTATAACGTAGTACACAACGGAATAATAGACCTTACTCGTTTGAGACAAGCTCTATTTCCGTATGCAGGGGCACATAGTCGTAACATTACCCCCCTCTTAGTCATGCTCGTCCCGAGCATCATTGGACCCATGGTAACGAGCCAACCGATCAATGTGAACAATTTTAGGTTTTCCTCTTGTTCCTTGTTTGATCCGATAGGTTAAGTCGTTCAGTCTAGTAATAATCTTGTATGGCCCTTCCCACCTTGGCTGGAACTTCGGTGATTTGCCTTTCTTCCTGAGTGGGTTGTGTAACCAAACCAGACTTCCTTCCTCGAAACCGTCGGTGTTGGCTTTGCGGTCATAACGGGTCTTCATTCTTTCGCTGGACTTTAGACTACAGTCTCTAACTAGAGCATGTACTTCGTCCAGGCGCTTCTGTAGGTCAGCCGCATATTCGGTTACTGGTTTTGGAGCTTCTGGCGGTGTCCCAGTCAATGCATCTACCGGAAGCCGCATTTCTCGACCGAAGTTTACCATTGCTGGGGTAGCGCTCGTACTATCGTGGATCGCAGATCGGTAGGACAGTAGGAAAAGCGGTATGTACTGGTCCCAGTCTCGTTGATGCTCGTCGACAACTTTGGCCAAGTGGTTTTCCAACGTTTGGTTGAATCTCTCGACCATGCCATCGGATTGCGGGTGTGCTGGAGTAGTACGGGTCTTATGCATACCCAACAGTTGACAGACCTCCTGAAACAGTGCTGACTCGAAGTTTTCTTCCTTGGTCTGAATGTATTTCTAGGGGTACACCAAATCGGCAAATCACCTCGTGGACTAACTTCTTAGCGACTGTCTTTGCTTCTTGATTAGGCGTAGCGAAGACTTCAGGCCACTTAGTGAAGTAATCTTGGACCGCAATGATGTATTTATTTCCTTCATCGGATTCTGGAAAAGGGCCAGCTACATCGACTGCGATCCTTTCCCATGGAGCGCCGACGTTGTACAGCTTGAGTTTGCCCTTACTCCTAGTTTGTGGGCCCTTTACTGATGCGCAAGTCGTACATTTCTTGCACCAATCTTCGACGTCCTCCCGACAGTGTATCCAGTAGAATCTCTGTCTCAGCTTCTCTAGGGTCTTCTTCACGCCTAAATGTCCTCCGGATACCCCATCGTGTATGTATCTCAGTAAAGAAGCAACTTGTTTACGGGGTACAATCAGCTGTAATGTTGTTTGGTCCCCTTTAGGTGTTTCCCATTTCCTGAAAAGTACTCCATCCTTAATCTCCAAACTGTCCCATTGCGCCCAGTACTTTTCGTAATGGGGCTTGAAGATGCTACTTGGCTCCAAGAAGGTTTTTGACCTACTTCTTTTCCAATCAAATATTTTCCTTAGGTCTCTATCCTCTTTTTGAGCCTTTTTGATAGCGTCTTCACTCCATTCATTATCAAGACCCTGGGTGGTTATCATCCGGACTTCTTCTTTGGTTTCCGTCCTAGAGCAGTGACTGCAGGCCTCTGGACAAGGTCTTCTTGAAAGAGCATCGGCATTCAAATGCGTTCTACCACTCCGATGTTCGGTTGTGAAGTTGTACTCTTGAAGTTGTTCTAGCCACCGTGCCACTTGTCCTTCAGGGTTCTTAAACTGCAAGAGCCATTTTAACGCAGCGTGATCTGTCCGCAAGGTGAACTGTCTTCCAACGAGATACTTGTTGAAATGTTGTAGAGTCTTCACTACAGCCAACAGTTCCTTACGAGTCACACAATAGTTCCTTTCGGGTTTCGAGAGTGACTTACTGAAATAAGCGATCACCACTTCCCGTTCACCTTGTTCTTGCGACAGAACTCCGGCCTATGCCAGTGTTGCTGGCGTCGGTGTCCACGATAAACCTTCCTTCTCTTGTTGGGGTAGCCAAGTATAGGACTGGTGCAGAGGTGTTCTTTTAATCTGATAAAAGCATGATCGGCTTCCGAATCCCAGGCAAATATTCGTTTATCTTCCGTGAGCCGATGGAGTGGTTTAGCGATGTCGGAGAAGTTCTTTACGAAACGCCGGTAGTATGCGCATAAGCCCAAAAATGATCTCACGTCGGTCTTGTTAGCTGGTATAGGCCACTCTTGGACAGCTTTTATCTTCTCTGGGTCGGTCCTTACACCATTCGATGAGATAATGTGTCCTAAGTAGGCGACTTTCTTCCTTGAAAAACGTGCATTTCTTTGGGCTGAGTTTTAAGTTTGCTTCTCGTATTCTGGTGAAAAACTTCCTTAGGTTACTAACATGCTCCGTGAAATTTCGGCCCATGACAATGATGTTCATCCAGATAGACCAGGCATGCATCTCCCAGTAGTCCAACCAGCACCCTTTCCATTAACCGCTCGAATGTCGCCGGAGCGTTACAAAGACCAAAGGGCATGACGTTGAACTGCCACAGTCCATTCCGGTCGTAAATGCCGTCTTCTCTTTGTCTACTGGATGGATGTCTACTTGCCAGTAACCACTCTTAAGGTCCACTGTTGAGAACCACTTCATGCCGCTCAGCATGTCCAGGGTGTCGTCTATACGGGGCAAAGGGTAGCTGTCCTTCTTAGTTGCATTATTCAACAACCGGTAGTCCACACAAAACCTGGTACTGCCGTCTTTCTTCTTTACCAGGACTACTGGCGAAGACCACGGGCTTGTTGAAGGTTCTATGATGCGGTTCTTCTGCATCTCGGCAATCATGTCTGCTACCTCCTTTTCTTTGGCAAATGGAAGGCGTCTAGGCCGCTGCTTAATTGGTGGTGCGTCTCCCGTGTCTATGCGGTGTTTAACGAGACCTGTTCTTCCCAAATCATGGTCACCCTTTGAAAATATGTCGTTAAAATCGAGTAACAACCTTTTAGCTTGCTGAAGTTCCCGTTCAGAGAGCTTATCCTTACAATGTGCTAGGAGCGGCGTGACGTCATCTCGTGGACAGGATTTCTGTTCCCGGGCTGTTTTCAGCCTCCTTATTGATTGACCTGCGTCGCACCGTCCAATCACACAGTCTCTTCGTAGCTGCACTTCATCTCCGCTAAGATTGATGACTCGCACTAGCGCTCCTTTTCCGGTCATTGCCAGCGTTCTTGCTGTGATCCAACTTGGATGGTCGCCGCAATTTTCTATAACGACGCTTCGACCTTGACAAACATTGTGAGGAAATCTAACTTTGACCAAAGTTTCAGACCTCGGCGGTAGGGTCGTGGTTTTTAGGCAGTAAACTGCGCATGATCTCGCTCCTTCTAGGAATACTTCTTGTTCCGGGAAACTAAGTACTCCTTTAGAGACGTCTACCACACACTTCTGGTCTCTTAAAAAGTCCAATCGATGATGCAATCGTCAGTGATATCTGCTATGAGCACACTGTATTCAAAGGCCATTTCTCCAAGTGTTATCTTCGCCATCGTCTCACCGAAGACGGTAACTGGCTGGCCTGTTGCTGTTTGCAGCTGAACGGTTGGTCTGCGATTCCACATAATAGTCCTTTTTAGGTAGTTCTGGACGCACTATTGTTCTTGAAGCACCGGTGTCAATAGTAAAGTGACACGTTATGCTGTTCAACTGTCCAACCCACTGTAAGGTTGTTCCCATTGCCAATCTGTGAAACAGTGACGGTAGGGGCTCGATGTTGACCAGCCAGCGCCCGCCCCGCGGCCCTGGCTCCCTTTAGTTTAACGACAGCTCTTCTGCGTCCACCTGTGTAGAGGACGCTACTGTCGTTTTACGCGGCCATTTTCGTTTGGGGCAACTACTCCGAATATGGCCCCTCTCGCCGCAGCCATAGCACATCGGACCAGAAGAGGAGTTTTCCTTTGCCACAACCTCCCGAATTCGATGTTTTCTAGAGTCCTGATGCACGGCTTCCACCTCCAAGGCATGGGCTAGAGCTTCCTGCAAGGTCTGATGATGTCCCAGCTTCACGGCATGTCTGACATCTTCGTCCCTAATGCCATCATAGAAAGCTTGCGGGATCATTGATTCCACCATCGTCGGGCATGACACGTATGCACGTCGGACTAGCCTCTCGATTTCTGCCGCCCATTGCTGTAGGCTCTCACCAGGTTTCTGTTGACGATCGCGGAGTTGTGCTCTATACGCGTGTTCCAGGTGTTTGTCGCTGTACCTGCCCTCTAGTGCTCTTTGGAGAGCACCTAAAGTTCTGTTATCCGAAGGCAGGTTCTCCAATGTAAGCAGGGCGTCCCCACGCAGAGCAAGAGTCAAAGCTAACATTGATTCTTCTTCGTTCCACCCCTTTCCTTTAGCCACCGATTCGAACTGATACCAGAACGCTGGCCAAGACGTCGTTCCATCGAAGTGGGGTACTTCGATTTTTGGAGAATCCGACACTACTGTAGTACCTCGAGTCTCCACTCTCGCGATCTTAGTATGCAGCTGGTTCAGTCGATCTTCGTGTTCGGTGAATCGATCTTCATGTTGGGCGAGTCGGTCTTCGTGTTGGGTGAATCGATCTTCATGTTGAGTGAGTCGATCTTCGTGTTGTGTCTTTACGCTCAGCACGTCATCCTTGAGAGCATCGATCTGCTTTTCTAATACTTCGTGCTTCTTTTCAATAGCCCCCAACAAACTCTTGCCTAGCTCTTCCTGACGGCGAGCTTGATCCTCCTTGAGCTCAGCTAGCAGTCTGGCTTGCTCTTCCTGGCGAAGGTCTTGCTTTTCCTGGCGGTGGGCTTCTTCCTCCTTAAGCTCAGCTAGCAGTCTAGCTTGCTCTTCCTGGTGAAGGTCTTGCTTTTCACTCAGTTTAGCAAATTGTGCTTCTTGAAGGCGGGCTAGCTCCTCCTGGCGGATGGCTTGCGTCTTCAGCAATTTAAATATATCTGCAATCTCCATAGGCCCAATCGGTGTTTGTATCGATCCCTCTGTTGAAGTACCTTCACCCTCTTGCACAGCCACAGCCGCGGTTTGACCTCCTCGTTACTCGACCCTCAGTGTCTTCTCGTGGTGTAAGTGGCATCTTGAATCCCCGCTTCTGACACCAATTGTTGCGGGTACGGGGTACGTAAGATTCAAGTAAAATGCCAAAGTCACAAAAAGACAATTAATTTATTCGACGAGTAACAAAAACACAATTAAAAACACTAAATCACACTTAAACGCACTAAAACACTAAAATCTTCCTTTTAAACACTTCGCAGGTAATACACTCGATCACTTCTAGTTCGCAGGAGAATAATCCACTTCGCTTTCCAAATTGGAACTCACTTCTTCGCTTTCCAAATCAGAACTCACTCGTTCGCTTCCAAATCAGAACTGATTCGTCGGCTCGCCCGTCCCGCTTTTATACTAGCGCGGACACGGGCGAGACCTTACTAGAAGGGAATAGAACATTCTCGATCTTTTCTCTCGTAACTTCGATTGAGACTTTGTAGACATCGGACATGTTGCTACGTATTAGGGCTTCGAGAGATTTCTACATAGTTCCCGATATTTCTCGTAGCTTCTCGAACGTTCGATGGAGAGTTCGATAATTTTCTATTCCGAATGCGTAGGTTCGGGGGCGACTATGCGTGTATAACGTAGTACACAACGGAATAATAGACCTTACTCGTTTGAGACAAGCTCTATTTCCGTATGCAGGGGCACATAGTCGTAACAATAAAAATGCTTTTAAAGTTTAATTTTAAATACATTTTTATCTTGTTAAACATGTCATCGGGACTCGGGTGAACTACTTATTTATTAGGTACATAGGTATGGTAACCATTTCTATAATGTTCTGCTCTAGATATAGGTAAGCGAATAAAATCCAAAAGGGTACAATATTTGCCGCCCTCCAAAATCTGTCACCCTAAGCTCAGAGCAGCTCTGCTACAATTTTATGATTTCTCAGTATTAGGTGTGCCATCTAGTGAACTAAGAACAACGCTTATTGCACCTTGTTGAGAATTTTCATGGACTTTTCATCAGTTTCCACGAGTTCAAGCGAGCAAAAGCTGTGAATGTAAACGCAGCTTGTCCCGGTAGATGGCAGTAGACTGTTTTTGACCCGGTACTTGGTATTATTGTCGACAACTTGTCTTATAGGTAAGGTATGGTTGATATACATACAATTTTGAAACGCTAGGTGTATTCTCTTCTAATAACTTCTGTGTTATGTCATGAAAGAGAAGAAGGTAGATAGCACAGTAGGTACTATAAGTACCTAAAGTACGTAATCCTGCCAATTTAAAGTGATTAGAGAGACTTATTTACTATTTCTTTCTCTTCTTCTTTAATTAAATGAGTGTCTTCTTAGTACCTAAGTACCGCTTAAAATAAAATATAAAACCTACAAAACTTTCATTACATACACAAAAATATTAGAATAACTAATATATTACGCTCTCATCATTGGCATCCTAGATAGATCCCTGCTTTTGAGTATACCGTAAAACTTTTGGTTTAGCTACGTTATCTTCACCTACTAACAAGGTATATTATTATACTTTTTAGGTATATGTACAGTCAACAGCAAAAGTAGATGATCAAAATAAAAAACTCAATAGGTATACTGACTACTGAGCGAAGTTCGCGTCAGAACCGTATGAGTTCTGACCATTGAGGTAAATTATACCTCAATGGTGGTTTATAAAACCACTGTGAGGCTATACGGAGTTTGCGTCAGAACTGTATAAATTTGACATCATACAGTTCTGACGCGAATTCCCCTCAATAGTGCGTCTATAGTTCTTGATTTTGATCATCTACTTTTGCTGTTGACTATACATACACATTACTGTAGGTAGGTACATACATACGTATACCACATCCTATGCTATTAAGAGCAAAACGTTCGTAAGTCATTAATTGTATCCCCATATTATCTGGCGATCCGGGCCGGCAGATTGCGTGCCTGATGAGGGTTCATTGTGAAATTGATTTTCTCCTCTGAGACGGCCAATCGCGTCTGGAGTAAGTTTAATGGTCAAATTCTTGACTGTAATGATCGTGGAATGCCTTGGGTTCCTTCCTGACGGCTTCAGGGCAGCATTACGACTCATTATGTAGGGGATGTTTGGAACAAGTTACCTTTAGGTAATGGGCCGTTGTTACTGTTATAGTCTGCAGTAGAGTAATATTAGTCCTTAGTAACCAAACCCTATACCAAACTTAGTTTGTTAGGTTTCTAGTTTTTGATAGTCTACAATTGCATTATGCGGACTGTCATCTGAGTGCCTACACTACTTTTCGGTGTAAGTTAATGTAATAGTTTATGGGTCAGGGGAAAACTCGCTCGAAAAGAACTCGCACAAGAATTCCAAGTACTTAAGTACCTATTCGAAGAGTTGGTAAATGTAAGCAATTCTGAATACCAACGGAATGGTGGTAAAAGTTCGGATCGCAAACCTTTTTGGACCTTTACCATTAAGCATTGGTAGATCTTGGGTTTACTGGAATATCTTAGGATTTACTGCAGTTCGAGCTTTTACACTAACATATACCAAGTTACTTATAGCTCAGCGACCCAAAATGTATCTTGGCCTACGATATAGGTACCTACCTAAGACTCCTCCACTGGTCTCGCTCGATCATCTTAACGTAATGTATAATAATATGGTGTTGACAATTCAATTACCTACTCTTAAATTAGGTACTAAATATCACTCTCCGACACAAAATCATTCAATATTTTGTTCAGAGAATTCATCGTTTTTAGGTCTTATTTAATTAGGAATCAGAAATTACAATAAATTAAACAGATTAATAAAATAAGTACTTACTTCAGGCGGCATTAATATTAATTTAAAACTTTTGAAATGCATCAGCCGATACGTTTCCCAGGAGGATCAACCTGAGAATCAGTGGCGTACTTACCTACCGTACTTTAGAGGGGCCCTGTCTCAAAATAAGTTGAGGGCCCAAACGCAGGAGGAGTCGGATAAGAAGTGTTCCTCTTACTACAATCGTTGAGGGGCCCGTATCGTTGATACGGTGACAACTACGTCCCTGTATCCTATTATTCCCTCCGAAATAAAGTCGAATTTACACCGAAACAAGTCCTAAACCCATACGTGCGTCCGACGTGAAAACTTGAAAAGGGCTTCACAACATGATTAGCTTCTGCAAACAGGGACCGTAGCGGTATGGTGGCAAACAAAATACCGTGCCTCACACAAATGGAATACAGAACGCGCTCCTCGTCCGAGCAGCGGGTTTTATAACTAGTGTTGCCAGTGACAATTTTTTGTCTACCTTGTTTGGTAGGGAAATTTTGTGCCATGCTTTTTAGCAAGACAGATTCTGCATTGCCGTAAAAATAATGGGCTTATGATTACCCTGAGTGTATGACTGACTGGGTCCATAAAAGATAAAATGCAAACAAGTTTTTTCATTATTATTTGAAAACTGTGTATTTCATCCAATATCCGTACAACCCGGCATTTTGAATAGCACAGGCAATTGATATATTGATAGGTATTGAATATTACTAGCGTATAGAACCGCCGTAATAAACCAGTTTTTTGATGCCACACAGGTTTGGAACGCGTCGCCCTCTCCCCCGCGGCTGTCCGCCAACACTTCCTCCGCGACATTTTTTTTGTTTGGATTAGCTTCTCTATACGTAGTAGTTACAACTCACTGAGCACACGCAAGTGCGGTGTTTGGCGCAGATGCCGGTATTTCACAGAAATCCTAGGCAGATACCAGTGTACCCGCATTCGGGCGCATTTCGCAGGCTAGACGCAGCTGGTTTCGATTTAAGGGGCTTTGTGCCAAATTGGACGGCGCGTGGTTGGTGGGTCAGAGATATCGCTGTTGTGCATTTGAAGGCTATTTGCATCTATCCAACTGCAAAAAACTTTGGAGCGTGGGCAGGGTCAGTTAACAAATAAACCATCAGATCAGCCATGTCATAGGTTAAGGAACTATTCCGTCCGACCATTCCGTTAAACAAGGGAGCAAGACTAACTGGATGGCCCACGTTTGGTATTATTATCTTAACAACTTTCCTCACGTGGGACAGCCATGCTTCGGCATGAATGGGCCGGCTCGACCGGAGTAATACCACGTCCTTACAGAAAACCGGCGTGAAGCAGTGCTGTATTTCGCTGCGTGAGTGAGGGTAACACCTGAGGCCCAATCCAGGGGAAGGGGGGTTAAAAGGTGTGATATAATCTGTATCAGTGAAGTTGTCACGATTGTCATGTCACATACGTAGTCGAAAATTTAGTTTATTAAAAGATATTTATTCCTGTTAATCGCTATTTTCCTCTCAATTTAATAACTAAATTGTATCAAATGTTTTTCCGGTAAGATGACTACTAAAATGAAAGAAAACAGTGGAGCGAAATTTCTCGATATCTACGGCCCGACCGATTTGACGTCGACCCCGGGGCTCCCAGTGCGGACATCAAATGGGAGCACTGGCTGAACACTTTTACAAACTTTTTGAACACCGAGATTGAAGGTGAAGTTGAATCCAGCTTAAAGAGGAGCATCCTCGTAAATCATTTATCATCTAATGTCTACGCCATCATTCGAGACTGCGATGACTACGACTCGGCTATGGAACTTCTGAATTCAACTTACAAGAATCAAGCGGCCTCGTTGGAAACTGCCGAAAAAAAACTCGCAGTCATACTCCAATTCTATAAATTTAAATGCGGCGCTACCTCCGACCTCACTCGCTCCGTCGGCTATAGACTCAGACTCAAACAACTCTCATTTAGCAGCTACTACCTCGCGCACCACGCCCCAAAAACGTTGTTTCTTCTGCGGGAGCCGGAATATACATCAAAGAGTAAAATGCCCCGCTTTTAACGCAATCTGTCAAAAATGCTCGAAAAGAGGTCATTTTGCAAGCGTTTGCAGAAGTACAGGAACTGCTAATGCATTGGATACTGTCGAGAATACTTTTATCAATCATGGAGATGGATCTGTCTACTCTTCCTGCATCTCTGCGGCATCGCCTATAGGCCTCCAAAAGGCAATCGCTCCTGTCTTCATCAATGACTTGCGAGCTGACGCCTTAATAGACCACCGGCAGTTCGGTAAGCTTCATAAACAAGGAACTCTCTGAAAATATGGGGCTAAAACTAAAGCCTTGCAAGAAAGCTATAACTCTAGCATCTCTCAATCACGTTTCATTCGTCGAAGGAGTTTGCTTTGCATCAATTAAACTAAACAACCATACATACAAGAGCACTCCCTTACTTGTCGTGCCACGCTTATGCGCTGATCTGATTATTGGCCATGACTTACTGAAGAACCACAAGACTTTAGAATTCAAATTCGGAGGACCGCGAGAGACATTGCAAATTTGTGTCATGGAAGCTTCGGTCCCCCCTGCGCAGTTATTCACAAACCTATCTCCCGAAACGAAACCCATCCAAATCAAATCCAGAAGACACTCTCAAGAAGATGAGCGCCTTATTCGGGATGAGGTTCAATCTCTGCTAGGGGATGGAGTTATACGACCGAGCTCATCGCCTTGGCGTGCTCAAGTTCTCATTGCAGGGGGTACTACTCATAGGAAAGGATGGTGGTGGACTATTCCCAAACAATAAATAGATTCACCGAACTAGACGCATTTCCGTTACCAAACATAGAAAACTATAGTCTCCAATGTTTCTAAATACAAAGTTTTTAGCCAAATCGATCTCAAATCAGCATATCATCAGGTGCCAATTCCTGAAAAGGATAGAAAATTTACAGCTTTTGAAGCTTGCGGCGACTTGTACGAATTTACTAGAATTCCGTTCGGAGTAACTAACGGAGTAGCGGCTTTCCAAAGAACACTACAGTACATAATAAATTCCGAAAAACTGAAGGGAACATTCGCGTATTTAGATGATGTAACAGTCTGCGGTAAAAATAAGACAGAGCATGACGAAAATTTAGACAAATTCATGAAAGCTGTAGAGAAATACAAACTTACACTAAACAAACAGAAATGTGTCTTCGCGTCAGAAAGCATTAACTTATTGGGCTACACTGTCCATAATAATGAAATCAAACCTGACAAAAGTCGTCTAGAGCCACTACTACGACTGCCCTTCCCGGAGGATCAATCATCGCTGAAAAGAGCCCTTGGCATGTTTGCTCATTATTCAAAATGGATCCGTAACTTCTCTGAGAAGATCAAACCTTTAGTTTCTTCGACACTTCCTTTGAACGAAGAAGCTAAGAAATGTTTTGAATCTTTAAAGCATGACATCTCTGAAGCCTCACTTATGGCTATTAAAGAAAACGAAATATTCACTGTCGAAACAGATGCGTCCGAGTCAGCAATCGCGGCTATTTTGTCACAGAATGAACGCCCAGTTTGCATTTTTTTCTAGATCCTTATCTGATTCTGAACGCCGCCACTCTTCTATTGAAAAAGAAGCTGCAGCTATTGTGGAAGCTTTAAGGAAATGGAGGCATTACTTACTAGGCAGAATTTTTTACTTATTACTGATCAAAAATCTGTAGCTTTCATGTTTAATCAGCAACAAAGCAGCAAAGTAAAAACGAGAAAATAGAAAGGTGGAGGCTTGAACTTTCTTCATACAAATATGATATCATATATCGTCCAGGGAAAGAAAACACTGTAGCAGACGCGTTTTCCAGAGTGTGCCTTTTCCTAAGCACGAATAAACTCTACGAGTTGCATAATAACCTTTGTCATCCTGGCGTCACAAGAATGGCTCATTGGGTACGCTCCAAGAACCTTCCCTATTCTTTGGATGAAATTAAGAAAATGACGGCGACTTGCCGAGTTTGTGCTGAAATTAAACCACGCTTTATCCGAGCGCAAGGAGTTCTAATCAAAGCAATGGCACCGTTTGAAAGACTTAACATTGATTTTAAAGGTCCTATACCTTCGAAAACGTCAAACAAGTATGTATTGACCCATAATAGACGAATACTCGAGATTTCCATTTGCTTATCCCTGCAAAGACTTAAGTGCTGCTACCGTTGTACGTTGCTTGAAGGACTTATTCCATACATTCGGCTTTCCCCTATACATTCACTCAGATAGAGGTACTGCATTTATGTCCGAAGAATTGCGGGGGTACCTAGTCAGCGTCGGCGTAGCTACCAGTAGGACTACACCTTACAATCCACAAGGTAATGGACAAGTGGAAAGACTGAATGGTACGCTGTGGCGCGCAATACAACTACGGCTTAAATCTCATAACTTTGAAGTTGATGATTGGGAAAAAGTGTTAGGTGTTGCGTTACATAGTATACGCTCTCTTCTTTGCACGTCCACTAATGAGACGCCCATGAGAGAATATTTAAGCACCCTCGTCGGTCAGTCACCGGCGAATCAGTTCCGACTTGGCTGATGTCTCCTGGGCCGGTATTGCTCCAGAAAACACGTGAGGACGTCTAAATATGACCCGCTTGTTGAAGAAGTTGACTTGATTCAAGGGAACCCGGCTTACTCTCTCGTGCGATACCCCAGATGGAAGGAGGGCGACCGTTTCTAAACAGACATCTGGCGCCGTTCCCCGCGCCTGAAGAGGATGATGACGATCCCACTGATGAGACAGCGCGGGAAGAAAACGCAGATACTGGAGAAATTCCTTCAGAGGAATCTTTTCCTTCAGAAGAATCGTCACGTGAAACCGATGAACAGACCAGTAATGGCGAAAGCGTTCGCCCGACACGCGTAAGACGCGAGCCTGTTCGGTTCGCCGATTTTGTTCCTCATTAGGAAGCCTGGAGGGAAGAAATTAATCTCACGGGGGGTGAATGTGATATAATCTGTATCAGTGAAGTTGTCACGATTGTCATGTCACATACGTAGTCGAAAATTTAGTTTATTAAAAGATATTTATTCCTGTTAATCGCTATTTTCCTCTCAAAAGGTAAGCAAGGTTCTTGTGACAACACTGGTGTTGAAGGTGTCCACAGGCAGCGGTAATCGCTTACCATCAGGTGATCCGTCGGCTCCTCTGCCACCTATATTTTTTTTTATATTATAGGCAGGCAAACGAGCAAGCGGGTCACCTGATGGTAAGTGATCACCGCCGCCCATGGTCATCAGCTACACCTAAAAGGAGTGCGGATGCGTTGCCGGCCTTTTATATATCACTAGCGGCCGCCCGCGACTTCGTCAGCGTGGAAAAGTTTCTTTTAACCCCCTTTTTAACCCCTTACAAACCCCTTTTTCGCAATAAAAAGTAGGCTATGTTCTTTCTCAGGGTCGAGATCATCTGTATACCAAATTTCATTTAAATCCGTTCAGTACTTTTGGCGTGAAAGAGTAACAGACAGACAGACAGTTTGTAATATTAGTTAGGATTAAAAAAATGCTCGTATTCGCCCCACCTACCCCCCTTAAAGAAAGCATCTTTACAAGACTCCAAATGGATACGGGGTCCCCAGACACGGTGCCTACTGTGCCATAAATATGAATTTATCATTTTATTTCTCCGATTCATACAGCTCTCTAGAAGAAAATCCCTAGAGCTTGTCCGGTACATATTCGAATCTAGATATTTTTAATGCAATCTCGACTTATATGTATGACATAACATAACGTTTGTTTTAGATGATAGATAAAAATACTGCTCGGTATCGCAGTGGCTAGGTCATGCCAAAATGTCGGATCTAGGTATAAATTTATTGTAGAATTCCGATGTAACTCTAAGTTTACTACGCTAGTGAACTATTTAATTGTACAACATTGTAGGTTTGTAGCTTAAATACATACAATCGCCTCCTATCTCCTAAAATCTTCACATTTTTTTTATGTGATAGGTAGCAGACGAGCAGGCGGATCACCTGATGGTAAGCCTTCCCCCCGATGGGCCTCCGGTACCCTCACTCACTCGGAGAAACACAGCACAGGAGCTGCTTCACGCCGGTTTTCTGTGAGGCAGTGGTATCACTCCGGTCGAGCCGGCCCATTCATGCCGAAGCATGGCTCTCCCACAATTAACTGCTCACATTTAAATGCTCAGGTTAATAAAGCAACAAATATTAGGTATTGACTTAAATTAAAATCTAAGTATGTTGCTATATACCTAATTAAGTTCACCTAATTCTAATTTAAATGTATTTCAGATACATATACCCACTTAAAAGATTTACAGAATTCGAACATCGATCTGCTATTTATAAAGTCTAACTTTGTTTATTGCAAAAAGTTTCGTGATCCGATTAGATCGTAAATCCGTCTAAAGCTGTCCCTTTATTTAAATGTTTTAGGATTACTTAGGCCTATTAGCATTTCCGTGGCAAACCGCTCCTAACGTTGCCGCGAGATAACCACGGAAGCAGTATAAATTCTTACAACATCTCATATACTGATCTGACTCCGTACTAGCACTTGTGTTATAAATATCAGACAACAGAGGAAACACAAATATAATACTTAAATACATATATTACACATAACCAACGCAAGTCTTCTCTCTAGATCGTCTTATTCGTGCATAGGTCCTATCTACTTGATTATTTTTCAAATACTTTGACAGCGGTCTCTATTTGTAGTATAAGTTCTACGAAAGGTGCCTAATGCTACGGCCTAGTAGGAATCTGTGCTACGGTTCGTAGCACTCGTAGAGGTTCGTTTTTGTTTCAAAGTAGGTACAGTCGCCAGAAATAAAATGTAAACACCTAAATGCCAGGACTATAAGATTCATATTTGAATGAGGTTGTATACTTATTAGTGCCCGTGACTATACATCACTAGGTAGCGGTAGAGCGAAAAATTCGACCACCCCACTTTTCAATGGGTAGGTTTTCTTTGTCAAACGCAATATTTCTTGATTTTCCTCCCCTACTACCGTTAAATTAATTATACATAGCTATGGGCGGATTAACAAAAATTTACGTTCTCTTTGTTAGCTCTAATAACATAAAGGGCTATAAATAAGTGTAACTAATTCTTTTCACTTAATTTCACCTAAATATCCTTTTAACGCCTCTTCCGCTTTTATAGTTAACATCACGTCTAGGCTTTTATTTGTTTAAAGAAAGGTCTTTTCAATTATCATTTTATTGAGTAATGGCAGCATAGGAATATGCACCATCCGAGGTGGTTGGTTCTAATCTTAGCACGTAAGTATTTTTCAAATCCATATAAGTACTTCTTATTCTTTCATTTCTCTCCACTTCTGCCGTTAGTCTTTCTGAACCACGCAGCCCCAGAGCCTAGATGTCGTCGGACCATCTGGTAGTTTATTCGCCAACACTCCTCTCCCGTCTCTTGGTTATGCTTATACGAGTTCGATTCCCGCGCACCAACACAAATGCTGGATTTATATTGGATCTATCTGTGACACCTTTGTTGTTTCTGGTTTCCATATTGGAAGGGAAAAACTTAATTTGGGGCCAGAACAATGTGTGATGTTGCCAAAATTTTTATTTTATTTATTTCAATAATATCGGATTTTTTACACGCGACAGCTCCCATTGTTCACACACAGCGGGACGTGCGAAGCTAATCCCTGCGCTCACGCATAGCGCAGTGCAACTGATCGCTGACCGTACGTACAGCCACATATCAAACTATATAGTTGTCAAATTTATTCAATCGATTCTCATCTTACTGCCATACTCATTAGGTTGAATATCAATTGAGACAATTTGACAGGTTTGTAGTAACCTGATGTGGCTGACTGTACATTGAAAATGCATTTTAAAATAAAGCAAATATATATTGTATTAGTACTTACGTAAACATTTATGCTCAGTGATATATGGGTAGCATTGCATATTAATCATCCTGTTATAGACACGCCGTGCAGTTTATCAGATAACTATTGTTCAAACAATGCTCTGGAACGGTCTGAAGTCAACAATGATCTGAATTAATAGTGCTCCCATAAATATTAAATAATTATACAGATGCTTAAGTAGAATGGCAATTTAAGAAATTAATGACCTGTAATATTCCCTACGATGACCTAAATACGGTGACACAAAATGATTATAAGTCATCCATCAACATTTATCTCTTGAGACGAGGAGAAGTTTACAGTGATCTCATAATAGGTTCCGTAGATAAGAATTTTTAATTACACAATTGAGTGGAGAACATTTTTCCTTAGAGAGCTCTATCGGTAGTACCTAGTGATGCTATTCGAATTTACTTTTGCTTGCACTCGAATAACATCGGATTATTCGGAACGCCTAGTTGGTTTTGTAGTTTAAGTAGGTATCGGGCCATGATCGATTCTCAGGTCCAGCAAAAAGTACCTATGTTTCGAATTTTTTGAACATAGCTCGAGTTTCGAATTTTCGCTAGAGCACAGAACTCCGTGCGTGAATCAGCTCCTACGCTGTGTTGAGGTGATTGAGTGAGGGCACCGGAGGCCCAATAGGGGGAAAGGGGACTAAAAGGTTCGCAGTACACTTGTGACTTCGCTATTGTTGCGAGTGTTTATGGGCGACGGCAATCACTTAGGTACTACCAGGTGATCCGACTGCTCGTCAGCCACCTAACACATAAAAAAAAGTTGATTGAGTGCTTCGACTAGTATGTGTGTGTATTCGAATGACTTATTTACCTACTTACTCCGATGGCTCAGCGACCCAAAGTGATTTAGGTCTTGTAAGTGTGTGTATTCGAATAGAATTTTAAAATTACTCGATAGATTTGATTGGCAAGCATCACCAGTCGGCAAGGAATTTGAATAAATTGTTGCCTCACTGCTATTAGGAGGTTTTAACTTGGGCTCTGGGTGGATCTCTCATAATGGCTGGCGGTAAATTCACTTCGCCACCCGTTTAATCTAAGGCGGACGTATTCCTTGCCGTTGTTTCCAGCTCTAGCTTAGCCGTAATATATTGACTTTAGTGATAAGCCTTGAGCTAATATTTGGTTATTTATAATTAGGTACACTGTCTCGATCGGAGTGTATACTCTCTGTGGTGATACCGCGGTCTTACAGAAGACCGGTGTGATGCAGCGCCTACGCTGTGTTTCGTTGCGTAGTGAGAGAGGATACCGGAGACCCAATTTGAATTGGACGCTGCATCACACCGGTCTTCTGTGAGACCGTGGTATCGCTTCTGTCAAGACGGTGTACCTAATCGTAAATTACCTAATAATAAATAACCAATCTAATTATAATTAAAAGATTCGCAGCGCACCTGTTATTCCACTATTGTTGTTTTATTTTATTTTATTTTATAAGAACACAAAACAGATAACAGTGAGAATGTTGTACAATGCACATTTACGAGATAACTTAAGAGCAAACTTATCTAAAAACATGTGTCCCTGACATGAATAGATAAACACAAAACGAGAAAGGTGCCTGAAGGGCCATAGGTAAAAAGTAAGTATAATTTATCATTATATTAACATATTTAATGACATATTTTTACATATTTTAATTATAATCTAGGTAGGAGGGTTCTGATGGCCCTCTTGAAGATTTTTGGACAAAACAGCAAAGATATCTATATCGTGATTATTTCGTGCGAGTTCGTTGTCTTGGCGACACAGCGGACTATCGGGTTGTAGAACGATGTGCTATTGCGGTATACCCGAAGGGAAATAATTGGGATTACGAATTCTAAAAAGAGTATATTGAAATTAAAGCAGATAGGATGTGTGGGGAATCTATTAATGAATTGACAATTTTGTGGAGATATATTAAGTCAGTCTGCATACGTCTTGCCTCTAGAGTAGGTAAATTATATTTTTCTAGTCGATCGCTGTAGGTGTTCAGCTTCCGGTGGTTGCCCTGCCTGAAAGAGAGAGTTCTCAGCATTTTTTTCTGAATAGATTCAATGCGATTGTTATGCACAGCATAGAAGGGTGACCAAATTATGGAACCATATTCGAGATTACTACGCACGAGTGTGTTGTATAGATATAAAATAGAGCGAGACTTTTTAAAATGTTTTGTGTTACGTAGCACAAACCCCAAGAGTTTAGCACTTTTATTATATATGTATGAGTAATGATCTCTGAAACTCAATTTGCTGTCGAAGATTATTCCAAGGTCCCTTGCTTTGCACTGACGATACATAAGTATTGTGGTTTAACTTATAGTCGTACTGCAGTCGATTTCTTTTTCTAGTGAAGGTCAGAACAAAACACTTGTCGGCATTTAGATGCATGTAGTTGTCAGCACACCACAGGGAAGTTATTGAGATCTCTCTGTAGGGTCTCTGCGTTGCTATGATCAGCAACTGTGAAAAAGATCTTGAGATCGTCAGCGTATAAGAGACATGGACTACTCAGGCTATCTATCAAATCATTGATGTACACGTTAAAAAGAAGGGGCCCCAGATGCGATCCTTGAGGTACACCAGATGTGACGCTACGGGAGCCGAGATTCCCCCTTAAGGGCAACCAACTGACTACGGCGAGACAACTTGACTCCATCCAACGGAGTAGTGATCCATGCACGCCCATTGCTTGTAATTTTTGACAAAGTTTAACGTGGTTGACCTTATCAAAGGCTTTAGAGAAGTCTGTGTATAGAATCCACTTGAACATTTCTGGCGAATGCTTCACAAAGTAATTTTTATATTCTAAAAGGTTGGTTATAGTTGATTTATTTTTGACGAATCCATGTTGGCTAGGAGAGAGTGAGGAACTGATAGAGAGTAGATATCATCGTATACTAGAGACTCGAACAAATTAGGGCAACAAGACAGAATTAAAGGTCTATAGTTTAGGCAGAGTGATTTGTCACCGCTTTTGGTGTATAGGAACAACGTGAGCATATTTCCAAGAATCAGGAAAGATGCCTGAGCTTAGCGACTGATTAAATAATAAGGATAAGGGCAAGGACAATTCATGCGCATCGTTTTAGAATTAAAGGTGGAATTTCGTCAGGCCCAGCGCTCTTGTTGTGTCCATGGGCGGCGACAATCGTCTACCATCAGGTGATCCGTCTGTACTCTGTTTGTCTGCCACCTATCATTCATCATAATTCTGTCGTATTTCTCCAGAAGACATTGTAATGCATCGAAAGCCGTGACAAGCGCATGTTTCCCCAAAAATCCGTTTTCCTGACTTCGCCATTCGCCAAAACATAAACTAGTTAATATCACCGGACTATATGCGTGATCTACCTACGTCAATGCTTCATATTTGCATCTGTGTATTTGCATACTCATTATCTATTCTATCTGAGCAAGGTTTGTAATATCACACATGGCTGACGTACTGTTTTCAGAACGAACATAAAGTGTTAAGGAACAAGTAGCGGATACCGACTCATTTATTTAAACAGTTTTAACGTTATTAACGTATTATACAGTGTGAGTCTTCATTGTAATTATTATCAGCCTTTCCAAATCCTGAATCATGGTCTGCATACCCAGGTCTGGAGCCCGGGGTACGCAACAACAGCTATGGATGCAACCGGGTATTTCACGCTGAGGTAAAATGAGACAGGATAAAGTTTGAGGACTTCTAGTATGAACATGCCAACAGCCTCGATGAAGCGAGCGGAGAGCTCGCCAATGTTCCCACATGAATAAACAACAGCACCGCACGCAATACCTACTGTTGTTGTCGCACGTATACAAGTTTGTCGAAATGTAATCAACTGCTTTGGTTTTAGTTGATTTAATAAACTATACTATTCAGTAGAGGAAAACTCAGCCTACACATTTTGGTACGATCCTTGGATCAAACTCAAGCTTAGCCGCTGAAGAAATAACGCTAAACTATCAAGCAACAATCTATGTTTAGGTTTTTGTCATACAGATACTCAACCATTCAAGTATATGATCCTTGAAGAGTTAATGAGAACGGTTTACGGTTAAACACCACTTTTACATCTCAAAAACGTCCTCAAACTACCTTATTAACCTAGATTAGTTCCCGGGTACTACCAAAAAAAAAAGATAAGCTACTACAGAGGGCCTAATTTGAAGTGGACGTTACGACCGAATCGGAGTTCCCCTCCCTTTCACACGCGCTGTGCGCGCTTTTGTTTGAATGTGACAGGTATATTTTCTTTCGTTACGGGACGTCTTCGTTATTAGCCACCAGGTTCGAATAAGTAAGTCAAAGAAAGGCTTTTACATCTCAAACCCGTTCTCAAACTACGTTGTTGCCGTCATTTGAACAGTGACCTATATAACCTAGTACCTAAAAAAGATACCTACCTAAGCTTCAACAGGTTGGAATAAGTTAGTCAAAGTAAGGAATCTTTTTTATCTGTGGGAGAGCCACGCTTCGGCATGAATGGGCCGGCTCGACCGGAGTGATACCACTGCCTCACAGAAAACCGGCGTGAAGCAGCCCCTGTGCTGTGTGTGTTTCGCCGAGTGAGTGAGGGTACCGGAGGCCCACTCGGGGGGGAAGGGGATAAAAGGTTGGCAGCGCACTTGTAACTCCACTGGTGTTGGAAGTGTCCATGGGCGGCGGCAATTGCTTACCATCAGGTGATCTGCCTGCTCGCCTGCTACCTATCACATAAAAAAAAAAATCTCAACCCCCTCCTCAAAAAACCTTGTAGCCGACATTTGAAGAGTGACCTAGATTAGTTACCGAGTACTACCAAAAAAAAGCTACAACAGGTTCAAATAAGTTAGTCAAAGTAAGGCTTTTACATCTTAAACCCGTTCTCCAGATCAATCTCGGAGGTAGAAGGTATTATTTATACAGCCTCTACCTTCCAAGCAAGGTTATTTGAATATCCCATGGGAACAAGAAAAAACGGGATCAACTCTGAACGAAACCGTGGGAGTTTGCTAATATATTTTACATAGTCCCAACAAATATTTACCTACATCAACTTGTTTATGCACCAAGTATTGGAAAAGTTGGTTTGTTAGTAGAACCTCTTTTAAGTATTCAAAGTTACTTTGTATTAGATACTGTTTATATTTTAATCAGTGGGCAGTGGGAGTGACAGCTGCGTTTGGGATCCTGTGTTCGATCCCGGATCCTTTTATCTGGGTTTTTCTGTTAATAAATACTCAGTGTTAGACCGAAGTCTGGATTGTGTAATTGAAGTTTGCTTGTTGAAAAAGTCTTCAAACAAACCAAAAGATCATCACAATAATGTAGGAATCTAAATCACGATTATTAGAGCGTGAGGCAGGAATTTCCAGATGCGCCATCGGGCGTAGAAATTTATTTTTAGTCAATGAGTTTTCCTTATACGATAAATACCTAACCCAAAATAAAAACGGTGTGGTGTAACCCTTCTTAATACTTACACTCGCTTATGTTTTTTTCGTTGTCACGATGATTACAACGAGTAGGTAAGTAACCTTAAAATGTGTCAATCTACACCTCTCTTCCATTTCAGCGAGTAAAAGTTTGCGTCCAAAACTTTTGGAGCTCGGACACCTACGCTTCTTTACATCCAGCCGGGCTTTTGTCGCGGTGCGCATCTTAGCCCGGCTGATTTAGGATTCGGGGAGTCTGGTACAATGAAACAACTGCCGTCTGACCTTCGCTACCCTGTCAGAGGAACCAGACCAACTGAATCATGGTTACATGTTTCAGTAACTATCCGAAACCCGGTGTAGGCCTTAGACTGGGTATTGAGGTTAGGCAAGCGAAGGCCTGTATCGCCCTGTCACTTCGTAAACTCGTGGACTGCTAACTCAGAATTGCTGGTAGAGACTGGGCATGAAAGCTTCAGAGAGAAACTGCGTTTAGTCACATATCGGACACTAACAGATAATACAAATATTTGACGACGTTCTTTAGATTTTCGCGATACCTAATATGAACGGGAATTAACACGATGTTACTTTTAAGTAGGTAAGTACCTACCTGTTTATGTGCTATTGCTCAATAGCAACATAATTGTAGTGTATCTAATAAAAGCACTTCAAACAAATCAATCATGGTATAAGATTTGGTCAAGGCCAAATAATTCTTGCATAAGTTACTAAAAGTTTCAACATTTTGTAAGACTAATAATATCCACACATATCTTGTACATACATCAACTCTACCTACTTAAGAAAAAACTTCGCGTTAAATGAAACGTAAAAAAAGATAGACGCAGTAGGTAACCTATTTCTTCAGCTCCAAAAATCTTGAGGAAAATGACTACAATAGTTACTTACCAACCTATTTATTCAGCCCCAAAAAATCTTCAAGAAAACTTCGACATTAAAGTTAGTTACGTCTGAACAAAACAACTTACTGGCTTTTCCAGCTTCCTCTACTTATCTCACATGGGTCTTCAGACCGGCGTTATCGCCATGGTATAAATTCCCCTGCAGACAGCACGGCGAATGCTCTCTTTGTCCTGTCTTCACACAATACATCTGTGCAGATTAATTCTGATTTACGATTCCTTGTCTCGAACAAGACCCTATAGATTATTCCCATAATAACACCGAAATTAACCAACCTCAGTTTGTTTGCACGTGACAAAGGTAGCGGCGGTAATTAAATTTAAATTTTGAAAGCAATTTATTTCACCCGTTTTCGTTAATAAGTAACGTCCGGTTTCTGAATCGCATTATAATATCGGCCTTTAGATCTACGCGTAAGTAGGAAGGTCCCTACTATGAAGTAGTAAGTAAGTAAGTGGTAAGTAGGAAGGTGTAAGTAAGTAAGGTTATGGAACGCAATAAATTATTGAGTACTGAGTACTTTTCTTGGGTTATGTTGTGGTAACTTTATTCGCTACATGCGAATCTGGGATAGTACGTCGTGGTGGCCGTTAAATCCATCTAAGCGCATGTTTTAGCCAATAAAACGTGGTAAACTATCGTAAGTTCGCGCTCCTTACGCATTAGTGTCTATGTGGTGTACTTACCTACATATAATATCGGTGTTTGTCATATATGACTTAAAACAAATTTAAATATGAATTCAGGAGATTCAACTCCCAAATCACGTTTTACCATTCTCTCTGATCTTTATTCGCTTGACATTGACCAACCGTGTCCACATCGAGTAATTATAAGTTTTAAATAGAACATACATCATAGAACGTACGGAAACAACATGTAACTAGCAATAATACCATGTTTATTATTCCAGAGAAGTTTGGGCCCATTGAAAACTGTTGACTGCAAAGGCTAATAAACACGCACCGAATACATTCGACGTGGATGTTTTGACACGTTAATTAACGCGTTTACGTACAGTACTGTAGTGTACTTATTACGAATGTGACTGTACATCACAGTATAAGTATTAGGCAGCAGAAAGACAGAACGCTTCAACGAGTTACGTTTGAAAAATCTGTTTACTGCTTGTCCCAGGGCCTAGGGGTCCCAAAACAGAAGAGAACCCGTCAGACAATTCACACTGATCAACCTATGATTGTCATTCCCACCTTATCGTCTTTTGGATGGCGGTCCAGTAGAGCAGTGGACCGCCATCTAGCTTTTCTTGTGGAACTTTCTACCGCGTTCCTCAATTTTATGGAGCAGTATTTCCTGACGGCTTTGACTTATGTTCTAGCTGATGATAGTCGCAGGCGTTACGCAACATACGCAGGTTACGAGCCTAATAGTTGATTAATTTATAAAAAGCGCGTGCATTTTCGTCTGAGTGTAGCGGGCTTATCCATTTTGATACCACGGTAAACATAAATATGAAGATGAAATAACGAAACTCTACATTGCGCGTGCCCGTGGCCAAATGCTTGTCAGACCGATATGCATTTGCCCAGTTTTTCTGTTAGGAGCCGAAGATGATTACACTACCAAGAGGTCCTTACGTTCAACCTCCTCCTCTGCAGTTGCTTGAGTGATACGCCAGCTACTTACTGGCTTACAACCTACAATACAACAATTTATTTTTAGCGGCATCGTGCGTGCTTGTTGATTTTGGTTTTCAAGGGGAAATACTTGACATTCATCTCACCTATTTAATAATAATAAGGCGCAATGTAATCGACATATAGCGCTTTCTATTGGTATTGTGTAGACTGATTCCCCTAAACGAAGTGAGGGCACGTCACAAGTAAGTAGATAAATAAATATGGTGAACCACTTTAAAATATCAGCGATATTTAAAATATTAAAGTGGATCATCTACTTCTCATTATAGTTGGCCAGGTTAAATTATTGAACTTCACACATATAACATGGTGAAGAAACCTGAACGCATCGAATAAGAAATTCCTAAGCGTGTGTGAAGTTTTCCAATCCGCATGTAGCGAGCAATCACTGCCGCTCATTAGCATCGGTGAGATCATACATCACTGGTGGATTTGTAACATATCAGAATGATGTGCCAGGAATCTACAAACCACTGGTACGCCACTGCGTAGCGTCCACGCCTACCCTGCTCCGGGCGGTGATATCCATATCAGCTGCCCGGAGCTGGGGTGAAGCCCCGTATGTGGTAGGTAGTGTTATTTATGTCACCCAAATTTTTCTGACTACCTCCTTCCCTCAAGATGAAGCAGAGATCTTAACACTGCCCTGGGCGTACTGTCCCCCCGTACCCATTACGCTACACTACCGAATACAACCTACGAACATGATAAAAAACAGGTATTATCGCGAGTTAGTAAGAGAAATATAAATTACTTACCTTTGGTTAATGTACGCTATCTACATGGGCATCAATCAACTAAGGCACACATAATACACTTCACCCAAAAACAGGTATTCAATAAGGTCTAAAAAGCCTTCTAAGTGTACTTACATTTCTTTTCATCTAAGATTGTATTAAATATCGATAGCTGAAAGCATGCTTTGTTATGAAGTGCAAAATAAAGTAACTCCGACCTCCATGATCCACATAATCAATAGTCCCGATATTCATCGCAAATAGGATACTTTGTCATGGAGAAATTGCAAATCATACAATAATATGATTGATATAATAAATAGGTCGCTCCGAAGGGGTATGAAAGTGCCGTCGCAATCTGTGCCAGGGTTTAATCTATCGTTTGTCGTGGGAGTTTACAGATATGAGACAGAATGCCAGAGACTGCTAACGACAACTCATCTTGCAGATGACGACATTCGGTGACAGTTGTCTACCGTAGCGACTCAGACTCGGATTTCGCAATAGGCAACGCTACGGCCTAAGGGCGGTAGCGTCTTTGGGGTTTAAAAACTACTATTTAGTTAGGTATATGAGCGGCAAAATTTTAATTGTTTAGGTTCGGCAAATGTGTGAATTTGCTCCTGGGTAACGTATCGTTGTCACGGGCGACAGCAGCATAGATTTACGCAGTTGTTTTGCTGATAGTTGATCGGCGACAGTAACAACTGTCGCCCATCGTCAATGAAGCTCTCATGGTTGGTCACTGGCATACTGTCGCTCGTCTGTAAACTTAAACGCAAGGACCGTGCAGCATGACCTTTAGATCCATTGATATCAAACAATTTTCATCCCGTTTTGGGGATTGCCTCAACATTATTATTGTTTAGTCCTCACTTGTAATCCATGTAAGTAATAAGTATATTATGTAATTCCAATTTAACCATCAGCATCACTTATGTTACTATGTGTGGGATACCTTATTAGGGAGATGAAGAAAATAACAAGCGTAAATAATAAATATGAATATATTTAATTTCATTTACCAACACGATACATAAACCAGTATTTTCCAATAACAGCTGAAAACACTCCTTAAAGTCGTCAGCATACAATTTCACAACTACACGACTTTCCTTTCGGCAAACAAAGTAGATATTTAAGGGGGAAAAACCATTCGATACCGCCTTTTTATAAGAAATAGGAAAGGAATCAAACTACAAAGTAAAGAAGCGTCTTCGTTTCCGCGGCGGATCCATTGTGAGGAGGAAATCGGAACTGAAAATGTGAATAAAGCCGTATCTCCTATTGTCGTTTGCACTGACTGAGGTTGTCTGAATAAAACCTCCGAAATAAGTTCAACATCTTTTAGAGCTTAACTGTAACACTCGAGGCCGTCGAAATATAATGGAGTACCTACCTACACAAGAGCCAGTTTAAACACCAACCCCTTATTCATAAAATTCCGGATGCCTAGCTCAAGCTTTATTCTCTACGGACCCTAATTTCTCCCAACATACTCGTGCGAATTTCTCTCGTTTATGGTCTACGAGGTTTTATGATTTTGGGGAAGATAGCTTTCTTCTGAATAATATTTGTTTTTGACGATGAAGATGATTGTGATGAAACGTTTTACAACTTCGAGAAACATACACGATCTCTGCTGTGTAAATTGTTGCTAAGTAATGAAGAAAAAACGACATAAATTCTAGTTTAGCTCTTTAGTATGAATCGACCTTTTGTGAAAATCTTATGCATGTTTGAACACGATAGTCACCAGCAGAGTTAGCATCAAACTTTCACTTTTGATAGCAAAGGCGCCGTTGTATGGCTCGTCATTGCACACATCGGTATGGCAAACTTTGCAAGTTTTGTATTGTGGTCCTGGTACTTGAGTGTCGTCGCAAGAGATCCCGCAGTCTCGAACTAGAATCACTGCACCTGCAAAAAATGTGCAATTTTAGTTTATCATTTTCATGTTTAATTGATTAAAAAAAAAGTATTAGAGTGATGACTAAGAAAAAACTATTTGAAGATTTTTTGATGACAGGTAAAGTTATTAATTAAAAGACAAAACAAGTTTATACTCCATAACAAAGAAGCATAAAATCTAAAGTTTGACTGGAAATAAGAGACTTTAATCAATATGCAATACTACCAAATACATTTGTTCCCAGATCGCAATAAAAATATCTGAAAGTTCTAATTCTATAAACTAACCTTTTGGTTTACCAGGTAAGTGGGGCTGGTAAGTTTTGGTGACGCATGCTTCGTGTCCTTTGAGACAATATTTGACCGTTGTCCTTCTGTCTGGGCTCAGACAAGTAGGGTTGCTAGCGCTTGTGCATGCGTAGCACACTCTGTTATGTTGCAAGAGATTTACTCCAGCTGAAGACATAGGAGCAACTCCGTAACCTCTTGCAGGGTCTCCAAGAACTAAAGGCACGTTATAGTAACCGGATTTCCCTTCACGACGCGTTGTTTTATTATCCTGAGCATGTTTTTCTGCTAAAGCTACTTCTTCTAAGAACTCTAACGTCCTTTCTCTCAACCACTGAAGATTCCACTTCATTGTTTGCCCGTCTAGTATTTTTAAATTTTACGGGTGAACAGTTTTTTTCGGGTGCTTTTTGCGTTTCTTCGCTATTTTCAGTAGGATTGTTGTCTGTTTCTTTCTTTTCATTGTTTACTTTGTCTTTTCTTTCATAACTGTTAGGTGTAGCTTCTGTACTAGGTTCTATTTCTTTTAGGACCAGATTGCCACCACTGGCCTTCATTTTCTGATTGTTCTAAATCAGGTTTTTCTACAAAAGTTTTTTTTACTTCCTTTTCTTGGTATTTTCTATCTGGGACGTGACTATGGCCAAGGTTATTTCTGTAGTATTCTTCATCCTTTTCATCGAGTTGTTTGTGGTTTTTGGTCTTGATGATTTTCGCTACTTAATGGATCAGATGTGGGACTTCTATCTGAATGATTTACAACAGGTGGTTCTAGTACAGGTTCTGGATTATCAGCATTATCCTCTAATTTGGTGTTCCCAGGACAGAGCGCTATTTCTCGCTTATAAACTTCTGATCCTGCATCATAATCCGACTCCTGTTTAGTTACTTGTAATCCTGTAAAACAAATTAAATTTAGCAATCTGCACTTGGTATCTTTGATGAACTTACCTAAACCTTGCGGAAAAGAAATTTATCGACCAATAAAATCAAATAAATACCTGAAGCTCCCTGAAGAACGTAAAACAAACCGAATGATCGTAATAATTTTGAACATTTTTTCTTTGTGCCCGCTCACAAGCACTTTACTATTCCGAATCAAGAGAACAAATGAAATTATATCGGGGCGCATAAACTAAAATATAAGAATGATAACTGATTGCTAGAATATTATCGGAAAAAGCTGTAAACCAATATCGGCCTATTGTGTTGGCAATATGCGCTCGATGGAAAGATATTCAATGAAACAATGGATGTTCCGCAAATATGCGTTTCATTGTTCCGAACTATTGCTCCTTTCAAAAGTCTTGTAATGCCGGACACGGTTGACCAACCGCTGCAAACGGTACCTACTATTCTACAATCGTATAATGTATTTGACAATGATGTAGGTCTACCTTTGTTCATTAAAAACTTTTTTACTCTGAATAATAGAACGACGACGAACGACGAGAAATAGAACAGAGGTATTCGTATTTTGATCTTTCTATAAGACTTAGATGTTTACGTTTCATAAGTAGAATGAGTACCTATTATACTAAGTTCCACTTGCGTGTGTCACGATTACGCACTAATCTCGAATTATTCATTACGAATAATTCGAGATTAGTGCGCAGAGGTAGTTCGGGGTTAATGTGTAGTGTTGTAATTCTTATATCGCTTACTATCAGGAGATCCGTCGGCTCGTCTACCTCCTATCACAAAAATTCAGTCATGTCATTGTATGTCACTTCCCGTGCCTGCTTGTGATTAGTAATGTACCTACAATACATTTTTGTACTGCACTCATACCTAGCCTAATTGTACTCGAACATAGTTCGGATTTGTTTATAGTACCTACTTCTATGTGAATTGCTTGTCCTCAATATAAAATGAAATCTTACTGAACCTACTCTCTATATTTAGACGAACCGGTGAATGAGATATCTCCTTGTTAATGGAAATCGATAGGCCACGCACTTCCTATATTCAGATGGGTGCCTATCTTCGCACAGATTAAATTTCAACGTCTTACATTAATCTCCGACCCTATTGCCAAATCAATATTGAGCCAGGAGTTTACGCTCTTTGTCTTCCAAAATTATAATGTAGGTACATACCTTAGGTATCGAGGTTATTTCTCTCATTAATTTGTTATTGCTAAAATCTTGGCCACTCAAACTTATCAAGAGATAGAAAAAAATACATCGATTATACGGCACTGATTTATTTTGTTTTCATAATATTAGTCCACTAAAAGAGTAGGTAGCGTAGTACTCTTTAAATAATTCTTTTGCATTCTATTGGAGAAGCATGCAAGTTCATACTCGATTTTAAAAGTCACGACTGCGACAGCAAAATTCATGAAAACGATTTTAGCGTAGAAATTGCAGTAGGTGCCTTAAAAGAGCACTATTTGCCATTTTCCGAATTTAAAACCAATCACTATGGATCAGGGTTGAAAATAAAATGTAGTGATGCCATTTCCAAAATGGCCGAGAGTCCGAGGTTTGGTTTGAGGCTTATCCCACATAGGTATTATCTTAATCCAAAAATGTGTCAGGGTAATTAACGACACGATGTTTTCCCATGAAACTTGGAAAAATCGTAAGTGAACATTCAACTCGATGGCTTCCCCTGGAAACAAAAAAAAATTGTTTTACCTAACAACATATTCTGTTGCGAAATCTATCCCAGTTGCATGCGACTGCCAAGGGCGACAAAAACATTCTGTGCTGACGCGGGCCCCGTCACCTACAGCTGCGCGACGTCCGTTTAGCATAAAATATTGGACTCCGCGTATAAAAACAAGCCATACAAACAAATAAAGCCTGAGGGCTTAAACGAACCGGACGTTCAGGCCCACAGGCCGACCTGGGACCAGGGCCGGATCTACCTATGGGCTGCTTGCGTTGCAGCCCAGGACCCCGGGGTAACAAGGGGCCCCCCAGACGCTAAAAATCCCAGTACACAGCAATAAGGTCGCCTTGTGTACTTGCTTAGTGGAGTACTTAGATAGGCCCCCAAATAGTTTTAGCCCAGGGCCGCACAAACTCACGATCCGGCCCTGCCTGGGACTGAACAACGAGTAACGAGACTGAATCGGAATGCCCTTTCTCTCACACGCACTGTGCGCCTCTTTTGTTTGAATGTGAGAGGTATATTTAATCGTGGAGACACGTTTCGGCGTTAAGCCGGCTCGATACCACGTCACAGAAAACCGGCGTAAAGCAGCGCCTGCTCTGTGTTTCGTTGAGTGAGTGAGGGTACCGGAGGCCCAATTGGGGGGAAAGGGGGTAAAAGGTAAGCAGTGCACTTGTGACTCTACTGGTGTTGCAGGAGTCTTTGGGCGGCGGCAAACGATTACCATGAGGAGAGCCATCTGCTACTTATCACATAAAAAAAAATATGGAACGGTTTCGTTATAAACTACATGACCTAATGGCACATTTGATAGTGGCCTTACCACACGCTTCAAAGTTTGTAGTTGAAGTGCTAACCTGGTCAATGATTTCTAATGCACACTTTGGATTATTCAGTCTCTAAGTGGTTTGAAAATCTGGTGCTGACGGGCAAAGCTAACGGCAGAAGATTGTGAATCAAGATTGAAAACAAAATTTGATTTTGAACTAAAAACAAATGCATACCTAATTGCTTCGTAGAGGATTTGTAGTTCTATATTTCTACGACCGTGACATCCACAATACGCATGATACTAAAGATATCTACTATGTAAAGCAAATGACAATATTGTAAATAAGAGCAATCTGTTAATGAACATCCGTTCAAACGGTGGGTAATGAAAAAGCTTCGTCAGCCGACAATAGCCACGCGTGTCCAATTACTGCGAGTGACGGGCTTTGTTAGCCGGCGCTAGTGGCCGGACATTGCGCAATAAGTGGAAGACATAGCCACGGGAATTTAAATTGAACGTTGTGTTTCAAAGTTACTATCACACATTATTTCGGATACAGTGATTCTCGGTATAATAGTAGTACCTAATTAATAAGCTAGCTAGCGGGAATTGAAATCAAACACTGTGTTATGCGTCGAATGTTCACGTTATTTTACAAACATTGACCAATGAAAAGCATGTAAGATCAAGCGAAAACAAACTGTTTGATGCATTATTGCCGAAAGGATATTCTATTTTGAGGGGAAGAAAATTTTGTTCGCTTATATTGTTGATCTAACATACTTACTGTTTACTTTATTCATGGTACCTATACTTGGACTTCAACATTAAAAAGATGTATTTTTTCTGTTTAAATTTTCTTTTCTAGGTAGGTTCTAGGTCATTAACTATCGCACTCAGAGACGTCATTTAACCTTAATGCTCATTATCTTAATTATGGTCTGTCTTTATGTTTATTCAAATAAGGATTAACATTTCTACTTAAGTGACAATTAAGGTTACTCTGAGTGCGGATGTTAGTCATACTTGAAGGAGGTAATCACATTAAAACATATTTTGCTATTATGAAAAAGTATTTGGTCTCACATTCATTTGAGTTTAGGCGATATTGCTATTAGCAAGCATAAATCAATAAGTATATTGTGTATAGATGTGAAATGAATTCAATTCAGCAATCGCCATAATAATATTAGCAGTACAAAGTGAAAGAATATCCAAAGAGAAACCGAGAATTCATTAAATTAAATTGTACGGCAGTTCTCAAGTTCTTTCCATTTAAATGGCTTTTGGTTTGAAAGCCACAGACGTCCACTTAACTAGCATAAAAACGCCTTTTGCTGGTGAGACGGAATGAAAAAAATGAGGAGATGTGGAGAGACCCTTCAGCTTCCTCGCCTAATGAGGCGTAAACACCTGCGACTAACACCGGACTGCGTGCGATGTGTGTCACGACCAGGGCACAAAATATAAAGGACACAGAAAGTAGATTGCCCACTAAGAGCTAAAACATGTCATGTACTCACGCATGCGCACTAACGGGGAAATACGCCTTTTCGACCACATTAATCCTAACTTATGACATAAGATTGTCGAACTGTCGAGGTCTGTGGTAGAGGCCGCGCGCTTATGTACTCATGCCGGGCAACAACCCTAGCATGTCAACGAACTCTTCTAAATTCAAAATTAAGGCCGAGTCTCCTTTCTGTGTCCTTTATATTTTGTGACCAGGGTTGCCAGTAGCGCTACCATGAGTTGACATCAAAAACTGACATAACGTAAACTATTGCTCTGTCTCTTTCAAAAGAGGCAAAGCGATAGTTTTCGATAGCGAGGATAGTATTTCCAAACTCATGGTTAGGCCACAGATATCCGAACCTTTGTCCGAACATTTTGGTTGGTTGTGGTTGGTCAGCCACACATCAGGTTACCACAACCTGTCAAATGTCTTCAATTGATGTTCAACCTAATGTGTATGACAGTAAAGAGAGTCGATTGAAGAAATTTGACAGTTTTGTTTACTGATGATGTGTGGATGTACGTACGTACTTATCCGGACGAATTAGATGACCGTCTTAAAGGGTTTTTTTTATTATATAGGGAGCAAACGAACAGATGGATCACCTGATGGTAAGCAACACCAGAGGAGTCACAAGTGCGCTGCTTCTTGCAAGAAGGAATACACTCACTACATGTGTATTTTCGATTTCAAGACTTTGCATTATTACATAGTCTCTCATTTGCGAATAAAGCCTGCATTGGCGGTGACACTTATAGCACGTTCACGTTGCACCTAATGTAGTTTTATGATGGTAGAATAGTAACAACCAGGTTACTAGCAGGATTGTCAGTTACCGACCATCTGACAACCCTAATTATGGGGGACTGCATATCCGATCACAATCCTGCATACCAGCGGGTCAGTTTTTTTACAACAGCGTTGCGTGGAGTTGGCCTCTCGAGAGAATATAATAATGTCGTGGCTAGGACAAAGAACACTCTTGTACTACTTAACTATTATCTTCAGATCTGCCTAAGCTGAGGGATTATCTAGGTTAGGCTCATATGTTTGTGCTTACTCGTAGTTCGTTCTTGTCTTGCTAATTCAAGATATTGTCGCGTTAGATTACGTGCTTACACACTAACCCTAATCCTTCATTAAGATACTGTAGTACTTGTTTCTTGTATTCGTGATTTATTTGTTAGAACTTAATTGTTTTCGTAGGTTACAATCAGCCACACTCAGGTTACCACAACCTGTCAAATTTCCTCAATTGATATTCAATCTAATTGTATGACAGTAAGATGAGAATCGATTGAAGAAATTTGATAAATGTATATACTCTGATGTGTGGCTGTAAGTACGTAATATATTTATCCGGACGAATTAGATGACCTTTTTTAACGTTTTTTTTATGATATAGGGAGCAGACGAACAGATGGATCACCTGATGGTAAGCAACACCAGAGGAGTCACAAGTGCGCTGCTTCTTGCAAGAAGGAATACACTCACTACATGTGGATTTTCGATTTCAAGACTTTGCATTATTAAAATAGCCTCTCTTTTGCGAATGGAGCCTGCATTGGCGGTGACACTTATATCACGTTCACGTTGCACCTATGTAGTTTTATGATGGTAGAATTAGTAATAAACACGTTACTAGCAGGATTGTCAGTTACCGACCATCTGACAACCCTAATTATGGGGGACTGCATATCCGATCACAATCCTGCATACCCGCGAGGTCAGTTTTTTTTACAACAGCGTTGCGTGGAGTTGGCTCTCGAGAGAATATAATAATGTCGTGGCTTAGGACAAAGAACACTGTTGTACTACTTAACTATTATCTCCAGATCTGCCTAAGCTGAGGGATTATCTAGGTTAGGCTCATATGTTTGTGCTTACTCGTAGTTCGTTCTTGTCTTGCTAATTCAAGATATTGTCGCGTTAGATTAAGTGCTTACACACTAACCCTAATCCTTCATTAAGATACTGTAGTACTTGTTTATTGTATTCGTGATTTATTTGTTAGAACTTAATTGTTTTCGTAGGTACAGTCAGCGACACTTCAAGTTACCCTTTTTGGGCTTTGCATTACCTTACTACCTTTCCCTAATGTATGTGTTTTCCCTTTACCTTCATATTTCGATGGAACACTAGTCTGACATGACGGGACCGTGGTAGTGGCAATATTCTGGTTAGTGAGCGTTCACTCCTAATTGTGCCAACATTTGAGGGTATGCGTCCGCTGGCGCGGTAAGTTTGCGCCGAGCGCGGCTAAACGCGTCACCACGGCGTCATAACATAAAAGACCAAGAGATAGAGTGAGAAAGAGAGATTTCATTCACGATCATATTTAGAATTCTTCGAGAAATGAAGTCCTTCTACTCTACCGATATTTCTGCTATGGCCGACAATCTCATTGTGTTCTCTTTACCCTAATATTTCGATGGATAGTGTGGCATGGCATTACGAGACCATGGTAGTGGCAATACTCTGGTTAGTGAGCGTTCACTTGTAAACTCGCCAGCGTTTGAGGGCATGCGTCCGCTAACTCGGTAAGTCGGCGGCGAGCGCGGCTAAATACGTCACCAAGAGAGACATAGTGACCACCAAAGTGAGAAAGAGAGATTCAATTCACGATAGTGTTTAGAACTCTTCGAGACATGAGCAATGGCAACCAATCTCATACTACACTCTCTATTCCCTTACCCCCATATTTTGATGGATACCTAGTATAGTATTACGAGACCATGGTAGTGGCAATATTCTGGTTAGTGAGCGTTCACTCGTAAACTCGCCAGCGTTTGAGGGCATGCGTCCGCTAACTCGGTAAGTCGGCGGCGAGCGCGGCTAACCGCGTTACGAGGCGACGGCGTGAGCGACTAACGTTCTGCCAGATCCTCTGACACGTCTCAAACAAACTTCGTGTTTCCTTTATCTTGTTGAACACAGTTTGGTGAATTTCGCTCAAGTTTCTACGCTGTTGCACTCCACTATCAATACTCTTGTAAGTACGGTTGGCATGAAAATGTAATAAGATATTTTAAATCTACTTAACTTAATAGGATTATTTTAAAACAAAATTCACATTTTTGTATCTTAAGAGTAAGACTTCATCCCTCGGAGGCTTTGTCTTCATTAAGGATTATATTTTAATCCCTATTAAAATGATTATAAGTATTCCTTACAAGTTTTTAAGCTCCTAGCTTAGTCTATATAAATCTTTTTAACTACGTTAGCGTAGTAGAATAATGAAGATTTTATGTCGTTTCGCTAAAATTGTACATACGTATGATAATTAAATACACATGTGTATGACTGTATGTACATACTACAAGGAAAAATACTTAATTTAAGTAAATAATATAGTAGTTCAAGTATAAATAAATTATTATTGATGCAAAACTGTTATTCCATAGAATACCTGCATTACTTATAATAAGTTTCATAAAGTGGAAAAGTTTTAAAGAAATTCAGAAGAAGTAAGCATTTTTCTTATAAAATTAGTTTTTGTGCGTCAGCAGTATTGAACGGATATACTTAGATAAAAGTCTAGATGGAAATAGCAGAGTTTCATAAGTTTGTGTCGATCAAATTCTGCCCCAGTTTATTCTAGTTTACCTTTATGGTTATTGGAAAGTACTAAAATGTTTTTATTATATTCGACGGTCGGTGCATATACAGAGTTTTTAAAAAATACTAAAACAAATGACAAAAGAAACGTAGGTAAAGGAAACGAATATAATATAGGTACAGTTGGAAATATGACCATATAGAACCTTGTGCTATTTTGAAGTCAATTAAAAATTTTAATCTAATAAGGCTCCAGCAAAGTGATTTTAAAGGTTCGTCGATGCCTTTGAAAAACGTGAACGTTTTCCCGATTTTATCCAATTTTATAGTAATTTAAAGTATTGTCATAATAATTGTCACAGAAGTGCCCACTGTACAGCTAAATCTCCTTTCTTCCTTTTATCTTATTGATCACGGTTCGGTGTTTCGACTTGAGGCTGTTTTAAGTACCAAATGCTGGATGAACAGAATTTCATCAGTCTTCGGTTTTCGAATACCGTATACTTAAATATATCTTATTTCTTAACAAAGACTTACAAATACTATTTTATCCCTGTAGCTCTAGTAAAAAGGTTAATTACATTTGATACTAAGTAAACTTCAAGTCTAGAATATCCTCTTTTAGAGAAACGTAGCCATTATTCACTTAAGAAGTAACCCAGTTTGGTTCTTTCAGCAATGTGCTAACTTAGAGCTGTATAAAAAATATAATATCACCAGTTGAAATACGGAGTAAGTCATCCAATTTAATAAATGAATCCCAATGCACCATAATTAATTGTGCAGATGGTATTATCTGGAAAAAAACTTTCCAAAGTTAGCAATTTCTTGTCAGCTTTTTTTCGAAATTAGTGATGCTACTCAATATGACTTTGGTACTCGAAGAAAAAATCTTCCCAAAGTCAAAAATATTCTTTATAGGTTTGGTACACGTCACTAACAAATATATTTTTTATACTGTACTAGCGACAAACGAGCAAGCGGGCCACCTGTTGGTAAGTAATTACCGCCGCCCATGAACGACTGCGAGATCAGAGAAGTCGATGTCGCGTTGCCGGCTTTAAATTTGTAACATACACTAAAAATATTTTGATTGATTATACTTTTAGGTATGTTTCTTGACTTGTATTTTATGTTAATATGGTGTGATACAAATTACAACAAAAAAAAAACAATAGACCTGATTTGCGATTCTACCATTGGAATATGCTTTTAGATATTGTCCGGTTCTGTTATCTATGGACTGTGAAGATTAAAAGCCATTATGAAAAGTTTAGGAAATAAAAAGTTATTATCTTCTTAGGTCTATTTTTTGCATCGTGGAAACAGTGAAAAGCAAAATGCATTTTGACGTCTAGTGTCAAAATTATAGTTTAATCCATACGTTTTGACTGTGACATGATTGAATAGTGGCGCCCAAGGACATGAAGTCATCCACCTTCTACCAGCGATATCGAGAAAAAAGGTTTATTCAAAGAACTTTAGATAGACTGAAAACACAACACTAATTGAATTTAATTTAACCGAGCCGTGAATAGCGGCAGTTAACGTTGGATTACAGAAGTTGTATTAAACGCGCCGCGTAAAATATTTACGACGGCATTGAGTTGGAAAAGTATTATGAAAAGTTCGTGCGAACTGTTTCGGAGAAACGTCCGATTTTATCACAATGAAATGTTATATCAAGGAGTTAGCGATGAAATACTCGAAGATTCTGTCAGGGTCTGTTATCGAAATGAAAAGCCATTAGGAGTGTGAAGGAAACAAAACAGCTTTTTAACCCGTTTTATTTATTTTCTCTTCAATCTTAAAAATTTTTGCTAAGCCAAAAAGAAGGGCAAGCAAACATTTTGTGGCCTAGTCTGCAAATGATAGCCTTTTTATCAAAATAACGGTAGATTTGCTTTTAAAAACAAACAAATAGTGTTAAGACAAACTTTATAGAGCAAGAGCCTACGATGGAAAGACTTTCGTTATTTAAATTAGAGTTAGTTAGATTCTGTTTTCATGCCTCCAACATATGCCGCCCTCTAACTATGTTTATTTCATTTGTGGATAAAAACTAGTACCAATGATACAGATTGAGCTGTCGTAACTTTCCAAGATATCTTGGTTTGTAGGCGTAGCACGAACTTATCATAAAAATCATAGCAGTGCGTATTGTAAGCAATTTGTATAAAATTTGAAGAGCTCCCTCTATAGTACGTAAGCAGAACTAAACTCCGGTCGAGTCGGCCCATTCATGCCGAAGCATGGCTCTCCCACGGTTAAAAAAATACACGCATGGTATGAATAGCCTATTTAAGATTTAAAAATGTCAACAAGTTCCGGAATTATGTCATATTCGAAATGCGGTCCGTGCTAGCCCCAGGAGTTTTGTGGCAAAATGAAAAAATACATTATTCGTGTTAAGAGCTCTCCTGGCGGAGATAAAATAAAAACAACGGATGTGGATCTAACAGATTTGTTACTCGTTATGGGATGCGAAACTTTTGTAGGCATATTGCACACACTTTATTATTAAAGAGGCTTAAGTTACAACATGCAATGGGTTTATATTGCTTGCCGAGTCAAAGTAGAAAGACTGTTTTAATATTATGTGCCTTTTTATTGGTTCTAAAAGCAACAATAAATGTGGTAGAGCCACGCTTCGGCATGAATGGTCCCGCTCGACCGGAATGATACCATGGCCTCAGAAGACCGACGTGAAGCAGCACCGTGTTTCGTCGAGTGAGTAAGGGTGCTGGAAGCTCAATTGGCGGGAAAGGGAGTTAGAGGTAGGCAGCGCATTCGTCACTCTACTGGTGTTGCAGGTGTCTATGGGCAGCGGCAATCGCTTACCATAAGGTGATCTGTCTGCTCAATTGCCACTTAACACATAAAAAGAGATGTTTGGCTGTTAAATATTGCATTCACTAGCAAGTATTACTTTGTACTATGTAGTAAAGGAACAATTGTCTAGTTGCTTAAAGTGTTTTGTTAACGAAAAAATTAAACTAATAGGTACATACTTATTATTAAAAATAGAAGAAAAAAAAAACGAATTAATGACGGTCATCAAAGAACGAATACATGAGTAAATAGCTGTACTAATTTGAATTTTCAATCACTTACCATCATGTGATCAGCCTGCTCATCTGCTACCTATCAGATAAAAAAAAATATTTGGAATTCCTTACCAAAGAGGAGAAAATCGTGATGATACTGGCCAGTACAATGTAAGGACCTAAATGAGTTCCTCTTGTTAAATATCGATCACATGTTGCTATATCTTATATCGAGGGTAGCTTTCCTAGTATCGGGGCAAGAGGAAAACTATTAAAGAGGGCATCCCCGTGGAATATAGTGCAGATTAGCTTACTCCACTTTTAGATATTTATGTAGAAAATGTAGGTTGATACGTTGTTTCTTTGAAGAAATTCCGATATCCACACATGCTTATTCAAACTGCACACTGCAACCGCAGGATTCGATTCGATTCGATTCAAAAAATTCTTGATGTATTTATCTATAAAGTGCAACCATTTTGCCATCAGGAACACTCAACACAAAAAATCTTGATACGAATACTAATCTAATGAATTAGATAAATATGGCTGTCAACTAGACGCCAAAGTTGTAGCTAGGTAACCTACTCGCGCTTTACTTTTTATGATATAGGGGGCAGACGAATAATCACCTGATGGTAAGCGATTACCCCCGCCCACGGATTGCAATACCAGAGGAGTCACAAGACTAAGTGATTAAAATATAATTGTTATGATTTTAATTTTATCTTTGTCATGACTGAACGGATAAAGAAAATCACCTCACATTTCTACTATAGATCTTTTATGATTGAACTGTTTAAAGACGGTAGGTACCTACGTAAGTAGATCGAAAAAGTATTGAAAGCTATAAATAACTTTATGCAGATCCTATTCCGCCTAATCACAAAGTCGTTACGCAGCAGATCTGCCGAGAGAATGGTTGCGTAAATCCCTGAAAGGGCCAACAGGACTTATCCCAAAGTAACGAGGAGGGCCTGCAGACCCTCTTTCAAGTCCTTGTTTATGAAACTTGATGTGGGGTATACGAGTATGTAACAGTGGGTATTGGCAAACTTAAATTGGTATGGAAACGATTTTTTGCTGATAGACACACGGATATAATTTAGTAGCGGATAGATAGATTGAGAACATTTGTATCTATTGCTCAGATATAGAAAACATGAGTAAAAAAACAGCAATAAACATTAAGCGATTGCCTTTGACGTATGTAGGTACATGAGGCAGGGTCACTATCAGATACGCCAACGGGCCAGGGCAGCAATTCTCGTGCACTCGACATTGAAGTCGATTCAATAATGTACGGACAAAATAATGAATGAAAAATTCTAAATTCGCTCGGGCTCGGGTTTGTGATCACCAATCCCAATTAGGCAAGCGTGGTGTTTAAGCCTATAACCATAATAATTAGTAGCGTTGACATGATTTCTATGATGGAGGCCTTTGCCCTACAGTGGGACAGTATAAAGGCTGATAATTAACTTTACTATAATTACTCATGGGTAGGCGCTTATCAATGTAGAGGTAGAAAAAAGCACTTGTAGGTAAAAACATGAAAATCGCTTTACCATAATAGCCACAAGATTTATTTCCATGCATAATGGTTTTTTACGGGATAAATTCCAATTCGTTTGTGTTCGCACAAGGTGGGAGGCATCAATGGTTTCTTCACAAAGGTGTGATAAAAAGGGATCGTTGTAAAGGGGCGAAGTATGTTTGCGAGCCGAACCAATTTCGACAAGTATGGATGGACCTTTGGGGTAAGGAGATACCTGTTCAATGACTAGGGAAAGTATTTTTAATATCAGTGGTTTATAGTTTTTAGGGTTGCGTAGTACTGGGTGCATTTTTCGTTCGTTTTTAACTGCCAGTCGATAATCTAAAGCTCTAATTTAAGGTGGTCAGTCCTTTTTTGTCTTCGAAAGTATTGTGGTTCTAAGGCGTAGCAAAGGGGGGTTACTTATTCTTATTTTCTCATGAATTAAAAATGGTTTTGTGCTTTTTTTTAATACGGTATGGTCTGCAATAGTACAACGCAAGATAAATGGTAAATATGTAAACGAACCATATAGTTACCTTTTATCATAATTATTTATTTATTAGGCTTTTCTTGACAAATAGACGTTTATAAAATATATTACATGTTTAACCTCATCTTTATTCATCAAGTGCTGGGATTGAGGTCGTATGAATAGTCATAATAATGAAAAATACCTACCGATGGGTAATACCAATAGCAGTATTACCCATCGGTATTTTACATTAGACATATATTGATATTTTGATGACTCACAAATGTAGAAAGTAAAGTATCAACCTGTACCTACATAAACGTGTAAGTCGTCGCTACTATGATGGGAGTAGGCTTAATCACCACGCTTGCCAAATGCAGATTGGTGATCACAAACCCGAGCTACGAGTATGTTCGAAAAAGTCGAAACATACTTTTTTGCTCGACCCGGGATTTGAAACCAGGACCCCGAGAGCACGGACCGGTACTTAAACACTAGACCAACGCACAACAGGACGTTTACAAAAGTACCTATTCTTGTTTTATTTACGAAACGTAAACACACGCACAACCTCCAGAGAGCCATCGGATTTTTCGCCAATATTGTAACGCAGCCTAAAATAACAATTTATTGTTATTTATAACACAGCTTATGCACAAGCATAAATAACTAGAAAATCCGCTAAAACTTATTTGAACATTTGGCAACTGTTATAGCTATAAACAACAGAGTTTGTGAAATACGTTATAAATATTGAATCACATTGACACATTAAAATCGGTCCAGAAGTATGATCAGTTGTTAACCGACTTCAAAAAGGACGAGGTTGAGAACCCCTCCTTTTAATCTTAATGTTGCTTTTTTATGATCCAGAGATGTTTTATATAATCTATGTTAGGGTGATTTCATAGTACCACCTGGGAAGGGGCGTGAAGTAAGGTTCTTCAACCCGTACTCATGTCCTCTCCCACTCTGGCGATGAGGGAGCGTCGTTGGGGTTTAGTCTAATTACCTCCGGCCACCGGAGGAGAGCCCGTCATAATCCACCTGCAGGAAAGTATGCATATGGAGACATTCCCCGAAACGCCAAAAAATAGAGTGGTTTCATTGTAACGCTGGCGGCACGGGCCTTCGGCCAGAGCGTCTCAAGCCAAGCAAGTTATTATTATTATTTTTTATGTGATAGGTAGCAGACGAGCAGGCGGATCACATGATGGTAAGCAATTGCCGCCGCCCATGAACACATGCAACAAGTGCGCTGCTAACCTTTTATCCCCTTCCCCCCCAATGGGCCTCCGGTACCCTCACTCACTCGGCGAAACACAGCACAGGAATGCTTGCTTCTGGAGGCATTCCCCAAAACGACAAAAAGAAAAGAGTGATTTCATTGTAACGCTGGCGGCACGGGCCTTCGGCCAGTGCGTCTCAAGCCAAGCAAGTCTCAACAAAGCGCGAATGGCCGGCGCTCTGGACGCCTGAAATGTCTTTTAGCTAGCGTTGTGAAGCCACTCGTTAGGCTATTGCACTTGGGATGAACTAACTAGATGAAGAGAGCAACGAGAATACTAGAATCACATAAGCACGATAAGTGTAAGTACGACGTTTGTCTGAAAATTTAAAGACCAATTCGTATTATAAGGTTTGAAATTCAATCTGGTACCTTGGCGCGATAGATAGGATCTTGCTGATACACAAATAGAAGGACATACCTATAGATGGTTAACGAAGTATATAGCGGATAGCTTAGGAAACCCTAAAAATGTAAATAAAAAAAATCTTTACGTTTCAGATCTGCGTCTAACAATAGGTACCAATAAAAGGAAATTGCTGAAGCTTAGTAGGTAGGTGAGTACATAAAATAAGCCATTGCATTTTTACTGTTAACCGTTTCACTGTAAAACTCAAATTGGTACAATAAAATGTTTTTATTAAAAGTTATCAAATCTCACATTCAGAGATGGCCATTTATATTGGTAAGGATCAGGGGTTATTCGACGTATCGTATAACTAAAGCAATATCCGAAAGTTACATATTTATGAAAGAACCCTTCTTTTATGGGCCTTAAGGGGATAAACATTTTATATTTTTACACCAAGGCTATTGCATTTTAACGACAAATATGTCTGGAGATATAAAGGTAGATACTAACATAAAGGTGTATCAAAGGGTGGCCAGCTGCCGGGCGCACTACCTGGAGAACCCAGGTAGTCTCCAGGAAATCTTCGGCTGCGTCAGGGCGCTGTCAGGTTTCCTAGAAGAAGTGGTTGAAGTGACGTGACCTTGGCTGGTTGAAGTGAAGACTGGCCGGCACGCGAAATGGACACGCCTGTAGCCTGATTGAGAAAAAACCTGTACGGAGAAGAAAAAGAAGAAAGGTGTATCAATTTTATTAAACTAGGTTACGATAGACTAGCCCAATGGCGCATTTGTTAGTGACTCTCCTGACGCTTTTAAGGTTGTGGCAAACAGAAGGCAGAACTTGACGCTTTCTTAATAACACTATTTAATTGACCCGCCTTCACTTCGTTACACGACTTGACCTTTTAGACAGATGTGTACCAATAGATGGCGATGGTGGTAATGGTGATTCCAACGTGCAAGTTGTTTGCTCATCGGTTGACGTATACCTAAGCCTTTGGCCGATAATAATGTCACTATCCTAACAAATTTTTAAACTTCAGACTATGAGATGAGCCAACACTTCAGTTTAGCGACTCTTAATTTCAGATCTCTTATCAGATGTTCACAACGGTGATCGATTATTTAGGTACTAGTAGGTGACCTATGACTATTTGCTTTGGTGTTGCCATAGCTTAAGGAAATAAGGTCATGTACTGACAAACTTGAGTTAAGTTTCATTATAAAATCCATTGTTTGTACAAGACTGCTACCGATTAGATTATTCACTCATCCGTTCATTCGAGCAATCCTTTGAAGACGCTTCTAATGAGGCAAGCTGAGACGTCATCAAGACGGAATCGATAAATTTGTCCTTTGCAAAACTTTCTATTCTGCCCAAGAATCCTTTTCATCTAAGAAATATAAGAGACGGGTGAAACCGCCTTGCCTTGATAAAACCTATATTTCTATCTTGTTTAGTATTTCAATAGATTCCTTCCTTTGATTCGAAGTACCCGCATTTCTTTTCCCAATAAACTGAAAAAAAAATCTGAATTACCGTAATTTTTTGGATACCACAAAAATTATGTGTTCAGTAAAATAGAGATTATATTAAAATGTATCGATTAATGAGGTGGAATTTTTTTAGTGTTGCTTAAGTAAGTATATTTTTGTTCGGCACAATTGAAGTATTCGTCATTCGTAAGTGTGTAACTCCATTGCGGGTGTACAGTCAGCAGCATATATAATTGAGAGGGCAACGTGAACAAGAAACCATTATACATACACCTAGATCGTAATATAAATATTGACTAATTTGTTCATATCTTAATGTCTGAGTGTTCTTTAACAAATACACTATCAACAATTTGTTGTACATAAGTAATAAAATAAATGAACATGAATTGTGTCTTACTGAGCGCTCATAAGTAAATACTACCTTGACTTGACAGTCATTACAGTCAACCACTTTTGAAAGTTAAAAAGTTTGCGTCTTTTTGGACACCTGGATAGTGTTCTACTGCCAACTTAACTACGTATCACATAAAAATATCTTTAGGTACCTACGTTTGATGCACGTTAATGCTTGAAGTGCCTTACAAAGTTTATTTATTTACGTTTTCTTGTAATACCCCAAAGCAAACGGGTTTGCGAGCCCAATATCGAATAATAGAATGAATTAATTTCGAGAACAATATCCGGAGCTATATAGAGGCTTTTATTTGCTTCTCGCTAACTCCTCCTGAACACTTTGTTCTCTCAATCGGTACAAGTTAATAATGGGATTCAATTTTGCACTTTCACGAGAATTACACTGTTTTACCGTTTATTAAAATATTGTTTTTATTATTTATTTCATTTAACTTTACTAGAAACTCCACGTGCCACTTGTATATTAAGTATTGGGTTGAAAACATGTCGAGAAAACTTTATATGTAGGTATACCTACTAATTGAATCAGCTTTTAAATAAACAAGTCAACTATGATTTCAGACCTACTAGGTACATTACCTAAGGTCCAAGGTGATCCGTCGGCTCGTCTGCCATCTATATCATAAAAAAAAAGTTCCGAAGAAGGGAGGGAGGCTTATACAGCAGTAGGTAGGTAGGTACTATTGGGCTGATGATGATGATGATGATTAACCGGTTTTATAAACGGGAATATAAACAAAATATCTACGAGTGCTTTGCACAAATTTAAGGATTAAGCGTCCGCAACCAAGGCATTAATAGTCAAGACCAAGTTTTACGCTATTCGAGCTGAGCCAACGATGAACTTTCCTTAAAAATTAAATTAAACACGACTAAGTAGACTACTTAAGTTCGAGTAGTCTGGGAGTTAGCCGCCGGTAATCGCGATATTGCTCGTTTTTCGAGTTTAAAATAGGCTGGGAACTTACCGAAACTTTTTGAACTATAATGGGTCATTTTATTAAATATACCTGCCTACTTAGGTAAATATCTTTTCGTGGTCATAAAAAGTCAGCTTTTTTCATATTTTCTGGCACAATTTTTTATACATTCTGGATCCATGTCATTCTTTGCTAGTATCCCGCCTTCATTTCGTTTCGGGACATTAGTTCCGATCTGTATCAATAGATGGCTCTGGGCGATTGCATCGCGCTGGTGTTTTGCCTTTTCGGTTTGTATGAGTAGGTAAGTTTTTTTCATAGTTTTAAATTTTTAGTTACTTAAAGATACTGTTATTCATTTATTCAATGTTAGTTTAGTTAGTTATATTGTACTTGCAAAGTTTTAATTTGTTAGTCACGTGCTGAGATCGTAGTAGAAAAGTTGATATGAGAAAAAAATGCTGAATCTTATGACCTGTTTTCAACATACGAGTAGATACACAGTATAGTTCAGGACCGCGGTACACACCGCTTACAAAATAGTCCACTAACGAACTCGTCGTGTCCTACAATGAAGTTGGAAGCTACAGAAGGCGGAGTTTGTACCTACGTTACGTTTACGTTACATATGATTTAGGTTACACCGTGATTCACTTTCTAAAGTAAGGGTGCGAAGGTGAACATGGCAATCGTATCAATCGCTGTCATATAGACTTCAGTTGGGCTAACACTGAGAATTTCTTCTACGCCACACCTAGGGCTTAGATTTTATGCAAGAGAGACGTTAGATTTTGCAATGAATCGACTGACTGAGATTGTAATACAATCTCTAGTTATTAATACATTGTAAAATAAAGCGTAGTTATTTAATTATCTACAGCCCGAGGATTAAGAAGACAGAGCTCTACGATTTGTGTACCGAATAGATAAAAAGACCCCTTACATTTGCATCACGAAGGTAACTTACTTATTCTCCAATGTTTACTGAATGGTACATCTGTTATTCTTTGGCACGCGGCCTCACTTTTCTGCATAATGTCGAAAACGGTTTGGTTTTTTCAGTTTTATCATTCACTTTACCCACGATACTCAAAACAAAATGTGCCTTTTTCATGCAATCCAATTTGGCGCGAAAGCTTCGCCTTGATACGGGATTTTTGATAAAATTGGCTTTTCAAAATTCCGTACAGCAGACAAGGCTAACCAAATCATGTTAAAGCAAACGCCTGTGTTGAGAATTTATTGAGTATATTTAAATTGAAAAAATAAAACAGATTAAAAGTTTAAAATAGAAGGTTTTTCGATAAACCTCTGAGCCAATGGAATGCCTACTTAGGTAAGTATCTAAAATTCTGGTTGCATGACTTTCATCTAGTTTGGCTTATGCTGCACTGTGCAGTACTTATGGACAGTTTTGTACAAATATATTTACGTAGTTAAATAAATGTAATATAAAATGTTTTTTGACGAAACATGCCAGTTTTCATGGTTTCAATGCCCGAGATTTCTACGTCAGCTTTTACCCTTGAGAGTGCATTTTGTCGAGCCACCGGCTACATTATTAACATTGGGGTTATTTCTCTATAAGAGGATAACGTAATTGCCTCGAACACCTGATCCTCACAGCTACGAAAGGGTGGTGGAGATAATCTTATCATAATCACACAAATAGATAGACATCTAACGCGCAGGGAACGCCAATTTCGATTATCCTGCAGGCGAAACTAGAGGTATAAATAATACAAGTTGTTTCAGAATACACAGAACATTATCTACCCAGGATCCCATTGCATGATCCTGATAAGATGTTAGGTAGGAATATGCATAATTGCACATAGATACTCGTAGATTTTTTTTTATGTGATAGGTAGCAAACGAGCAGGCGGATCACCTGATGGTAAGCAATTGCCGCCGCCCATGGACACTTGCAACACCAGTGGAGTTACACGTGCGCTGCCAACCTTTAACCTGACCTGAGGAACCAGACCAACTCAATCAGTTGTTATACGTTTCAAAACTAACCGAAACGTGCAAGTTTCCTCACTGTTAATGGTAGAAATATGCACATAGATTTGAAAAATACGAGCATGCGTATTTGAACCACGACCGCCACATGGAAGGCGCGTTCTTGTCCACTTGAGCTATAATTTGTAGCAACGCTACTTTCATCATCATCAGCCACCCACGCTCGTCCACTGCTGGACAAAGGTCTCCCCCAATGCACGCCACCGCTCCCGATTTTCGGCCACTCTCATCCAGCTCACTCCAGCCAGCCTTCGAATGTCGTCATCCCATCTTGTAGCAGGGCGTCCAACACTATGTTTGCCGAGTCGCGGTCTCCACTCAAAGACTTTATAGCTCTGGTTCTCTGTCGAATTATATCATTTCTGATGCGGTCCTTCAACGCTACTTTGTATGCGGTCAAAAAAAAAGGAGAAGTTGGTAAGTAAGTAGGTATGTACTGAGTTCCTCCAACAAAATTTTTTGGGAGTAACAATATTTTTTCACATCTCTAGTACATAACTCTTTGGCGTTTAAATTTATTTTCGCCCTTAATTCGCACGTACAGGACCTTTGTCGACCGCAACAATGGAGCTGGCTGGTGATTCATTATGATCCTTTTCTTGAAGGGATTGAGACGTAAACAATTACGCTGGATTAACGTAAAGGGGTATAATTGGATCTGCCTTATTTAGACGCTTAATGGTATGTTTTCAAATAGTCAAAAAACTCGTGAAAAATAAAATTTGTTTAATATGGACCCATACAGAACACTTATTAATGTCAAAACATAATATAATACTACTATTGGGGGGCAATTCTCGTGCATTCGATACTGAAGACGACTTAAGAGATTTCATACATTCGTCCATACAAATCGAGTTAACAGACTTCAATGTCGAGTGCACGTGAAGGAAGAGGTTCAAATTAATAGTTGATAAAATTGGGTGCAGTAGACGAAGGCTTGTACCTAGTACAGTCGAGTTCAAAAATATGTATACACTTTAGGACCTTGTCACAGTATACTGTATAAGAAAACGACTTCCACTTTCTTATAAATATGTATTGTGACAAGGTCCTAAAGTGTATGCATATTTTTGAACTTGAATGTACCTAACCTATCTTTGACCCATTTTGACTTATTCCCACATATCATCGAAACCACTAGTCATAGATAAATAAAAATCAATTGTAGTACTAAAGAAAAAACATTCGGATTTTTAGAAGTACATAATTTTTTTTTCATGTACTAAATTAGATAGCGTATTTTCAGCGAGAATTTCATGGAACGCAGCAATAAGGCCTGACGGGTGATTTATTATGACCTGTTTCTTGGAGGAAGGGAGACGTAAACAATTGCGTTGGATTAACATAAAGGGATGTAATTGGCTCTGCCTTATTGAGACGCTAATAGTACTAATATTGTACATTTGGGCTCTAAATTAATGGTTTAAATTTTTTTTTTACAAAGCCAACTTAATTTTCCATAGCACTAATAACCCCAAATGAAATTTCTTTTCTGCATATACTTATTGAGTCTTTACCGAATAGAAACCAAGCTATTTTGGCGCGTTCTGAAAGGAGAGAGGTGTTTGTCTATGGTGGAAATGGAGTTTTTACTCTTTGAATCATGAGACAGTGTGCAAAAATCGGCTTTGAGTAGCGCTGAGCGCAACAATGAAGGCATTTTGGTGATTTATTATGATCCGTTTCTTGGAGGGAGAAATACGTAAACAATTACGCTGGATTAACATAAAGGGATAAAATTGGCCCTGCCTTATTGAGATGCTAAGGGCACTGAGATGTTGAAAGAACAATCAGCATTAAATGTAATCAAGCGGCCAATGTTTGGAATAAATCGAATCAAAAAATATACAGCCTGCATGGTTCTAATTTTCACGAATGTTAGGCCATGATAATAATCTATTTATTAAAACAAACAATAATTACAATAATTATTAGGTAAAATATAAGGAACATATAACAAAAAAAAAAAGAAAAAAAATGCCTACCTACAAGGATGAAATATGTGATAAGATATTTACAAAGGAGGGATTGCCTGCCCCGCAAGGTTCTTAACTTTATTTTGACATACCCTGGTACCGTTGGCAAGAAACCATGTCAAAAGTGGATTAACCAAAACATTGAATTATTAGTATGTGGGCGCAGCGATCTAAAATGAGCCTTGGCTTCCTTTAATAAGCCTGCCTATCCAGGGTCGCCTCTCGCCCATCGAAAATCGCTTAAGTTTAATTTAAGTATAAGCTCTGCGGAACTGTTTGAGGCGTCTTAGTAAGATAAGTAGTCAAGGATATAGCGATAATGCCAACTCTTTTGTACCGTGCAAAGTAGGCCACGTTGTTATTGTACTTATAATGTTATTTAATTCTGTATGCCTCAATGTTAATGGAGGCAATTTAAAAGTTACTTATGAGGGCTTATAAGTAAACAATACATATTTTATCTCTGAAAGGAAGATGAGAAATGATAACCTTTCGTATCATTGTCGGAGTACATCACAGTAAGAAGGACCTTTATTTGGGTGACTTGAGCACAAGCTGCATGTCTCAGAGGTGAATAAGCGGCGGTGTGTGGAGTTACGAGATAAAACCTGCGTAGATAATATACTCTTGCACACCTCTTCTTCTTCTTTTTTGTCTTCATCTTTATGGCCGTGTCATACATAAGTACATAGCATTTCAAACCACAGGGAAAGTCGCTTACAATTAATGTTTTGAAAACCTTAAGATCATTTCGCACTGTGTCTGTTCCGAAACCAGACCGGATACGTTAATATACGTTCCGAACTAATAGTACCTACATCTATTAGTAGGCAGTTTACACACTAGATTTGACTTCCAACATCATCGGAATTCGGTTCGTCGTGTAGACACCGGTCTCTACATCATCTGTGAATCTTTGAAGATCGTTTCGTGATATGTGGGTTTACCCTACCTATGCCAAAATTGAGCTGGTCTGTATATCGCTTATCAAGTTTTGGCTTTCGGTCGCTTCAAATATTAATATCAACCATTCCTGTGTGTATGGACGTCATTTAATTTTACGATGCAATCAGTCGTTACAATATCACATCAAATCGATCGTATCGATAAATCTTAATGTATTTAGGGCTTACGCATATGAAATCAGGTCGAGTGTCCTAGATCGGTATCGGAACATTAGATCGGTCGTGGTGTAAAATGTAAGTTTTGATTTACAAGGTCACAGTAGCATAAGTCGCTTTCTTTGTCTTCCTACTGAGGTGCTATACTGTGTTAACAATGTGGTAGTTACGAAGGTTTGCGGGCAGATCGCAGCAAGATATGCAAATATGTAACGTGTCTTTACATTTTGTAAGTATCTTAACATTGTTTGTTTCTCTTAGGATACATGCTCCCGTTTCGTATCCAAACACTGAGAGAAATTACTTTAGCAGAGAAGCCTTTGGCGTGGTCTTGGGAATATATTTTGCCTGACTACGAGTCAACTAAAAGAAGATAAGGAGATCCAGTGGAGAAACATATACATACACTAATGAAATAGATACATAGATTGATTAATTGAGCATTGCGAAGGTAGCTCAGTGGATAAAGAAACCTACGTAGGTTTAATTAATTTGAAAACGAGGTCGTAGGTCCAAATCGAGCATGCACCTCTGGATTTTTAAAAACTGACACATTCCTAAGAAAATATCACTTAGGTCAAATTAATGCCATCGGCCAAAAAGTCTTGTTTCATGGTTTCATCTTCACTTATTTGGCAGTTTTTTTAAGATGAAAGACCAAAATAGCGAAAGTCCAATCGCGGGCACTTAAGGTAATTTAATCCCCTCCTGCACACACGTAATGTTTCTGTTATTATTCGAAATTGCAGCTCTCTTCATAAAATTTTCGGTAATAAAGCAGTAAATACATTGCCCGAAACAGTGATAGCGGTGAATCTGATTGGACACAGCACAAATAAGGCAAATATGAAATTACAGATGCTTTTGCCGATTATACTCAATATTCGTACTTAATTGAAACGGCTGAGTGGTTTGATGGTGCTTTTGGTAGTTGTGAATTTGGGTGGTTGGCGCGTAAATATGCCGCGCGCTACAAAGATCGTGGATTCGATATCCAGCCGCATAGGTTTCTTCCTCGATCTTGATACCCATTACATCAGTTTTTTTTTTTCATGTGATAGGTAGCAGGCGAGCAGGTGGATCACCCGATGGTAAGCAATTGCCGCCGCCCATGGACACTTGCAACACCAGTGGAGTAACAAGTTCGCTGCCAACCTTTTATCCCCTTCCCCCCCGAGTGGGCCTCCGGTACCCTCACTCACTCGGCGAAACACAGCACAGGGGCTGCTTCACGCCGGTTTTCTGTGAGGCAGTGGTGTCACTCCGGTCGAGCCGGCCCATTCATGCCGAAGCGTGGCTCTCCCACAGTTAAACTACTGTAAATTACTGCCGAACTCAGAGACATAAATTAAATCTTAATTGTCACTTAAGTAAAAATATTGACCCTTATTTTAATAGACAAACACTATCCATAATTAAGATAATAAGCATTAAGGTTAAATGACGTCTCTGAGTAGTAAAGACGTCATTGAAATGCTCATAAGCTACCTTAATGCTCATTGGGTTAACTGTGAGACAATAAGTACTTTGCACTAAGATCGATATAACGATAATAATTTGTCATGTTGTTTGCTGTGACAAACTACTTATATAAAATTTCTTTATTGACACTTCCTCCGTGACCCAGTTTTGCTATTCGTTTCAATCTTTGATTGTAGATGGCACTCTACATAATAGAAGTTAAGTCTTTTATAGATGGTATATTATAATTGGAAACTTTAATATAATATTTTTATAACATAAGTCACAGTTATTTAAGAACAAGAAATGTTATCAAAAATGTTATCAACAAAGTCCTCTTCCCTTTCAAATTCATCCTCATCCTCATCATTTTAGTTTGAAACGAGCGACATTTGTTACGTGTCAGAGTAATCGATTGGCGATTTTATCCGCCAAAGGGGTAGGAAGAATGCCCACTATCCATTCCGCTGGTGTTTTAATCTCCCTTCTTAGGCTCGGCTTTGAACTGACCCATATTAATTGGGAACAAAGCCCAAGTTGATTGCAGAGGTTCTTATACGTTAGTTTCAATTCAATTTGCTAGTTAGAATTGAAAATTTAAAACGTGAGGTTTTTAGAAATTGAATGCTTTTGAAGCTGGCATGGCATTTATTCTAATTTATGGTTTGGCAATAGTGTAGTAAGTAGCTGGATCTTATTGAAGGTTAAAAACATGAGTGTAGATTATGTATTGTATGGGAATGTACAAAAGTAACCTGTCATTGAAACACTTGCGAATGCTATTAATTTACTCGCAAAAGCTGGACCCATTGTAAGCGGTCACGTTTCAGTTCCGTATGTCATCACTGGCAATACACACGCATTAACGACTTTCGTCTTCAGACACTGGTAAATGAGCCGAAAATATGCTGCGTAGCTTCCCAAACGCTGCCCAGCCGAGTTGGATTCGCCGGTCGACCTCTTTCTGGAAGTTGGACTTACCTTCACTCGCTTAAGAAGGCTCAAAGTCACTCAAAGGGCAATGGAGAGGGCTCTGCTCGGAATCTCCTTGCGTGATCGTGTCAGAAATGATGAGATCCGCAGGAGATCTAAGGTCACGGACATAGCTCAAAGAATTGCGTGGCTGAAGTGACAATGGGCAGGGCACATTGCGAGGAGAACAGACGGCCGTTGGGGTGGAAAGGTCTTTGAGTGGAGGCCACTCGCAGGAAGCTGCAGCCGTGGCAGGCCTCCCACCAGGTGGACCGATGATCTGGTAAAGGTCGTGGGAGTCCATTGGATGCGGGTGGCACAGGACCGATCTGTGTGGAGAACTTTGGGGGAGGCCTATGTCGAGCAGTGGACGTCTATTGCCTGAAATGATGATGATGATGAAAAGCTGGACTCTTTAAATCTCTCTCATGGTTCAAAAACTCTTATTATCTGACAGTCATTATTTTGTATTAATTTCTGAGGATACAAAATGTCTGTAACAATAAATCTAAGCGCAATAACATGATCATTTTCATGAGTGAATTTCCCAAACCTCATAGCCTCAGGGAAGATGTAAAAGCAATAATGCCGTAACATACAGATTTGGTTCTATTTTATTATTATAATCCTCAGCTTTAAGGAATACGATAGATGAGGAAATGTTATGAGAAAATCACGCAAGATTGAATAAATCCCAAATGAATATTACCTCTATACGAGCTCACTCAGAGGTGTTTTCCTGTGAATAGTATAGGAGGCATTCACAAAATGAGAAATTAAATAAAAAACCGAACTAGTCAACGGATTATCACGCGGTTTTTTCCATCACACATGCATGATGCGTATTGATGATCACAAACCCGAACTATATTCAAAATTTCGAAACATACTTTTGCTCGACCCAGGAATCGAACCCGGGACCCCAAGATCATGGTCCGGTACTTGAACTAATAGATCAACGGGGGTGCATGCAAGCATGGTGATTAAGTCTAATCCTAACATGGTAGCCATCATTAAATTTGATTTCCATGATATAACCTCTAGGTTTATGCCCTGCATTGGACAATATTAAAGGCTGATATTTGGGTACTTTTTTTTTACATACATGATGATGAATAATGAACCCGGTTGCGAAGGTAAATACAAATTTCTATTGTAACTATTTCTTTTTGCCTAAGTATATACTTGTACAAATATATATCATGTTCAAAATAGTATGAAAAAAAATGAAGCGCATAAATATTCCTACCGTTGGGCAATGGCCTATTGAGATAAGATATGACATTTAAAAAACCTTATTAATTTTACTCTGCCCTCCTGTACTCAGATAGTTATTTTCCAGGTATTTGCATTAATATCATGAATAGTAATGTGTCCTCCGCATAACGCCATACTAAACAAAACAAGAGGATGATACCTAGACCCTGGCGATATTATTCATTGTGACATACATTATGTATTAGTTATTTGTATACGTTACCTACTCATATTCATATTCATTATTTTAGTAATAATCATAAAATTCTTAATCATAAAGTTGTTTGATAATGCCCTAAATAGTTTGTATGCTTTTGCATTATTTTTATCTCTTCTGTAGAAGAAACACGACACAAAGGGCTTAGGGAGCCAACTCGGGCAAAAATCACGGGCAGAGGAATTTTAAGATTTTTTAGCTGGTCACTGTTCTAACCTAACCAATATTTTTTGTTTCACAGAATTTAGTATACAAATATTTTGGTGGGGATAAGTCTAAACACTGACCCGCTAAAAAATCATTGATATTCCTGCCCGAGTTACCCGCTAAGCGCACAAAGGTGTACGTTGTATTTTAAATTGCAATCGATCGTCCTTACGAGAATTTGTATTTGCCAATGTCGAGCCAAAATGTTAGTTAAGGTAACTCATAAAGCACTGGCACTTTCAGTTTTACTGTTCGTTGGATTCCGGGACGGCTACTCCTGGGAAAACCGGTTATTAGGAAAGCAAATTGTTCAGTTTAGTTGGATAGTCACTGGGCACACAATAGTCGTATCAAATACGATTCAAGTTAACGTTTATGATACTTACACTTTACGACTCATGATGCTACCACATTAGTAGAACGCTTTTGCTTACGAATAAGTACTGTGAATTTCACCAGATGGCAGTAGCGAATTTACACATTTGCCGCCCCTAAACAATTTGATAGTTTGCCGCCCATGTATGTACCTTACTTAAATAGTAGGTAATTTAGATATCCTAACGACGCTGGCCGCCCCTAAGCCGTGGCTTATACTTACGGCCTATTGCCAAATCCGGGTTTGCCGATGGGTCAAAGAGGTAGAAAAAACCTAGAACATGAAATTGACGTAGACTCATTGTAGTGACCTCGTTAGGTTAGGATACTATACCCTGCAGTGGAATCAAACTACAGACTGACAAAAATTGTATTAAACGCGAATTTACATCAAATATAGCACGAATCTAAGTACGTATGCAATATAGAACGTGAAAATAAGAGGAAAAAGTAACAAAAGACATGAAATGTCACCATAAAAATATCCCTAAGGACTTTTCCGCTTCGATATTAATAACTGAAACGCAAATATCTGGTAAACGTCTTTGTTCATCGAATGTGAAATATTTTTTCACCTAAACCAAATGGTGTCATCCTTCGACCCACAAAACAAATGGGACGTAGGAGTAAATTCATTTAATAAAAAAATCCTTCTTGCAAATAAGTTGTACTACCTACTTATTATTTTTCTCGTCGTATTTTTAGCAAGCAGGGTTATGTAAAGGAAAGGATTCCTTTATTTTAGAAAAGTATCTAAGAAGACACCTTGTTCTTCAAACATTATGTACCCAATGGCTCGAGATTTTTTCACAAACACGGTACTTCCTATTGTAAATGTCTCGCGCTATACATGCCAACAATCGTACTAGTACCTAAGTAATATACGCACAGTAATTTATATAAAGCTGCTTGAAAAAAAAAACTTTCCACGCTATCTGTATTTATCTTCTTCTTTTATCATTTTATCTAAGTATACCTACTATTTATAAAAAGGTAAAAATAAGCAAACACTAGCATATTGCATTCGACGCCTATCGCCTTTTACTGGTAGGTACATAGTGGAACCTCTAATTATTTTCGAGAGTGGAACAATTATTGTTCCGAAACAAAGTGAGGGCGGGTCTGGTATTTAGTATAATTAGTAAAGTACTCATACATTTCTTATTTAATTGTTATTACTAAATCAGTTTATGAAAGCTTGGTATTCCAAAGCCGTTTGGGTACCTACGTGATATGGACCAGTTTCCAATCCCCTGAGCATTTCCTTACTCCGTCTAATGCTTCATCAGTGTCAAAAGCAGACATTCTCGTATTAGGGAATCAATTGTGCGTATCGGGTCTGCTGCGACCTGTATCGGAAGGGGACCTAGAAAGGCTTATATATTGACTTTATGACAGTTAAATTATATGTATAGGTACATTAGCGATAAAATAATAATGGGGCATTAGTCGAACCGATCTTACGGCTATATCGATTGAGCGAAAGGCGCACTAGCGACGTCAATTACTTACCTGATCTACATTCAATATTTGCCGACCATCGAAAACTCGGCAAATAGGACTTATTTATTTACTTTTGCGTAAGTCAAACTTTCGACTTTCGAATACAAAGATTCGGTCTAGTGGTAGAAATACATGGATCACCTGATGGTAACCGACAACCACCTCTCATCGACATCTTCAACACTAAAGGAGTTACAGGTATGGTGAGGATTGTCGCTAACTTTGACAAGGTAGCTATCGTGAGTAAACTGTACTAGAATGCCTTGTGTTACCGAGTTCCGGCTCCGACTATGCCTAGCAGAGATCCTTTGCTACGGATTTATACGGCAGGTTATGGAGATGGATGAGGCAAATGACATGAAAATCACGTCACATAAACCAGTATTGTTTATTACTCGAAGGCACGCACGGAAGAGAATGCAAGCAGATTTGATATTTTAGCCAGCGATGAAAAACCGCTGTTTACCCCTTATTCCGGTTTTTGTGTACCAAGGCGCGATATTCTAAATGCTAATTTCGGAAAAAGGTTGTTTAGCGCTGGTGTGTAAGTGAATATTTGAGCAGGATGGAAATGGCTTTATAGCATTCCACGGCGTGGTATCTGTTACATTCAGTTTCCTGGTACATTGAACAACAGTGTCATGGATTTTTTGGACCATAACTTAAGCTGAGAGGGCTGAGATGTCATTTATAAATGGCCTTCACTCAGCCTCTATTATATTATCTGACGTCATAAAGTCGCACCTGAACCTTTGGCACTGCCTGGGCATTTTTTCTGAATCATAAATCTTTATTTGCAATAAACAGAGTATTAAACCACTACTTCTTACTCGGCAACAGAGTATCTACTACTAACTACTACTATGCATTCTTCGTTTTGTTTTTATAAATGTGAAATATTTGATTTATAAAATCGTGGATTTTGTTTTAAATTAAGATAGTTTATTTTAGTTTGTGATCACCAATCCGCATTAGGCAAGCGTGGTGAATAAACCTAACCCCATCATAGTGGCGATAACTTGATTTCTATTATGGAGACCTGTGCCCTGCATTGGGAACTGTCCCACTGTAGGGCAAAGGATATGGGTTGATACTTTATTTTTGTTTATTTTGTCCCACATTACAAAATTTACTGTAATAAGCTGGAACAACAATATTTTTTTATTATCACTCTACTTTGATTTTGAGAGACTGAGCTTTTAGATATTCCAGGTCTATTATTTATTTTAAAAAGTCCAGTGTGTTTTATCCCCCAAAATGGATGTGTCATGTAAACAGCTGATTATGCAATCAATCTGTAACGTGAGGTTTGAACAGAGCGTCGCATGTGAATATGTCAACAATATTTCCCCTTAGAGTCGTTTTAGATTAGCGTATTTTTCTGCGCGTATACGGTCATTTCAGCATAAAAGCTTATACGCGCTATAATAACCCGCTTACAAAACCAGACGCGCGTATAATGCATCAAGAAAGTCAGGATTTTAATTGATGGTGCCACTGAAGCTAACGTCATAGAGTATTTTAGCCCCATTGCTTATAAAACATGGGAACTTTGTTAGTTCCTCTATAATCCATTGTCATGACTTTCTTGATGCATGCACGAGTGTCTTTTGGCGTATTAACGTGAATCAAGTAGTAACTATTATCACAAATTGCCAAGAAGTTTTCATAACAACGTTTCACGCTTATACGAACTTAGAAGCGTCTTGAGCGGGTGCCAAAATGCGTGCTTACTCGCGTTTCAAAAATCGACCTAATCTGAAACCGCCCTTATTTTCACTTGATATACACGATATCAATGAACATTGATTTCTTTTCATTGAAATTCTGTCAGTTTGATTGATTTTATTGGTTTGTGAATGTCGCCGGGGCGGCTTTGGGGCGACGTCGGTCACGTCGGTTTTATTAAGTAGACTTTTTGCGCCATTCGAAGGTCTCATTGGGTTAATATATATTAACGTAGCTTACAGCGGGGGTTTAATTAACTGACAGTATTTACTTATATGTGGCGCAAACGTACCTACATTTAGGTATACAACGTCGGTTGCAAACAGGAGTGTGGCTCGCCTGATGGTAAGCAACTACCGCAGTCTATGAAGTAGACGTGAAAATAAATAAAAAAAACTTTATTCGCATAAAAAATAGGAAGATACAAAGGATGTTAAACATATTGTAAATTTCTCATATTTTTGCCAAACTTGGCATGCCAATTTTGATTAAAGTAGGGGAAAACCGGGAGACTTCCCCAGGTGGGAGAGTTGAGCCACCTTTCGAAAATGTGTTAAATTTTAGTGCGAACAAAACGTCCAAGCGTTCATTGGTCGCACGTAAGAAGCCAATCATAAATCCGCAACCATTTTACACCATAGCTATGTTGTTCGTCAATGACAATGTCAAACGTGTTTTTGTTGCTACGGAGTGCAATTTTTTGTTTTAAGAAGATTTGCGATTGCTGCCGTATTTATTGAGGCAGGTTTTGTTTGTTACTATTATTATATAGCCAGATAAACGTAGTTTGACGTGTGCTATTGTGTTTTTACTAGACGAGCGGCTTTTTTTTTGTCATCACCTCAATGAAGAATTAAGGGTGAGCGGGAGAGTTGCGCCACAGTGATTGCGGGAGACTTGCCCAGTGGTTCAATTCTCCCTGTGCAGGGAAATTATTACTTAATCTTCATTAACTGGTTTTTTTTTCTTCTTAATATAATTTATTATACTTGCAGGGCTAACTTGTACCAATCTTTTTTAATACAATCCTCCTAAAAATTCATGCGAAAGAAATACACAAAAGTGGATTTGCGAAATGCCATAAATTATGTAGGTACATAAATAATATGGCATTGTCTGTTGTGTATTTTTTACAGATCTATATTTACAGACAGCTTGTCTATTTCCAATCCAGTCTACTCTAGTCAGTTTTTTTGGTGGCAGACAAGCAAACGGCATACCTGATGGTAATCGATTGCTACATTTACATTACATTGCGATTGATACACATCTGTAATACCAGTAAAATCACAAGAGCGCTGCCACAACAGCGCACTTGTCATTCTACTGGGGTTAAAGGGTGGCCTTTGTGGTAGCGGCCATCTTAAGTTGGCGGCCATCTAACCTTGTTAAAAACACTCCCGACTATTATAATTTTCAAACTAAAAAAAACAAAATGCAAATCGGTTCATCTGTTTGGGAGCTACGATGCAGCGAACAGACACACGCACAGACAAGCAGACAGACACGTCAAACTTATAGGTAACACCCAGTCATTTTTGCGTCAGGGGTTAAAAATAAGTGAATTAAGTGCATAAAATAAGATAATGAAACTGAAATGAACTGTGGTTATAGCTAATAACCATTTTTATTTCCCACAAAAATGATAGGGTCAACTCTCCCCATGCCCCGGTTCAAGTGTCCCTGCTGGTGGGGAGACTTGACTCAAGTCAATTTTTTTTGAAAAATGCCATTAAAATTTTACCTGCATATTTTATTAGCAATACAATTATGCACAAATGTACCTACTAAAGTAACGCATCGAATAAGTGTATAATTGATTCACTAAACCCAATAAGCAAGTAATTATGACATGATATGTGAAAAGTGGTTCAACTCTCCCGGACTTCCCCTACCTATTAATTACACAACTGAAGGAAACTATTATCTACAAACTAAAAAAAGTAACAAACCTTATTTCAGAAAAGTGAAGTTGCCGACCCCTTGAGAACCATAACACTGCATACATCTGAGATAGTCCCATCGTGCATATATTTTGTAAATGGTAATATAAAATATTTTGTACATAACCCTCATCTACACAATGGTCGGATTTTTAATAAACGAGGTAGGTACTAGGTATATACCGAAATGTTCACTAAGAAAGACGTTTCATCGTTTATTTTTCCAACAAGCTAAGTCTGTTACGTTATAATCCACATTTCCCCGACAAAGTTGGATGTTGTATTTATTGATGAATAAGCAGAAACACAGGCAGATGAACGAAAGTGCTTGCGTAATACGTAGGTACCTATATTACTCAAGGGTATTGTAATTTTTATCTACTCCTATTTGTTTGAAAGCGTAACGTTCGTGGAAACATTATCGAATCGAATCGAAATGTGAATATTATGTTTTCGATTCGATTCTATATTAGATAATGCTTTTAATGGACGACTACTTACTCCTAGATACATTTTTGTAAATCCAATACATATTTGAAACTGTTTTGAGATCATTTTAAAGTCAAACCCTATAACACAAATTTTATATTAGACACGAAATCCTATTTCCTTCCTACGCACTAGTTTTGCTGAACTATCGATAGTTTCACTATCGAATGTTGACCTTAAAAACTATTCAGTCGATACTATCGATAGTATTCCAAATGTCGATATTATCGATACTATTATTAGTAGGTATCGGGCGTGAACTATCAATACTACCTATATATAGCTGCGATTTCTAAGAGCGCCTAATACTGTCGGAGCTTAGCTGTTATAGATTGGAACTCTTGTTTTAGTTTTGTGTTGTCCGAGGTTACCCAAAAGACAATCCTAAAAGATTACCTAACTGTTATCGGCGATCGGATCTAGGCCACCGAAATCACTAACCGAATTTGAATACAACTCAATCTAAATAACTTCCGAAGCTGGGGGAAAATTGGTTATTTTATCAGCAAACCGATAAACAAGTAATGAAATGTCTAGCTTTAACCACTGGCGATGGGTTGGGGCGCAAGTTGAAATCAAATTCCTTTGATAACTTCTCGATTTGGATAAAGGATTCATTTAGATATGAACGCTCCGATTTTAATTAGATAAGCTTCTATCAATACTAAGTCGGTAGCTCAAGGGCTGAGTCGTACTGATGGGCTGAAGTTAAAGATACCTTCTTAGATAGGTACCCTTATTTGTTGATAGATCGACCCTTTCGAGCTAAAATCAGACAACAGAGGAAGCACAATTTTAAATACTTATATTCCACCCACAGTCAAAGCCATTTCATTCCATAGTTTGTCGTATTTCATACCTATACTCTGATTCATAATCATGTAAAGTAAACTGACAGATGTCAATGTGTCATCCACATACATTATCACTCAATTTGACACATGCAAAATGTCAAAATGCATAGAAACTTGTCATTTTCATCTGTCAGTTTACTTTACATGATTATGAACTCAGAGTATAGTTGTACAAACATGGTTAAACATACTCTACAAGTGCGTCATATTAAACACGCACATGCGAACAAAAACTTATACAATTCCGAACTTACTTAAAGTTAAGTGAAAGGAGTTAGTCGACAAGCCCCAGGATACCTACTCTTTTTATTACCGAACGATAACATGTTCCATTGAAGATAATTTGAAGTGCGTCGTATTAACCTGCGATCAACTTTTAATGCACAATTAAACTTTAATTGCCTCTCAGGAGTTTTTATTGCAAATCGAAGTTACTCCGAGAGTGCTGGTTCAGCGTTATCTTGAGATAAGGGGAACTCACGATCGTTTGTGTCAGGTAAAAGTCTACAATTCGTTTGCAAAGTGTGATTGTGCAAAATGTTATGCTAATTCGATTGTATCCAAACCATTGCTTTAGCACAGTATTAGGTGAGATGTAACATTTAGTACCGTGTTTTAATTCACGCACCCTCTAGCTAGATTGCCTGATTCCTCCCTGAAACTTAAAGATTTTTTTTTATTTAAATACTAGTGGGCCGCCTTCACTTCAGGACTTTATTTTGCTTTTAGTTTTAATTTTTGCCACTAGATGGCAGTGGGCGTCCATTACTTCGCGGAAGTGTTTCGACTTTTCGGGCTACACAAGTACACATCTCTTTATAGTATACTTTAGAAGATTTATGGCTTCTATCAGCATACCCCTCCTGTATTTTCATAAAATTATATGAAAGAGTTTTTTTTTAAGTGGACATAATATTGCGTTGTTTTTTAAACAATCAAGAATTGACTATTATTTAACGTCCTCCTAACCGATAAGTCAGCTAAGGCTATGTATGATTGGCTATTCTTTACGTAAGTGTGCAAACACAACTCCACTCTCCATTCCCTTACCCTCACATTTCAGTGGGACACTATAGTGACATAATCGAAGTTCGACCAGTCAGATAACCCACTATAGACACATTGTGTTGCCAGAGACATTTGATCAACGCAGCGCTAGGTAGCCGTTAGTACAAACAATACCGCCTGAGAGCCCGGCCTCACCTGCTGAGTACGTGCACTCAGCGTAGATTGCACGACACTCAGATACAGTACAAGAGTGACAGTATGGGAAGTCAGAAGAAAACTTGTTTATCTTTATTAAATGCTAGTGGCCCGCTCTCATTCCGTTTCGGGACAGTAGTTCAACTGTCAACCAATAGATGGCGCTGGGCGTTGATTGCATCGCGCTAGTGTTTTGCTTTTTCAATTTGTATATTGGGTTTGTCGATGTCCATAGAATTTATCTCTTTATAAATAGTAAGTATAGAAGACTAGAGGCCCGCATTTTATTGGACTTTAATAGTTCCAAATTGTACTAATAAATGGAGCTGGGTGTCGGTTACACCGCGCAAGTGTCTGGCCGTTTCGGTTTGCCAACAAACTTTGTCATAAATAAATAGAAGATATCTATAGATAAGTAGATGAAAACAGTTCGAAAGTAAATAAGACTCGTCGTATCTAGCTCCGCACAAAATTTGTCAGTTAGTGGGGGCAAACGAGCAAGCGGGCTACCTAATGGTAAAGTAAACACTATTATGAATTGGATGTATCGTTAATGCTTTGAGGACTTTGCCAGCATTCTCTCTCTCTCTCAGACTCTTCGACTAATGTCAATGCCTCCCTAAGCCCAAACATGTTAATTTTCATGCTGCTTACTATTAGTAGGTAAGATAGTACTTAATTTTTTTGTTTGAAAGATTACTTAAGATTTTTTATTCACACACCTATTCTGATGTTACCATCACGTTTTGTAATTATGATTTACAGTCGAAGCTTATGTAGCGTTTAAAAAAACGCAAGTTTCATTACTTACTCAACTTGACTGCACTGTCATGAAATGATATGGCTAAACTTAGCACTGGCAACTTATGATCATCTAAGTTGAAACTCTTAATGAAGGTACATAGTTTCTAATTAAACCTTACGTTAGATTCCCTCTAAGATAGCGTATTAAGGATCACACGGGGTATGCTTTCGTCCAATTTGTGCTCAATTAGAGTCTTTAAACAACTCCCACGCCGCTGAAACACGCTTTCACAGCTCAAAGACGAAGATAATAACTATAATTGTATTAAGGACAAAGTTTTTGAAATAAATAAAGTAAAGTGTCAGACTTATAACATCACTGCTGCAGGGCAATGGACTCCATCATATATTAGAAATCAAGTCATCTCTACTATGACGAAATTAGGCTTAATCACCACGGCTGCCTAATGCGGATTGGTGATCACAATCCCGAGCTATGTTCGCAAAATTCGAATCATACTTTTTGCTCAATCTGGGAATCAAACCCACGACCCCTTATATCACGGCCCGGTTATACCAATAGAGCTCTACCAACCGGGCGTTATACGAACAGAGACGAGTTTATAAATCGCCATATACAATTGTGCGCACTCAGAGACGTCATTTACCTTAATTCTCATAATCTTAATTATGGATAATCTTTATGTCTATTGTAATAAAGATCAATATTTTTACTAAAGTGATAATTGAGGTTAAGTTAAAGTCTGGGAGTGCGGCAGTTAGGTCCAATTAGTCAATTTTCTTAATGATGTATTCATCGAACGATTCAAAGGGGTAGGTAGGTACTTGAACTAGCATAAATTCTCGCTAATAGACCACGAATTGCTGGTTAGTGCCGAGTTGAGTGTAGTGCATTCATTAGTGAAATGGCGATTTGGATTACGGATTAGTAGATATATAACTCAAATTGGTTGGATTATAATTATTAGCAATTGAGTTATAAATTGACTATGATTAAGAACTCATTAATTAGTGTATGATGTGTAATCCTGGATTAAAACATAAAACCACTACCCAAAAAATCAGGCTGGAATTTTTGTAACGCCACAATTCTACATAATATAGAGGAATTATAAATATAATACTAAGCTAAATACATATTTTACACCCATAGTGGAAACGTCTTCTAGTAATTACTCTTATCAATATTTGGAAATTCATAGAGAAAAAAACTTCTTTTCATATACTTAAAATCGGTCAAGAAAAAATTTTTGACGTGTTTTCAAAAGTCATTGAAGAAATGTTGTTCAAATTGGTTGGTAGTACCTAAACGTGGTTAAAGGAATGTAAATGTTTACAGATACACCCTGTATATTAGCCTTTTGTGCCATAAATAGACATCGGTCCGATACTGTACCTATAACAATGACTTTTGTATTGACAGCAATATTTCGATGTTAACAAGTTTTGCAATTCATAACGGACCCCTCGAGGTTTCTGAAACATATTTCATTTCGTTAGTTGTTACATTTTATTAGTTTGGTTTAGTTTTTACTATAAGCCTTTATCATCATCTACAGTCCCTCTGGGGCTGCGTTACGGTTGTACGCACTAATAAGTATACAACCTCGTTCAAATATGAACCTTATGTTCCTGGCATAAGAGTCGAGGTGTTTACATTTTATTGCAGGCGACTGTACGTACATATGGGTACACAACCCATTTATTTATACTAGAAGCGGTAAACGAACAAGGGGTCACCTGGTGGTAAGTAAACACCGCCACCCATGCACATCTGCGAGATCAGAGAAGTCGCTTATGCTATGATATATGATGCGTTAGTGGGCTGGTTACATTAGCCGCAGAACTGACAACCATTGTAGCCGTAAAGTCCTTGAGTGGAGACCGCGACTCGGTAAACGTAGTGTAGGACGCCCTGCGACAAGATGGGATGATGACGCTCGAAGGCTGGCTGGTGTGGGCTGGATGAGAGTGGCCGAAGATCGGTAGCAGTGGCGTGCATTAGGAGAGAGCTATGTCCAGCAGTGGACGAGTGTGGGTTGCTGTTGAAAGATACCTGCAAGACCAGTAGAGTCACAAGTGCGCTACTAATCTTTGAACCTTTGTTTAGAGCATACAGTTCTAAACAAAGGTTATATTATTCCTCTAGAATAATATTAGCTCAGTCAGTAAATATTAGCATACCGCACAGATAAGGCCGCGGTCGTGAGATAGCAATATAATTAATGCCAGCGTCTGCTCGCTGCAGCAATTAGGGGAATGGTTAACCGCTCAAATTGTGTCGCGGTAAGTGCTAATGGATAATTGAAAATCATAGGTGTACGAGTTACAAATAATAGGCACTTCTATCTATCTAATCTAATAGATAGATAGAAGTGTTGTGACGTTAATTAGGACAACGTAGATGATACGCTGATACTGATAGATACCTGATTTATAGGGGTCGTTCGTAGTCGGGTTGACATCTAGCAAAAGTTGATATCTAGTAGTAAAGACAAGTTGTGAGGCCTAAGCCTAATTGAATGTGTTACTCGTATAAGCAGAAGTAATTGTGATCATAATCTCAATTTATTAGCAGAAGCCGAACCCAATGGGCCATTAAGAATAGCCACAACACGCAATGTTTTATTGATATGACACCAAATCAGATTTCGGACATTTTCTCAAACTGATCACAATGCGAAGAAGAATCAATGAATTTTGGCGTTTAATAATGACCCAGTTTATTTGATTCCTTTGCCTAAGGTTAGCGAAGTTCAAATCGTCGTTGTTTGTAATTACTAGATTTATACCAAATTCTGAATCATGTTTTAAAGTTACCCCGGGCTCAAAACAATTAGGCACAGAAAGTTGGCTCTTTCACGGCAAAAACGGAACGACGAATTGACGTGAATTTTTTATGTGGAGATAGTTGAAGGGACGGAGAGTAACATCGGCTACTTTTTGCCCCTTTCTAACCCCCCATTTTAGGGAAGTGGGAGGCGCGAGCGAACCGAGGGCAAAAGTTAGTGAAACATAAATCAAGAATCAAAGTAAAATGTACAAAATAACTTATTTAAAATTGCATAACTACAAATTAGAAAATGAAATGCAACAAACGTTGCAATACCATTGTGCTAAAAAAAACATACTCTTAATTGCCTGATCCATTAAGATAACCTTTTTAATTTCTACAAAGGTCTCGTTTTGAGCATTATCCACTCAGCTTTTTTAGAAAAATATACCGAGGAAAAGGCAGAAGTACACCTCGTGAGAACAGACTTTTAATGTGAGAGTTCCCGATACTTACTTAAGTATCCAGATTTTTTTAACTAAACAACGCGGGAGCTACTGTTAAGAAAATTATTTAGCTTTTACATGCAAGCGAAACGAACTGAAGAAAGCAGGATACAGGACAGAATTTCGCTCCATTTCTGACAAATGTCATTTGGAATTAATATTTTTGTAATTTAAATAGGTATACTGCATAAGCATACCTAACTACTGTATACATGCCTTATAAGGCATACCGACAGATTTAACAATCCTTGACATTTGTCATCGTTTCTGATTTGGAATTTCTCTATGACATGCGGAACCCAAATCCGAACTCCCAGCACTTACCCCGCGTGCTGAGCCAAGGCTATATTAATTCACTGGACAATTCGGATGTTTCCGTAGAGGTTGCATATAAATGAAGAGGGTAAGGAGGGGTAAGTCCGGTATTGCTCCCTGGCCGCTATTTGGGCGATAATCCTCGACTTGTATGACGCCAGTGGTAAAATTTGACACGAATCTCATGACTATAAAATGGGCTGTTAATGTTTGAATCCACAGTTTTAAAAAGTGGATAAATGTTATTATGGACGAGTAGATCAACGTTTCCTTACGTCTTAATAGCCAACATTCTAACAAAAACTTTTTATATGCTCGATTTTTATTTTGTTACTTTATGTTACTGGCGGTATAGATGCGACGAGCAACAGTCAACAAAGAGTAACAACATAACTACTGTAACTTTTGTGGCTAAAAAGTTACAGTAGGTATGTATGTTACTGAACAATGTTGTTGAATGTTGCTTTACAAAAAGTATTGTAGTGTGGGTGCAAAATTTGACAATGAGACTTTCCCTTTGGAACCACAAAACACACTGTTTACTTCGCTGGACGCAGATTCGGACTATCTACATAAAAGTTCCAAGTAAATGAAGAGGGGTAAAGTAGGTATGACTCGAACCAGCATGCCACTATCTGAGAGATAATCCGCGTGATATTGCCGATCTCAGGTGTACGATGCGGAGCGGGTAAGAAGATAGTTTCACATATTTTTCTTGTATCAGGGGTCGGGAACATTTTTGTTTATCTACACTATTTATAAAGAGATAACTTCTAGAGCCAACGACAAGGCTTTTTAGGTAAACCGAAAATTGATAGTTCCTACAAATATAAATGTTGCATTTAATTAAACTAATTGAAGTGGCAATGGGCTGGCCATATTTGTCATTAACTGACAACCGTTGAGTAGAAGAGTTCTGGAGTGGAAATCGCGACTTTTAAAGCGCAGTGTAGTACGCCCTCTGGCTAGATGGTGTGCGAAAAACCGCTAGTATAGCTGCTAGTATTGGGGGAGTCCTATGTCAAGCAGTGGACTAAAACACGCTAATGATGAAAAAAGTGCAAAGTGGAGGACTTGAAGCAGAAAAGTGAGCCACGGGCTCCAAATCAACAGCTTTGGACGCAACTGAAACAAAACGCTAGGATGATGACGATGCCTGAAGTAAGGGTTGGTGAACCCTGTCTAAGCCCAAACAACGCAATACACTTGTCCGTATTTATCTCCGCAAGAACAAGGGAATCGGCACTACCAAACTGAATATTTTAATACGGATGTACCGGAATGTGAACTCGTATCCCACTCGGTTTCAGCATCCGTTGTAGGAAGCTAGACTAATAATAGTCCGAATTTCGGCTAGGGCAGCCAAACTCAGCGAGTAGCCAGTAGCGTAGGACATATTCGTATATTGCTAGCTTCAAACCATAGCTTTTAAACATAAGCCCCACTAAGATACGATAAGTACGCCCGTATAGTTTAAGCCCGCGATATATTTTTAATAACATTGTCTAGCGACCATGATCTTGGGATCCTGGATTCGATTCCTGGGTCGAGCTAAAGTATGCTGCGAATTTTTCGAACATAGCTCGGGTTTGTGATCACCAATCCGCATTGTGATACGCACATCACAGATCACAGTATTCGCAGATCCGCAGTCAAGCGTGGTGATTAAGCCTAATCCCATCATAGTAGCGATGACTAGATTTTTATGATGGAGGCCTTTGCACTACAGTGGTACAGTATATAGGCTGATACAACACCACTATTTCCAGAGTTAGGATTGAATCCACGATGTTAGTATATGAGGCAGTATTCTAAGTATTTTATGGTAATATCGGTAAGAATCGTATGAAGAATTAGACGGATTGTATTAACTAATACGTGTGGGTTACGTAATATACAAGTATCTGAACTGATCATACTCGTAGAAGCGCGATGTTGAATTGTTATGCGTACGATTTGGTTTAATTAAATTAGCATAATGGTCTACAAACGAAATTAGTCAGTCGTAGCGTAGGTCTGTGTTAGTATGAAAATCTAGTTTTTGGTGATTTGCGGTTATTTGGTTGGCAGTTGTTTATTAAATGTCGCTTTAATGACGACGTAATTACGGCTGTATGGGTCTGTTTTGTTCGGCCATTTTGTCCTTACAAACGAACTTAAAACCACAAAATACGAGTAAATACCCACAAAATGTCAAATCTAGTTGATACTTATTGATATTGAAGAGTTAAAGTTTGTAGACATTAACAGTAGATATTATTATATTAGACTAAGATCCCACTGCTTAATTCTGCAACCTGTTTTTTCGATGAAATTAATGTTGAGTAGGTATTTAATGAACTATTAGCGATAGGTTGTCTACAAAAAAAAACCGCAATTATCTGTAATTTTATTTATTTCTTGTAATTTTAATTATTTTATACAAAAGTAAGTATGCACATAGCTCGGGTTTGTGGTCGCCGCATTCTTTGACGGAGACCTTAGACAGTATATAGGCTGATATTTGTTTTTAATTGAAAATGTTACAACGACAGCTGACGTAGAATACGCCTTCGCCACACACTAGCTGACAAGGTACCCCTTTTAACCAATTAGTTGAATATCTTAGCAAAGTTCCCTCACTAATCGGGAAACTAATTATGCGTTAATCATTAATGATGCGTCTATTCTCTAACAAATGTAGCCGCAGCCCGATCCAGGTCTGTTTTAATATTTAACGCAGTGGCGGGTTAAATTTATGTCCTTAAGTTTTGGAATTTTGGAGCCGTCTTCTTGCTTTCACTGAATTGATTTACAGCCTTGTACTTTGTTATTGTGAGTTACACCTCCGACCGGGGTTTTATGTATAAGTAGTTGTTCGTTATTCAATTTATCAGTCACAAGCGATTGTGCGAATTAAACCAAGTTACGTATTTTTCTTGTATTTAAACAATGTGCAACAGTCTTATTTAAAAATATTCTGGCTAGCAAGGTGGCGCATTTGATAATGTTCCTGTTTCATACGACTAAGTTCTTGGGTTCAATCCCATGGACAATAATTCATGTGATGAACTCTTACATTTTGGCGAGAAGAAAAAGAAATGATTGCTACTTTTGGGTCAGATTATTATTAAGTATTGTAAAATAAGGGAATATGGTAATTTTTCTCTAGCTTTTTATTTAGCTTCAACAACTTTATATAGGTATCTACTAGTATTTTAGACTTTTTAAATTAATTAAAATTTTTACTAGATTATGTACCCAATCACAAGTATTTGCACATATCTAATCTTTGTCTAAGATGTTCTACAAAAAATCCTACAAGCTTACGATTAAATACTTCTGCCAATAGACGATTATTATCACCCGCAGCTATTTTCCGACCAATAAGTATGCCCTTAACTCATCAGGTTTACTCGTCTGCTTTTATCACAAAAAAGATACTCAGTGTATGCAAAAATCATTGTCAAAAATAACACCAGAACGATGCCACGTTATTTCTCGCTCCGTTCGGCTGGAAATGTCACCGAAAGCGTCACGCCTATCACGTCACGTGACGTCACTCAGATACGGAATGCTGAATATGCCGTGGGCGGCGGTGAAATGGGTGACAAGCGAAAATACTATGATTTAAATCATTTTTGAGAACCTACATTGAGTTCAGATGCGATGAATAAACAAAAAATTGAGGTGATTTGCATCAGTTATTTCATAGTACGATGGTAACTCAGAGATAAAAGAAACCTTCTTACATGCGAGAGGTCGTATTTGTTTGATTCCAAGCATACACATGTTCATTTCAAATCTATTTATGATGAAGACCTTTACGGTGTGCGTATTTCTACCATTAGCTCGGTGAAGGGAAATATCGTTAGGAAACCTGCACGCATCGGATAATAACCATGATTCAATTCAATCTTATTAAAACATATAGTCATATATAAACATTAAAATCTTCAAGAAACGAGCCTATACTTTCCTATACTATCCGCACTCTTTCTGGTGTAGCTGATGTCCATGGGCGGCGGGTGTTCACTTACCATCAGGTGACCGGCTTGCTCATTTGCCTTCCTATATTATAAAAAAATATTCAATTGGTCTGGTTCCCTGTTGATGACTTAGAAAGGTCTGGCTGCAGTGGTTTAATTGTAAAACAGACTCCTAGAATCCTGCTTCATCGTTCCCCGGGCTCCAAACCGACAGCTTTGGAATTTTGGATGCAATCGAAAATCACACACTGAGATGAGAGCGATTTCATAATGCATTACTGTAGTGCCGCACATTTGCATTAGGCTGGAAAAGCAAACAGCATGAAACTGCTAGCGACTGAATACCTACCAACTGAAATTCTCGTATACTATAGAGACGAGGTCGGCCAGGCGTCTCACTGCTACTACGACCAATTCTGGCGCTGACAATGCCTGCACTCGACACTTAAGCATAGTATACCTACCTCTATATAGTGAACTGCACTACTAAATATATAGAACTAGAGTAAATGAAATATTGCTATCCTATGCACTAAGCAAAATAGCGAAGTTATGGACACCACTTGCTAAAGCAAGATGGTCTCGAGAGTCCTTTATTAATGATGTCAAACAAATAGAGCTACACTTCCACACGCTTGTACAGGTACAGTCACGTACGCACAGATTGTTTGATACTTTTAAGTGCCCTGTGTCTTTAACCTAAGGTTTATAGTTGGCTACTATTTTCAAAGTTTGTGTCCGTGACTGTACAAGTAAGATGGGAGGTCGGAGTAATTTATGCTCAAAGGTGTAATAAGTGAGGTGACCGTACTGAGGCTGGGTTGCCGCTCATTATTTTGAGTGCATCCGGGACTTTGAACCTGTTGCCTTTTAATTACGAGTTCTAATAGTTAGCAACGTTTGCAATAGGTGCTTAAAAATTCATTGTAAGATATGTAAAAGTTACTTAGATCCAGAAATTAAACTGTAATATATTACAACGGGAAATAACGCGACGTTTATTGTGGACTACATGGTAATGCATAGTGCTCAAACGTTTGCGCAAATACAGATACTTACACTACTTTATTCCCTTACCCTCATAATTCGATGGGACACCAGTGTGACACGATTGAAGAGGGATTGACCGCAGGACCAATGGCTTCAACGTGCATTCCGATGCATGGGAGAACAAGAACGCAAACTTCCAAACTCCGGCGGACCCTGAGAATTTTTCGACTAAAAAACCTCAAGTACAAATTTCAAGTACGAACCCCAAGCGTAGGCTCTCGTTTTAAAGTGCGACTCACTGCCCAGCCCACTGCACCACAGAGGCAGCAAAAAGTATAATACTATTAATGGTATCGGCGTCAGCATTCCTACATTTCATGAATTACTTATACTCGTACTATACAAGGAGTATGTGACGCCGAGTGCAGGTAACGTGTCGAGAACAGAGGGAAAACAAAGGCGAAGTTACACTGTCTTCTATTCCCATGGGCATAAACTGTATTTTGTGTTGTATCATTTTGCATACAGAATAGAACGTAAAAAGTTGAGTTCACAGTTTTGCTGCATAGCATTTTCTTTACTACGACTCGTATGAGAAATTATTTGAAACACCTGTGAATTTTTCAGGAAAATAAAAAAAATTAAATGTATCTGATTATTCAGAGAAGAGCGTACTCCATTTAAAAGACCGGTAACGTTTCAGAGACGTCTCTGATCTCGCACATAATTCATGGGCAGAGGTGATTACCTATTTTCCAAAGGCAACCCGCTTGTTTTCCGCCTTTAGTGTTATCATCATCATCATCATCATTTTCAGCCAATAGAGGTCCACTGCTGGACATAGGCCTCCCCCAAAGTTCTCCACACAGATCGGTCCTGTACCACCCGCATCCAATGGACTTTAGTATTATAAGAGACTAGCGGCCGCCCGCGACTTCGTACGCGTGGATTTAATTATTGACACTTAACGTCATATTTTGGACAATCCACGCAATATATTTTTTTAAATTTTAGCCTATGTGTTATTCTGATGTATAAGCTATATTGTGGTAAAGTTTCATTCAAATCCATTCAGTAGTTTTAACGTGAAAGAGTAACAAACATCCATACTTACAAACTTTCGCCTTTATAATAGTAGTAGGATTATAATATTTTCGAAAGAACGTGGAATTTTTTTGTACTTTAGGAAAGATTTCAAGTTAGTGTGATTGTGAATTATCGGAAGCGGATTACCTGTAGCTACTACCCATGGACACCTACAATACCACTAGAGTTAAAGCGCGCTGCCTTTGACGCCGTAATGCCCAGACGGCAGACACAATAGAATACCCTCACACACTCGGCGAAACAGTGCACAGGTTCTGCTTCACGCCGGGTGAGGCAGTGGTATCACTCCAGTCGAGCCGACCCATTGATGCCGAAGTGTGACTCTCCCACTATTAAAACCACCTGAAGACGCTTAAAGCATTTTTAAGTCCGTAAATAGGTACTTTGTATTATGTAGGTCAGAATGAGAAAAGTAAACTCAATTGAAACCAGTTTTTACCTAAGTTTTCAATCTCACAATATTAATCTTATTTTACTAACGAACCAAGGAATATTTTACAAAAAGAAAGATACATCAAGGAATCCAGATAGAACATTCAACAAAACTGAATTACTTATTTCAGCTTTGTTTTAACGCTACTCCAAAATGAAGACATCGATAAAGGGAGCAGAACAAATGGTGAAGTATAATATGTCTTTGTAGCGCAAATGATAGACAATAATTTACAAGTTATTAAAAACAAAGAGGCACTGAGAACAAAATGTACGAGTATAAGAGCCTTTTGGCTAAAAATAGATGTTTTCATTTAAGTTTAATGCACTAAAATGTAACAAGGTATGATGAAAAAACATGAAATGTTTAGCCAACTCGTCCGCAGCGCACATGTGACTCTACTGGTGTTGCAGGTGTCTATGGGCAGCGGAAATCGCTTACCATCAGGTGATCCGTCTGCTCGTCTGCTACATATCCCATAAAAAAGGTACTATGCATTAACGTTCATCATCTTTCTTTTTACGATCAACACATTTAAGTATTACCTTTTCCCCTCGTTCTGTAAACAGCCACAAAGTTAAAATCCACTATCATAATATTGCGAAAACTTTCACTTTCAACGGATAGTAAAGCATGTTTCACCTATTGTCCGACATTTCTTATCTGGCTTGAACTTCTAAAACAAGAACAGTACGGGAAACTTGAAAGAATAAATCAAACTGGCAGTGTTGACTGCCACAGATAAAGTCACCCCTCCGGGGATTTGACCTCTCATGAAATCGTGCACTTTTTCCTATTACCCACTACAAAAACAAAACACGTTAGTGATGTGAATTAAGTCTTTTATCAAGCCAGTCGAAACGTGACAGGAGATATCAAATAGGATTCATAGATCAGCGGGTCGTTCGGGTTGTGGTTGGTTGGTATGTCTTTATTTATTTTAATTAATTAGACGACATGATCCCAATTGAATAATTATGCATTACAGAAATATAACAGCTATTTTATTTTACAAGTATATCTATTTGATTTAACAGAGCCTTAGTTCGGTTTCAAACTAGCGTATAAGCTCGTATGCTGAAACGACGCACGGAGAAATACGTCTCTTCGTTCGAAATCACTCATAATGGTATCGGCAAATATATCAAGTTCTGGATGTACCTGTAATGATATAGTTGTTGGGTACGCACTCCTATAATGAGACCACTAAGAAAGAAAAAGAAGACGGACGGTAACGGAACGTTACGGAAAGGAAGGTAAAGTCGACTCGGTTCGCATCACCTACTTCGCATCACTAAAATAGGTACCTACCTACGGAAGGATTGTTTTTGTCCTTCAATTCGGATGTATTTTTAAGGTTTCATCCACACTAGGCGATGGTATTACGTATTCAGAAACGTTTTGTAAATACTCGTAAACTTGGGGTTATTTTCAACTTCATAGAGTACAAGTTTAGAGTTCCATACAGTTAAAAATGTAGTTAATTTAGTGCCTACCTAACAGACATATTTTTAACAGTAAACAATATAGCAAGTCTATGTTAGTCAATTTAACTTTTTATCTCCTTTGTCGTTTCTACTCTGAAATGATTAGAATACCTATAGTGTGACAAGGTTTTTTTGGTTGACGGTAAATCTCGTGCTAATTTCTTAGGAAATGGGTATTTGACTAAACTCGATATAGTAAAAAATATTGATACTCTACCAAAATTTTGGTAAACAAGAACCAAGATAACGTCTAGCTGGTTTTGTGAGCATACAATGTTTCATGGGCAAGTCCATTTTTTAAGTATATTACTAGACGCGCACACAGAAGTTTGAGTTGTGACGTCACAGTTCAACAGCCATTTGTATAGAGCGTTTTTGGGCTTGCCCAAAATATGTGCTCTTAAAGTTGTGATATCTCAGGTAATTCAAATAAGAATCAAGTGATTCTTTCAACGATGTTTCTTAAATTGAGGCGTCTTTTGATTAAACACATAAAAAAATTTAGTCAAATAACCAATCATTGTCGCCCTTACACAGTAAATTACTGTTATTGTAATTTCTGTACCTATTGTATAAATATTATATTTTGAAGTATAAAAATAACGCCCTGAAATTCCGTCATAATAGAAAAGTCATTAATACTCGAACTAAACAAATATTTTGTAAAGTATCTAAGGTACATTTGTGGTGTTGATAAATTTGTTTAGTTTTAACTTTCTTTCTAATATATATTTTGTTTCTGCTAACATTGTTATTTATCTTTGTTTACATTTTAGAAATCCATCAGGGACCACTCTCTCGTGTTAGTTTTTTGTTCTATGGTTGGATTTCCGAAGAGACCCTGGATTTGAAGTTTAAATGAAAACCAACCCTAGAGAATAAATTTACAGACAAGACAAATTGTCTCTGGACTTTATAGTGAGAACACTGACCAATGGTTTTATAGATAAGTAAATCCGAAACGTTTCATTGTTGCTTTGATCGATAAGATGAAAACTATTGTTTGCTCTTCCAATATGCAGATATCTTGGTTTTCCTTATTAATAAATAAATCTGAAAAAGACAGCATTCATTTCGCGAAACTAAGTGGTGCCTACTATAGAATGTAGTGAGAGAGCGTGACTCATTCATCTCTCTCAGTCTGATATCAGTGTGTAATACCCAGTTGTGCCCAAATCTATGGCTAACTTGGCAGATCGGGAACCGCCACTAGCCTAGTAATGTCAATGAAGCGAGTGCCGTCTATCTGGACCAAGTAGATCATAATTCGTTTAGAAAATATTTGACACGTGTAGGTTTTCTCACGATGGTTTGCCTTCTTTCTTCTTCTTCTTTCGTACGGGCTTTTCCGCAATTAGGCTGCAAATGTGCCCATTTCGCGTGCGGAGATGACGTTGACCGGTCTTCACTCCAACCAGCCAAGTTCCTCCAGGAAACCTGCCAGCGCCTTCGCGCTGCTGAAGATTTCCCGGAGACTACCTGGGTTACCCAGGATAGTTTGCTTTGCCACCGAGCTATCTAATGCTAGAAATTGTCGTGCCGCATTCATATGTTCTTTGGAAATATCAAAAATATTTTAGAAGAAAAATACTTCTCCGGACTCTCAACTCTACTTATATAGGTACCTATAAATCGACCAGGTAGAGGTACCAAACTGCTTCGTTATAATATTTAGAGATTGTACTAAGTGATGCTTACTAAGTAGGTATGGTAAACCCTTACCAGCAGCGGCGTGACAAAAGACTAAACTTATCATTGCGCCGAAAAAAAAAATGGAAACCCCTAGATTACGCCATTACTTTCATGCTGATTTACCTTTTATCGATTTTCGTTTAAGCCGGGAATCGAGAAAATTGCAGGAATTTGGTTATAAATTAATTCGGTTTGTCCGACGGTGTTACCGGTAGCCGTGAAATATGTTGTAAATTGATGTTTATTTAAAATGCTTCATAAATGTAACCTGATGACTCTTATTGAAATCAACATTTTATTTAACTGAATGTTGTGTAAGTATATTTGTAATTCCTCTGTTGTCTGATATCCGTGATACAAGTACTTAAGTAGCTACTTATTACGGACTTAGGTCATGTAGGTATTGACCTGATAATGATCATAGATGTTGTAAGCCAGGTTTTAGATTCGGGTGAGACGAACAAAACTACATAACCGTTTATTCTTGAGAAAAGAACAATATGTAATAAATAAATTCGTATAGATATAGGGAACTTTTCAAGCAGGAGATGATATAGGTATAAGTACCTATATCATCCCCTGCTTGAAAAAGTTCTATATGTCTATATGAATTTATGTAATTTATGTATGTTAAATAGAAAAATACAGCTAGTACTTAATATTACCAATTACAAGCTTGTTAAATTTTATCTAAAGCTTTTCGGCTCTGGCTATATGAAATATGAAACCTTCTATATACCATCTTTATACTATGATTTAACTGTTGCAAATAAAATGCAATTCTCCTTAATTGATGCATTGGAGCTTGCCCCATTCGTATGCTAGCCTCGATTGGTCTTTGAACCTTGCAACCCTGTATTGCAAATTGTGTTCTCATAATTTAAGCCTCGTTGTTATTGTTCCAATCGTGAAACAAATCACTGGATTCTGAGCTTTATGGACAATATCAAAGTGTAACTATTATTTTGTATAACAACGCTTGTTTCTTGAGAGTGATTGAAAACGCTGTGAACAAAAGATCGTATTGTTGTATACCATTAATTGTAAACAAGCCCTCAAAACTTAACGTTATAGAATGGAGCAGTAGTACTGGCTAAACTCAAGATCAAAGTTAAAAATTAACTATGAATCGTCGATTTTTGTTATTGCAAATCTCTTTTTTTAATATCCTTTAATTTAATATCCATAAATAATTATTTTATGAAAAAACGAAAATATAAGGCGCTGTGTTTCGTCAGCTCAGTGGTGGGTACCAGAGATTTAGGGTGAAAGGGGGTTAAAGGTTGAAAGCGCACTTGTGACTCTACTGGTGTTGCAGATGTATGGGCGGCTATGGGCGGCGGTAGTTGTTTACTACCAGGTGATCTGTTTACTCCTCTGCAAACTATCGCATAAAAAAAATCTACAGCCGGTGAATCTACAGCTTAGTTCTGGAAGTAAAGAGGCACAAGCACCTTTCCTTATGCCTATTACATAAATAAAATGCAAATAATGACCATAATACTCAGGAAAATATATTTTACAGGCATTTTCCAGGGTAGAATTAGGGAACTGTGTTGTATGGCAAAACATTCTTAAAGTACTGTTTTCCTTAACCTCATTTTCTAAAAGTCCAACAAGTGTTGTTGAAAGTAGCCTCACTAAGACAATACCGTTACAAAAAGGGAAAATCCTCAATCCCCACCATGTGCTATGACGGGCTCCGCTTGTTGAAAGAAAGAGAAAAATCCAATTGCCGCCGGACGTGATCGCCCTCTGACAGTGGAATTAATGGATCCCCGAGATAAAGAGTGCTTCAATTGCCCTATTTCTGTAATAGGCTAAGAAAGCTCTATAATTCCTGTGAATTGTCTCGGTTCGATGAACATTTTCCGGATACGTTAGAGTAATTCAGGGTTCAATACAGCTTAATGGTGCAATATCCTGTCAATGCACATTATCTGTATTGTCTATCAGTAATCGAATAGATCTTTTGAACGTTTTGTTAAAAATCGATTTGATTTAATCTGACACTTTCTTTTTCACTTCCTTTCCTTACACACTTTATACTGGGACCAAACTGAAAACCAGCGCCGGGCATCGCCCAGCATCAGGCTGAGATTGGTATTTGCTTAATAGTTGTTATTTTCATATAATATTTTTTTAAATTATACTTTGTTACATACTTACATAAAATAAACTACCCGGACTGTGGAAGGTGGGTTCGAGTCCCACCTGAACCCATCGATGAATTTTTTAAAGTGTATATTTACTTAAGAATAAATTGCAAAGAATTGCTTTACCAAAAATAAAATTATACTTATATAAATCGTTAATTCATTCATGATTCATTCATTCATACAAACATAAGTTTATTTAATTGTAACTTTGTATAAAAAACGATAGAACATAGGCTCTAACCGGTTATTATGTTAAGAGTAAGTTGCTTCTTATTGTATTCGTCAGTAATCATATTCTGTGTCTGTTCCAGATATGAACATTGAACAAACAAAATTAGAGATACATCAGTCTACAGCAATATGTTAATCAGGATTTCAATTAAGCCGCGAGAGTTCAACTGAATTGTTTTGAACTTCGCAATTCAACTCCATCCCTAAACAACAATTTAACTTCTTTAACAACCTTGAAACTGAATACTGGTCTTTGTAAAATAACGATTATTAGTTTAACAGTTGACATTAGGTTAAGGCAAGAGTTTATTTATATATTTACACTATGTTGAAGATGTGGTAAGAACTCACATGTATGGGCCATCCATAACTGACTGTTAGTAACGTTCGTGTAACGAGCAGGTCTCGTATGGCTTGTTAACTTTTAGAATAAGAGTACAATGTACATGTATGTACTGTGGGAGAGCCACGCTTCCGCATGAATGGGCCGGCTCGACCGGAGTGATACCACTGCCTCACAGAAAACCGGCGTGAAGCAGCCCCTGTGCTGTGTTTCGCCGAGTGAGTGAGGGTACCGGAGGCCCACTCGGGAGGGAAGGGGATAAAAGGTTGGCAGCGCACTTGTAACTCCACTGGTGTTGCAAGTGTCCATGGGTGGCGGCAATTGCTTACTGTGATCCGCCTGCTCGCCTGCTACCTATCACATAAAAAAAAAACAAGCCGTGGTGTTTTGAATAAATATTGTAAGTTAGGTACAGAAGTGTCTACATAATGCTACTTAATTCTGACTTGCACTGCCTTACCTCTTTCCGATTCGCTATACTTTTCCTCTACCCCGATGTTGTCTGGAAGTGATTGCTATTAGCGATTTACCGTGGGAGAGCCACACGCTTCGCCATGAATGGGCTGGCTCGATCGGAGTGATACCACGGCCTCACAGAAGACCGGCGTGAAGCAGTGCCTGCACTGTGTTTCATCGAGTGAGTCAGGGTATAGAAACCCAATTTAGGGAAAAAGGGGTTACAAATTGGCATCGTCTTTGTTACTACTACTGTTGCAGGTGTCTATGGGCAGCAGCAGTTGCTTACCATCAGGTGAACTGTTTTACTCTCCTGCAACACTATCGCATAAAAAATCTACAGCCGGTGAATCTACCGCTTAGTTCTGGAAGTAAAGAGGCGCAGCACCTTTCCTTATACAATACAACAGGCTTATATATAGATAGATACTCTTTATTGCACAACACATTACAGAACTTAATGCTAATAGTAATTTACAAATACAATATCGGCGGCCTTATCGCTTATCTTCTATACTATTTATGAAGAGATAACTTCTATAGACAACGACAAGGCTTATAGGTAAACCGAAAACACGAAACGCTTGGGCGATGTAACTGGACACAGCGCCATCTATTGGTTCATTTATGAATTACGAACCCGAAGCAAAGTGAGGGCGGACCACTATCCTAACTAATATTATAAATGCGAAAGTAACTCTGTCTGTCTGTCTGTTACTCTTTCATGCCAAAACGGATTTAAATGAAATTTGGTATACCTACAGATGATTTAGACCCTAAGAAAGAACATAGGCTACTTTTTATTGCGAAAAGGGGGTTGTTAAGGGTAAAAAGGGGGGTAAAAAGTTACTTTTCCACGCGGACGAAGTCGCGGGCGGCCGCTAGTTATTATATAAAGTAGAGTTCGATATCCATAACTGACCTGAGTATAAAAGTTCCCGCTATAACAACCAAACCTCCATAAAGTCTTCCCATCCGAAGATATTGAACGGGCCCATTACCATCAAGCATGGGAAGCACGTAGGTGCTTACAAAGGCCCTTATAATCTAGATCAGAAACATAATCCTTGAGGGTCACATCAAGGGCTATAAATATGGAAATTGAAGCAGGCTAATAGGGGCCAACACACTTGCAAAGTGTGCATTTACATCCAAGGAAAACAATTGCCCTAAATTATAATGCATTTCTTCGAGATTAAGTCGTTTGAGTAATTACTATCGTATTATTTTATAGCTTTGACCTGGGGGCCAATTATCGTGCACTCGACATTGAAGTCAAATTAAAAATTTATATGGACAAATAAATGTATGAAATTTCTAAATTGGACTTTGACTTCAATGTCAAGTGCACGAGATTTGCCCTTCTGGTATATTGATGAAGGATTAATAATTTGTATATAAGGGTTACATATTATCGTTCAATACATAACATTCAATATTATAAAGAACTTCTTTAGCATATTGAATGTTATGTAACCCTTGAAAGATATCTACAGAACTCTACAAGGGAAAACCTTAGTTTGGGACCAGGACAATGTATGTGTGGTTGTCTCAATTTATTTATTTATTATTATTTTATTTATATCTACAGAACTAGGTATTTTTTGTAACCTAAAAAAGATATCATTTATTAATTGAGGGGGGTACCGGAGGCCCAATTGGGGAGAAAGGGGGTTAAAGGTTGGTACTCTACTGGTGTTGCAAGTGTTTATGGGTGGCGGCAATCGCGTGATCCGTCTGCTCGTCTGCCATCTATCACATAAAAAAAATCAAAACATACGTACAGAATACATTAAGGCATATACTTACATTCAGAATGATGATCCATGCTTTTTATTTCCACACACACACACAACTAAAACATAATAACAAAACTTGCAATAATTCATCACACTTTAGCAAATTAACGTATATCCCCTAGGCATCCACTCTTCATAAACTGTAGTTATCACATTACGTACGTGTGTTTGTGAAATAACTTTTTATAAAATAACTTTTTACGGCAATCGTAAATTACACGCGCGGTTGTTGGCCCAGTCTGTTGCGCGCCCGTAATCCGTAAGTACCTACCTACCTACTCTTAAATTTTGTGTGTGACTTTTTCAATAATTCAATTCAATCAAACATATAAATAAAGAATGGAAATGATAAATAAAATTTATGAATGACATCTTCATTGTAAATAAAACAAATGAATGTCATGTTTATAAAAAAAATTAACTTGATGAATATGTTTGTTGATGAAACATTCAAACCATTGTTTACCGGTAATAAACGATTTGTTTTAGCGTCATTAAAATAAGCAGGCGTTAATCGTCATAAATCGATTTAATAAAAGTATTATTTATGAATGCATTTACCATTCATGATGGTTCGTCATAATGATACTATGCTCTGGATTATGAAGTCATAGGTATGTCGATCTCAATTTGAAGAGGAAGAATCCTCTGAGCGCTTAAGCCTATTCCTACACAGGGTATGCTTAAATCAAGAATTATCCAGGATTTCGTAAGTCTGGTAATTATATTGAAGGTCGGTCATAAAGGTTATATAGTAAGGCTTTAACTTAACTGGTTGGTCACGCGTGGTTTATAATCGATATTAATATATATGTCACCGTAAAATATTCGAATCGTTAAATGATTGTGATGTAAATCCTAGGTAGTTGATCAATGTTTCAAAAATAAAAAACTGCAGTAAAAATCTCAGTCTTTAAAACCCCCGACGCATAAACCACAAGGTGTTATAATATGTTGGGAGGTTTTACAATTTAATTTTGAGTTATTACATTTGGGTACAGAACACTAAAAAGTAGCTGCTCATAAAATCCGCCAGGATTTTCTACCTTATATTATTTCCCGTACTCCCCGAAGTGGGAGTTTCTCCTCGACTGCATTATTATTTAAATTATAAAATGGTTTCTAAGCACGTGCAGACTACAAAAAAATAAGTTTATATTTCATCTATAGAAGTTCAATACTCTTGGATCGTTTCAACTGAAAATAGAATTCATATTCGAACTTTGTGAATAACTAATTTTCTATTTTAGTGACCTAAGTATTATGAGATTGCAGGCTTAAATATCTCAAAGGGTAGTTACAAAGTATGTATAATATGGTCTTTTCATTATTCATTTGATTAGTTACCTACTATAAACTAAAACACAACGGATATGAAAGTTAGTCATGGTTAGAAATGCTGTCACATTTTTAAACATCAAGAGGTGCGTCAAGTCACGTCAAGATAAAAGAAGCAGAGGACGCCCATTAACAAGATGGGCTAAAGACAGATATATATATTATGTATACAGAGTGGTGGGAAAGACCTGGATGAGGCTGGCACAGGACCGTTGTAAATGGCAAGCACAGATATCTACGACCTATCTTTAAGAAAAGGGCTTATTTCTTCCCAAAGAACCGGCAACGCAGTAGTGATGCCTCAGGTATTGCAGGTGTCCATGGGCGGCGGTGATCACTTACCATCAGGTGAGCCGTCTGCTCGTTTGTCCACTATAATGTAAAAAAAACAAACAGTAGGAGGCCTATATACATCCTGCAGTGGGGTCAAGATACATGCTGATGATTATGAGAAGTGCGTGCTCGGATTTGAACATTTGGCCTGTCGTTACGTAATCGCAAGGTACGTTTATCAGCTGAGCTACCAATATTAATTAAATAATTTATTTACTCCATCTGATATCACAATAACTTCCGAGAACGGCTTTAGAAGCTCGATGGACTTAAGCTTCTACTAAATCATGAAATAACATTACGTGTTTTGCGGACGTCTTCAAAGATTATGGAACAAACTTGGGAATCCTTTTTAAACCCACAGACTGATATAATTTCTGAAAGGGGAACTCTCCAGAACTTGGAAATGATGACAATTTGTACGCAGAAATCAGTAGGAATTTGTATTTGCTTATCGAAAGTAATTAATAGTATCGATGCTACTTACTGACTTTCTTTCTAGAATAATTTATGGATGATTCTATTGATACTATGGACTATACTTTGAGTTTTTAGATAGTGCAAAATTTTTTATTTAATTCAAATTGTGGTTGATGGTTTATAACCAATTTTGGAATGGGCAGTCAACTTCCTCAAACGTAACGTTAGTATACGCGGGATTTCGAATTTTTATACAGGACACTGAAGATTATGTTCAGATCAAAAGAAATATTTTTTGCTGGTACTATGTAGTTGAAATAATGAAAACCGATATTGAGGACAAGGCAACATAATTAAAAAAGTTGGACAGCGTATAAAAGTTCAGCTATCACTGCAGTCCGACCGTTTCGAGGAGTTTTTTTGGAATCACACTTCTTGTTCATTATATTTGTTTTACAGTTGTTACATCAGAGTTCGCCAGGTTTGACAATATCTGGTCTGATTTCAGCTCTAATGCAATAAAAGCAATCCCATGCGATTGTCATTACAAAAATCATAATTTGTAAATGCCCCGTTGGTTTAGTTGTTTAAGTTTAAGCCGTGATCTCGGGGCCTCGTGGTCTAGCACAAAGTATGTTTCGAATTTTTCGAACATAATTCGGGTTTGTGATCACCAATCTGCATTAGGCAAGTATGGTGACTTAGCCTAATCCCATCATTGTAGCGAAGACTTGATTTCTATGATGGAAACCTTTGACATGCAGTGGGAAATAGTATAGGCGGTCACTTTACGAATGGGGAATGGCTGTTTGTAGGATCCCATATTCTTAAGAGTAAAAATGACTCTCCCGGCTTACCTTTGATGGTCAAGGGCACGGTCCTAGTCATCCAATATGAGAGATATCGCCTCTGTCCATTGTGTGGTTACGAATACTGAAGTTCTTTTTATGCATATCTCCAGAAACAAGGACTCGATGGAGAGGCTTGTTGTGAAAGGCCACACTGAAGTGAAGAGAGCACGAGGCAGGTCTTGGACTCGCTGGTTCAAATCTACGCAACCGACCGACGTACAGTATAGATAAGCTTAATCATAAGCGCATCATCCATACTAATATTATAAATGCGAAAGTAACTCTGTCTGTCTGTCTGTCTGCTACTCTTTGACGCCAAAACTACTCAACGGATTTAAATGAAATTTGGTATACAGATAATCTAGACCCTGAGAAAGGACACAGGCTACTTTGTATTTCGAAAAGGGGGTTGTAAGGGGTTGAAAGGGGGTAAAAAGTTACTTTTCCACGCGGACGGAGTCGCGGGCGGCCGCTAGTAGTCAATAAAATTGGAGAGTTGTAGTGCGACGTGCAGCAGTCATGGCGAGTCTGAACCCTGTTGATAAATAGCCACGATAACTCTGATAAGAAGAAAACTAAAGTTGAAAATTTAGTAACGGAACTTATCAAGACTCAATATCCGTTGCTGATATATACTTAACCTCTTTTAATTTTGAGACGAACAAGACTTTAATGAAACTTTATTCATTGTATAATTTTGACTTGGTTAAGCATTTTAATCTGCGTTGTTGTTCCACCTGCGTATCTCAAGAATTTCTAATTTCTTTTCCCTGAAATGTTTTCGGCCCGTTTTCCCTCAAGAATCCGTGTTTATTCGACAAATAAAATTCTGAGGTCAAAACCAAATTAATCAATGTCGGGGGTCACAACAGCGAACAATCTGAGTTTTTACGACGAATTTGGGTTAAGTGTTTTATACTTTTTGGTCAAATCTAGACAATTGGTGAGTATTTATTTGTTATTATAACTCTTTCAAGTATAGTTAAGGGGCTATTAAATAAAATAATGAATGTAGGTTTGTACTAGAACTGATACCTAACTAGTACGATTACGGCAAAGGCATAAAGGAAGATTTTATGACTTAAAAGCAGCGTATGTGGTATTTTAGGCCGTTTGGCAACTACGTCACACATACTTATACCTACTGGTGACTTAGAACGAAGCCGTCCGTAAACGTATGTTTAAAGTCAATAAACAAACCAACAGATTTTGTTCGTCTACTTTATTTCATAATCCATGATAGTGTTGTACAAAGCAAACCTAAAATAAGTTTCAATGCTAATTAAATTGGTCATCAAAGCAAACCAAAACGAAACAATCTACATCAAAACGTATCTAAAGAAACCAAGAGCGTTTTCACGGCGGAATGGTCGGTAATTAATCAGTTACATTCAACTACTCCAACTTTAGAGTTTCCGCTCCCAAACGGTTAATTAACATTTTCTATTAGTCTGATTAATTTCTCCGGTTGAGATACAAGGATCTCTACTCTGCATGAATCTAAATTTAACTACTTACAGAACTGTTACCGGTACGTATGAACCCACGAGTTCACGGCAACACACCAACTTACCCGAATCTGTCAAATTCTTCAAGCGATTCCCAACTTTACTTTTGTCACTTATAGTTTAATTTCAAGGGAGGCTTGACCAGATTTGGGTCGGATTATCTGTTGCTGCATGTGTTAAGGCAACCAATGAAGATAAAGTTGGGTAATATTGTACATGTCAATTCCAATAGAATTTACATTTTAGTGGAAAAAATATATAATCGGATGACGACTATTAACAAATTGTGGTTGATCGGTACACGTATACCGATCAACAACACAAGAGAGTTTGTTGACAACTTCTATGAATGGTAGATTTAAAAAATGGAATTTAGATTATTATTTAGAACTGTGTACGACATGACTTATTATTTTATTACGAGCCTTCAAAGTGTGAAAGACCGAAATAAATAAGTATAAGTATACGAAAGATTATAAATTACAACGCATTACGCAAATAAAAATAGTTTTTATAAACGCATTATGTCGAGTAACAATAGCTCCTAGACTGATATCTAGCGGATTTTCCCCCATTGGATCGACGACAGTATGACGAGGAGGCGAAAAAAAAACGAGCGCACCGTCCTACTCTCACACTCACGTTTCCTCGTAGAGAGACTGCCATCCAGTCTTATTAGATGAAGGAGTACACACAACCTCTTAACACCTCATGAGAAACACGGTGCAAAGACAGGATGCAAAACATTTCACAACTCCTACTTACTGCGCTTTTAAGAGATAAGTCTTTGACAGCCCCTTTTAACCCTTAACTCATCCTGTTTAGGTCTGAAATTGCTTGAAGATGTTCCGAATTGTTGCAAATACACATGTGCATTGCATACTGATTCATGGGTGCTACTATATATTCGATATTTTAGGCAAATCGAAGGAACACTTTCAATATGAAATAGGAAAGTTGTTTGCGTTTAAGATTGGAAATGTATTTTTAAGCCATTCTGTTATTGCAAATTCTTATTGCTTTTGGGTTTGATTTATGCTAGATGTGGTCGACAATAAAAACCTTAGAAAAACGGAATAGTGTGGTGTATGATGAATTGAATCAGCTTGACTTGAAAATTAAAGAAGTAAGGATAGCTATATTTTGGATTCATCCAGGTTTTAGTAGAAAGCGCCAAGCACACTCAATGAACATCAAAAGCCAGTAGTCAACCAATCAACTTGCAAGAACTCGATTTCAACAAATAAGAGTAGACACAAAGGTACCTAACAGAAGGGGGAGCTGTTATATAGCAGTACAATAATTGCTGTTGACATAATTATTCCATAATTTCAGTAAAATTGTAAACACAAACAGCCAGCCCTCTACAATCGTGATGCGCAAGTTCAAACCAAATATTTGGCGCACTGTTTTGCACTGTAGTTTGATTGATCTGTTTACTCCCTAGGTACATGCTTGCCAAACTTTTTACGTTTGCAGCAATACTAAAGGTGTTTTTAATCTGTTGTGGTGCGAGGGTTTCGCGCTATTTGCCCCACGACTATCTCCCACGATGGACGATGAGGAGAATCCCAGGGGCTTTAGTCGGTAAACCCGCCGCCGTCATGCGGGGGGGAGTGCGATATAACCTGTCCGCCCCCCGGTGGACGGGTATGCGTAACGCATTTCCCCTGAGTTACCAAAAAAAAGGTGTTTTAATCACGTCCTCCCTTCCCTCAGTTACATTTGGTATACCGGGGGGAATGAACAGTACCTACACATGTGCTAGGGTAGCTAAGGAGGATTCTGGTTTGACTGGGATATTGCTTTCAGTTTTAACCCCTTATCATCCCTTTATTATGACTATGGTAGAGTCTATCAAGTCATGAAATTAATCGATGGCGCCACGGCGCTTATATCATAGGGTATCATAATCTCATTGGTTAAACATGGGAACTCTGTTAGTTCCCATGTTTTAACCAATGAGACAAGTACAAGACTTTCTTGACGCTATCTACTACTACTGATAAATCGACTGTCAGTCAATGGTCTTTAATAATTATGATAGTTAGTCAAAGAGTTACAAAATCGATAATAATTTAGCAATCAAGGCTATCATACCAATAGATCAATTCCAATACGTCGATCGACGATTGACAATAATCGATAAAATTATTGCACTATTGAACCCTTATGCCCCCTTGGACATGCTAGTGAGCTACGACACATAGTTTGAGAACACCTGATCTAGCGAGTTCTATTTGTTCCGATTTGCTTAAAACTTTTTGACCTAGTTCACTTGGGAATTCAATAATAATATAAACCATCGGTGTTCTACAATTTACATGGAGAAATGTGAGCGGCCGCACGGTCTCTATTTCCTTATTCCCTTGTTTATTTTTTCGAATTGGATTTTATCGTTTTATTATTTAGGTCAGGGCTTCTTAAGCTGTGTGGGCTAGGATCCCGCAGGGATGCCAAAAGGCCCGCGGACCTTATAAATTAAAATAAGGAAGTCAATTAAAATAACGGATTTGCGTAGGCATGGAGCAATACAGATTACGTTCGTTATTACTCTGTTATTCTTTTTAGGGGCCGTTTCAATTGCTGTTGATCGCCAAAGGGACTTTTATTAGAAGGCTAGATTGATTCAATTAGCAGCTAAAAGGTTCTAGTTATGACCATAAGCACCAATTCAAATAAATCTGTATTGTATTACTACTGGGACGAGTTTTTTGGAACGAATTGCCCCCAAGCCAATCGATTACCATCGGGTGATCTCTGCCTGCCCCCCATTGCCCCTATCTCACAAAAAAGTTAGAGCTTTTACGAAACATTTAATGTAGTTAAGTAACACAATTAAATGATAGCAAGATTTTATTCCTGTACTTCTTTTCCACAACAGATTGCGCCTGTAAAGCCAACCTCAGAGAAGTCCATTAAAACTTACGAGACCTCCTCAACTTTAAAAGTCTGGAACAGATTCTAAACGTCTCGCGCAGGTGGTGCGAAGTGATTTCTCTAAAAAGAATGTAAAAGTATAATACAAATTCTCGTTTACTCTCGAATAAAAAATGACAGAAGTTCCTATTATTCATAAATTAACTCACTGGGGTTAATTTAGGAATAATAGGAACTTCTGTCATTTTATATTCAATGGAAATCTATCTTTTGTCTTTTGACAAATTTACTTGACTTGACTTACCCTTCTATTTCATTGTTAACCCTGACTTTCCGCAAAGATGACGCCCTGTCCTAAAGCAGTAATATTTTCCACCTGACTTGGTGTTTTTTTTTTATGTGGTAGGTGGCAGACGAGCTGACAAATCACATAATGATAAGCGAATACCGCCACCTATAGACACCTGAAACACCAGTGCGCAGCCAACCTTAAACCCTCTGTCCCCCCGTGTGGCCTCCAATACCCTTACTCACTCAACGAAACACAGCACAAGCGCTGCTTCACGTCGCCGGTCTTCTGTGGTATCGCTCCGGTCGAGCACATGCTGAAGCGTGGCTCTCCCACAATTAGTGTCAAAAGTGTTCGGGCAACTTTGTTGGTGACCGAAGCGATAACCGTAAAATAATTAATTAAATGTAATAAGACAACCGTGAAAATGTCATCATAACAAAAATTCAACAATTATTGTACGATGACGAACTCATAATCTGGTTTAATGATAAGGATATCGTTAAACCAGAATATTGAGTTAACGAACAACAGACAGCTGCGAAGATTCTCCAGCAACACCCATTTCGTATTTTACGAGGACTGCTTGAACTTTTCTCTAACTTATTATTAAACTGGAAGTCAGACTTCGCGCAGGTGTAAAGCAGCTTATTCTATGAAGAAACATACATAATACGATTTAGTGACTTCTGCATTTGGAAACTCACATCAAACTCACGTCAGTTAAATTAAACTGACGTGAGTTTGATGTGAGTTTGAAAGAAAGTTGTTGACTTCTGAGATTTGTTTAAGTGTTATGTTTGAGTACCTTATAAGATTTAGTTATCTTTTATATACTTTAAAAATATATTGTCGGGAATGAATTCAGCAAGAAGTGGTGCAGGATCCACATAATTGAGCTGATGTCCTTTCAAAGCCCAAGACTCGGACTCGCATAGCATCGCATATAGTGTATTAGTTTATAATAGCGAAGCACGAAGTAGGCCTGCGACAATCTGTGGACAGACAATTTTTATATAATAAAATGCTGTTCCTATGACGTACGAATAAACGTAGGAATAAGGATTAAATATTATATTTTTTATGTGATCGGTGCCAGACAAATATAAGAGATCACAGCTTGCTAGTAATGAATTCAATTGCGTCATTTACTATTTGCCCGGCAGCATTTTAGACAGAGTATTATGTTTAGAGGTTCAAAAACGCCAACCACCTAAAGAGCCTTTATTAAATCACAAGAAAATCCTGCAAAGCACTACACGACCTCGCGAAACGGATTGCAACGAAGATTTTACTAAGTAACACCCATTACAGACTTACGGGAACCTCCCCGAGTTTGCTTTAACTTTTTAACAGGCAGCCTTCGCAGGTGCTGGTAGCTACTTAATTTGCGAGGTTGCTCAGAGATCTGCGTTCTACAGTCGCAAGTACATTTGAGTGGCTGTCGCAATTAGTCACACCACCATAGCTTTGGGCGTGGATTACACAAGAACGCAAAGCCAATAGGGCTTTTTACTGTCTTTGAAATATCGATATCCGATACCTAGTTTAAGTGTACAATTATTGAAGAAACATTTTTAAAAAGTTTGAATACAAGAAAGTTATAGAGCACCAAACTTTTGATATACCTGTCTCTTTCTTAAACCAAATTTTATACGGCGCTTGTAGGAAGCACAAGCCTAGTGACGTCATTAATAGCGTATCGTTCTCTTTTTCTGATTGGGAATTTTAGAACTAATGATGATAAATAGAAAATTAAAAGAGAGCTATGATTCATAATCAACAACTTTACACTAAACAAATAAAAAAACAAATAAAGTACAGTAAACAAATAAAGTTGTAAAATACCCTATTGTGCAAGTTAGGAAGACAACGAGGATGGTTAAAAAAAAGATAAATATTTATGGAGAAAGCCTTTCCTGAAGAAAGATTCTGATGTAAATTTCTGAGGAATATTGGATCTAAGGACTGTCATGAAAGTTGTATCTCGAAGAATAACCCAGATATTTCACTTTTGTATTTTTTTTTTGTGTGATAGGTGGCAGAAAAGCAGACGGATCACTTGATGGTAAGCATTGCAATTGCCGCCGCCCATGGACAGTACGGACACTCAACACCGATGGAGTCGTAAAACGCCCTCAATCAGGCAAAACACAGACTAGGCAATGATTCATAGTGGTTTTCTACGAATGGTATCACTCAGGCCCATTCATGTCGGGTGGGTCCATACATGTCGAATAACTCTTCCACGGTAAAAAAAATACACAACGAAAGTTACGTCTATCCCGAAACGTCACTTTCGTAATAACGTTTTTTTATGTAATAAAAGTAAGCGATTGCCACCGCCCAGAGTACAGACAGCCACACATCAGGTTACTACGATCTGTCAAATTTCTGCAATCGAACCTCACCTTTATGTCAAACGCGTTTGGTTCAATATCGACTGAAGAAATTGGACAGATTGTAGTAACCTGATGTGTGGCTGTCTGTACCTGCAACACCAGTAGTCAGAAGTGCACTGCCAACCTTTAACCCCTTCCCCCCAATTGGGCCTTACCTTCACTCGACGAGACACTGCTTCACGCTGGTCTTCTATGAGACGGTGGTTTCAATCACTCTGATCGAGCCGGCCCATTCATGCCGAAGCGTGGCTCTCCCACGTGAGCGAGAAATGACTATTCGGCTCGCTTTCGCTTTGCTGTGTAATTCACGCCTTAGCTTGCTCAGGGTTTCGTTAACGAATACTCGCATGAAAGAGAGCACGTCTTACTAACTTCGTTGTGAAGTAGTTATGAGTGTAAGTTAGTAGTGCGCATGGGAGTGCGTTATCAGCTTACCTCTATTAGTGTCTTATTAAGTAGTCTTCTTCAATACATGTAATGAATCAACAGTTTCAAAGTTGGCGAGTTGTTAAGTAAGTTCCCAGTGCTTGAGAAACTCACGATGATTGGACATTATATTTAAAAAATTTTTTATGTGATAGATCATGTCAGAAGATCAGACATCTACACTAATTTCGTAAGCTATTGTCACCCGAAACACATGCTGCCAACCTTTAACCCCATTGTATTGTTAACACGTGGCAATCTTGCGTTGCGGCAGACTGAGAGCTGGTGGTGATTCTTTGTATCATGTTCTTAAAAATGGCATAGAATTGTTAAAAATAAAGATGAAATTGTACATTAAATTTCTGTAAATGTTTTTGTGCAATAAAGTAGGTATTATAATCTATCTATCTTTACCAAATTAAATCCAAAAATCAATTACTAATCAGTCAATATAATTCATTAAATACCTCCTCAAAATTCGTTTCATCAAAAAACCGATACCTGCAGAATTAAGCATAGCTATTTTCAATAACATGAAAAATACCTTCTATAAAAACAAAGCGATGTGTCTTTAAATAAAGAAAGTATTCTATGTAGAAAACAAGTCAGTATTTTAGTAAACAGTCGCAAAATTCTGAAATTCTACTTTACTTTTTCCTTTTTCTTTTGTTTAATATCTTGAGACGATGATATTTTACACACCTCATACTCATATTAAAGTCATCGTAAAGTAAATCTAATTCACAAACCTAGCCATAAACAGACACTTAGCTCATAAAGGGCGATAATATTTATCTCAACATGCGACTTTTACGGCACTTTTTACGTTTAGTACGAACATTATTGTAAAGTGCCTATGGAGAAAGTTATACACTGATCTTATGATCGAGTATAGGTACGTCTAATGTGACTGCATTGCCTGGGTGGCGCAGTGGATAGTGCGTCGCACAAACCGGTTCGATTCCCTGTACCTTTTTTTTTATGTGATAGGTAGCAGACGAGCAGGCGGATCACCTGATGGTAAGCAAGCAATTGCCGCCGCCCATGGACACATGCAACACCAGTGGAGTCACAAGTGCGCTGCTAACCTTTTATCCCCTTCCCACCCGATGGGCCTCCGGTACCCTCACTCACTCGGCGATACACAGCACAGGAGCTGCTTCACGCCGGTTTTCTGTGAAGCAGTGGTATCACTCCGGTCGAGCCGGCCCATTCATGCCGAAGCATGGCTCTCCCACCTGAATTAGTACCTGAGTATTTCTGTTCAGAAATTATCAGTGTCAGCCCAAAGTCTGGAAGTTGGCGGTCCTGTACCCCTGTGCAAAGGTTAGGTTAGGAAAGCATACTGGGGAAGGTCGTGGTAGTCCAAAGCTATGCCGGATACCCATAACCGTTCCCCACTTAGGCGATGAGGGAACGCCGCTGTGTTTTTTAGTCGGTATGCCTATGGGCGCGCATAGCCAGAGGAGAGCCCGACATAACCCGTGATGGCCCCCGCCAGCTCGGGTATGCATAAAGCACGCATTTTCACAGCGACAAAAAAAAAATACAGGAAAGCATGCTAAGCCGTTGGTCCTGCGCCCAATCTATCTTCGGTTGTGTCACACTGGTTCCCATCGAATAGAGAGTGCACCTGTGTTAGCACACACACTTAAGCACTATAATATATTGTGCGTACGTGGCTGATCATTAAGTTTGGCTGCCGTAGTCGAATATCGGTTAGAGGATTCATATCTATAATATTGTAAAAGAATCGCGTGCATTCACAAATGTAAAATGTTAAGTTCTAAGAAAGGAATAAATAAAATACAATGCACTACTCAGGTACAGCGAGAGTTTTCCGTCTGACAAAACCGCACCATTACTGTCTGAAATCGTGGTTTTTTTATTTGAAACCCCGGTGAGTGCGGTGCTTAAACTACTTTCCTTCATAATCCTTGTAGAAGTGGTCTTTATTCAGATTTGCAGAATCCATTTTAGTTGCTAAGTCCGTCATGCCTTGCCTTAGAGCGGGTAAAGACTTGAAGGTTCCTGTAGAAAGGATGGAAAGCTGATACCGCTCATAAGAAGGTTTACCTGGCAGTTGAAAAACAAATGGATATTAGTTTTGAGGTCATCAACTATCCAGGATCTCGAGATCACGGCGAGACATAATGCCGAAGCGTAGCTCTCCCCCTGGTTAAACACCCGAGGTTCAGAACCTTTTGGCTATATTGAAGCCCAAATCGTAAAAGTCACACTCGGTATTAGAAGGATTAATGCTTAAGCTTCGAAATGGGTTAATGGATGCGTACCTACTTATAAGTACGCACTCTGTCTTGATTATATCATTAATGTGGGTAACAGATATGGATATAGTAGGTGCTTCAACAGTCAGATAGATCAGTAATGATCGTTTGTTTCTGACAAGTACTCAAATTACGCGTTCTATTATGCTAAGATCGTTCATCACACGTAGGTACTTGGTTTCTCTCCATTGTTTCCGATGCCAAAAGTAAGCTTTAAAAACAATTAGCCCAGATTGTTTTCACTTACAGAGCGTAAGAATTTATCTACTCGCTTATTTACTTGGCACTGTGCTTAAGCGAATGGACTCTGGAAATGTCAGCAATATGCAACGGTTGCGAGTGGAGGTGATTTAATTAAGTACAGAACGTGCAGTATGGGTGCTTTTTCTCTTGCTGGTCATTACTTACAGTAGTGATGTACGAGTATGGTTAGAATATCCTAGTAATACTAGTTAGGCTGACCGTAGAGTCTACCTGCAGATTCTGTAAGGTAGAGGACGAGACACCCATGTACAGTAGGTACACTTCTGTATGTTATCTTCTTTATAAATAGGTTAAGAAGTGGCAGTTATAGGTAGGTAAAACGATGGTTGATGTTACTTAAAAAAAGGAAAGTATTAGCCTATATATTTTCCCACTGCAGGGCAAAGGCCTCCATCATAGAAATACAAGTCATCGCTACTATGATGGGATTAGGGTTAATCACCAAGCTTGCCTTTGTTTTGATGTTACTTATCTTCTAATTAACCTCGCGTTAATTCCCGTCTATAATAACAAAAGTCAGTATCATCTGATTATCCGAAATATGAAACCATGTGTCAGAGCGTACTTCACGCCATGGATCCAAGCATTTGGTCTCTGAAAACAAATTCATGACCGATTTTTTCGTGTGACAAGGGATGGGATAAAGACTCGGTCGTAAAATGGGTTGACAAGGTAGAACCAATGTTCCTTTAAGTGATCGTTAGTGGGATGTTATCATGTACGATGGACCAACAAGAAAGATTAAATGCAGAAATAGGAGTCCATAATATGTTTTCATAATATTCATACTATCTTTAATTCTTGAGACATATTGTTTAGTTGGATTTACTCCCTTTCTACTGATCGACATAAAGTCTCGAGGTCCTTTTATGTTTTCTGCATTTTTTTTTTATTTTTTGCACGACTCAGTGAACGTTCGATAGAAAACGATATTACTAGAAATATTTATAGCAGGATGCAAAACTGCACATCGCATGTGTGCGGATGAAATGGGATTTGCTCGATTCACGTTTGAAAGTTCCATGGAGCAAATTGCATTAGGTACCTAGGGCATCCGAATCGTGGATTTATTTACACCCCAACGTTTTTAAAAGCATGTTCTTAGGTATTATTTCCTATTGGGACTGTATGTATTAAAATTAAGTTACATAATTAATGATGTAAATCAATTTTAATAGATTTTTACCAGCTCTGCCTTGAATGAGGTAAAATAAGAATAGGCCGGAAGTAAACGGTGGTTTAATATTTACATAAGAATTTGAAGGAACACATTTATAAACTATCTGTTGGTATTGATGTTTATATTTAATTAAGAGTGACGTTGCCACGGCAATACTCTCACAGCTTTTCACATCCTTTTAGGTGAGATATAATAAGACATGGTGATACCCCAACCATGCATAATCCTTTTACCGAGCCAGTCTACCCAATTTCGAGGTCGAGCATAGCTCGATGGTATAGGGAACCGTATATTTGTTTATTCTGTATTCATAATTGCTCAATCAATAACAAACGTGATAATTGAATAAATCATTTGACAAAAGGATGTTGACTTAGCAAACATCGATAGGTATCTGTTGACCCATATACACAAACACCCTCCTCTGTGTTGAATTTGAATAAAAGCCAAAGGATTTGATTCTTCTGTGTATTGATATTGAAATAAACTAAAATGTATAGATGTCAGAGTCACCTATTTAGATAGGTCACAGCCTCCGTTTCCTTTGTACGAGTATATTTATAAGATCAAAGATGAAACAAATTAAACGAATGATTGTTATCTTTGTCATTTAGATTGCCAGCACTCCACCACATGTTTATTATCTCAAGAAATGTTCTACTTTTTTCTTTGGTAGGTAAGCTGTAATCATATGCCCTCGGTACTTCCTCAAAAAAAATCTCACACATTGATCTGACTCGGTACTAAGTAGCTTAAACAGATATCAGACAACAGAGTAATTACTAACATAATACCTACTATTATATGTATTTAATTGTGTTAAATAAATAAATAATTGGGCCACGCCATAAAGATGCTCTGCTAGTTTTCTATCCGCTTTTCTTGTAATCATTGAACTAGATTTTTCATTATTCATTCAAAATTCATTCAAATTGTAAAAAAAATTCTATCTGCATACGTTCCATGGAGTGAATTTTGAAATAATATCAGTAGAATTGGTTTTAACCATTCGGAACCAGATATTTTTCATTAATAATATTAGAAGTTCACACCACAACAAAATAAATAGAATATAAGCCTACCCTTTGCATCCAGTGATTGATGCTCTATTTTTGTTCACTCTGTCAGACTCGACGACATAAAAAAATTGAGTTGGGACGAAAACCATTCAAAACGCGACGAGAAGCGACCCTTTTCATAGCTTTATACTATTTAGCATAAATGAAAACATTATTTTAAAATATGCAAATAAAATTCAAAAATAAGCATCTTTAAAACAGAGACTTACCTGATATTCTAGATGAAATCCCGCAAAATATTGGTGCCTAAAACCTGCTAAAAAGGAAAATAAGATGAATTTGCTTGTAACAAATGTTGTTCAGAATGGTTAGTAGAAGACGTGGTTAAAGAGATATAATGTTTCACAGATAACCTAGATCTTTGTCAAAAAGTATGTTGTACAGTCACGAGTATTAATTTGAGACCCATTTCCGTTAAATATCGTTAGAACATTCATATGCAATAAGGTCGAAATTTAGTGCAATAATTTTGAATGTCAAGTTAAGACATAAGTAAAATGTTTTATCTATTATTATCTATTCGCACTACATTCAACACGACATTCAACCTCGAGTGGGTCTGAATTTAAAACTCGTGACTGTACCTACATTTATAAATGAGGTTAGTTTTAGAATCTGCGATGGTGTTAATGTTTTACAAACCTATCCCTGTAAGTAAGAAACTCAAAAAACCGCACCGCTGCATCTCGCTGTCCGGATTCCTCAATACCAAGTTGAGCCAGGTTAGCGATGTCGGTCGCCAGGCTCGCAGGGGGCGGGCGGCCCGGGCACAGTAGCGCGCCAGCCGCCGCGCCGCGTGCCGCCTTCGCACCGCACCCGGCCGTACGGAAACTTTGCCGTAACCGCTCCGCACTTCGTAGTTTGCCGTAAACGCTCCGCTCTTCGTAGTTTGCCGCGCTTCGGCGCAAGAGTTCGGGTTTCGGACTAGTGCTGTGTTTTGTGGGACGTGTATTTTATGGGACAATTTTGGGGAGAAATTGGGCGTGAGTATTTTTTTAATTCTTTTTCTCTACTTTTTTATCAAATCTAATCGTTTATTTGCAGAAATATGTGTGTAACAAAATTAATCTAAGGGTTTTAACATTTGTCTCGCTATATTTGACCTTATCGGCTTGCAAATGTATTTCTAATACTAAATGTACCCAATAAGAATAAAATCTTTCCAATAAAAAAATAAGTGTAATTTAACAGCTTCTTAAAAATTTTGAAAATTCGCTGATGTTTAGCATTCTAGGTTTGAGATATATAGATAGACTCACTTAACATCATACAAAGTTAGAAATCTTAAAACAATATGCATACAAAAAATCGGCCTTATCGTTAATAGCGATCTCTACCAGACAAACTTGAGGTCGAGCAAAAGTATAGTGGGTATACTATAAACACATCTTCATATTTCTATCTATCTTCCCGTAAATATAAAAATCTATTTATAGGCATGACGTTCGTAAAAAAATACTATGATCATACGATTATTAATAATGAAACAAGAAGGCTTACTACTACAGTTCCAGATTAGTATGTAAAGTTATTCTATTTTTATTATATATGTAATGCGCAGTTCAAAAATTCATAGATGGCAAATCTGTCATACCGTTTAATACGCGGTCTACTGTGCAATATAGTTAACTTAAATTAACTTATCCCACATTAAGTTACGCGCTAAGCTACTTCACCGTAGCTTTGCGGTCAAACTACATCAAAGAAACTCAAACCGCCAGAAATATTCCAACGCAGAATTTTCCCTCAACTTGCGCAGTGTCCTCCTCGAAGCAGTAAGTGGGTTTATTTCCAATAACGCGTAAATACGCCATTATGCTTTCGGCGGGAATAAGCAGGGAGATAATGAACCACTCTGTCAACACTTAGCTCGTCTCGAGAAAGCGTTTCACGTTGTACTTAGCTGTTGAATGAAATTTAAGATAGCGCTTCGCTACCATTTGCATATATTTTATGTTTTTAAACTTTCGCGTTGCATTATACAAATAGGTAAGTAGGTACTTGACATAAACGGGACTAAGCGCGAGGATATTTAAATAACTACATTATAGCACTTACTGCTTGACGTTTCGACTGCGTTTCAAAATTGGTTGATATTTGGGGAGCCTGATATTAAGCAATTAAGTACTATGATGCGACTTCCGTTTGACCACACCAAGTGTCTATTCGTCAACAACTTACTATCTATGTACCTATATCAAAAAATCTAGTGTGTTTTCATACAACGTCAAACATTATACTTAGAAACTCAACTCAACTGGGATGAGCAAATTCTGCATTCTTAAATTTGCTTATCGAAATCAAATCAAATTAGCAAATCTGAAGCCAACCAATCTGATAAATGTTTGTCGACTGATTGCAGATACTTTGGTTTATAGAAAAAAAATGTGGAAACTCATAAATCATAATATGAACGTCTTACATTTTTTTGCGTAGTTTTGGTATATATTCTCATCGCTTCATTTGTGATAAGTTAATTATAAGAGCAAGATACTTTCCTAATTTGATGTTAATGACTTGAACAAATTAAATTCGAGTTAGCAGTTCAAAGCAAATGGTACCCTACTTGTATGCGGAGGTCCCTTGGAACGGCAATATTCCGACTCGCCGTGGAAATTTCAGCGTGTTTTCACATAAATTCTTATCGCCTGCCTAATATCCGGGGCGTGAACCGTTGCGCTCATGTACTCAGTCTAATTACTATCTAATGCAGGGTCTGCTAATAAAATAAGTAATTTTATCTTTATTGAAAATATTAGCAGCGTTTTTTTGACTTCAGTGAATGCGAATGCATTTTTGTTGGTTATCGCTAGTCCTCAATCGAGATAGTCGCCAGTGTTTGTTAGTATTTGGTGCTGTTGGAAATCACAATAGGTACCGTAATATCTATTGATATACAATATTACTACCCAACTACACTATGATTTTAAAACTATCTAACCAAAATTTATAACTATCGACAATTCAGCAACGTTATCACAGGCGTTCAGTTTCCTAAAACTGATGTGATAAAGTGCCAATTCAATTGCTTTTTTATGCTATGTGTGGGTAGTGGCAGACAAGCAGAAGGAACACTTGCTGGTAATTATCGCCGCCAGTGGATTCACAAGTGCAATGCCAAAGATTGAACCCCTGCCCCCGATTTGGGTCACTGGTACTTACCCTCACTCACTCGATGATACACAGAGTAGGCCGCCGGTGTTCTGTGAGGCCGTGTATCATTCCGGTTGAGCCTGCCCATTTTTTTTTTAGACTATAGGCCAACGCTTGACCATAATCGTACCTGATGGAAAGTGACGATGAAGGTTATCTTTCTTGCAAATGATTTTATTATAATTATTTAATTGCGTCACTTTATTACCAGCTTTGCGGGTGCGCTGACAGTTTTAGTGCGATAACAGATTCGCAACGCCACGGGGCACATAAATTCAAGGATGTTGCGGCCTTTGCAACTTGTGGAACCTGAGGGCCTACAGCAAAACGGAATTGACGGCCTAATCTCCATCCCCATCCCTTTTACACGCGCTATAGGTACGCTCTTTTGCAAGCGAATGGTGTATTCTCGTTTGTTACGGGACGGTTTCTTTGTAGGCCTTCTGGGCAAGCGGATGGCAATATTGTATTAATTATTATCATTGGGACAACTATTTAATGTTATTATATCTATGTCGCAGCCAACTAGTGAAGTTATCCTTTCAATTAAAAACCTAGCCCCTTAACTAAACAGTGCAGTTCGGCATATCTTATCGAAATGTCGAAAGTGCCCCCGCTAAGTCCAGCAAAAAACGACACGGGACGTAAAATACTTTTTAGAATAACTATGTTCTTACGGTCTGACAATTTGCAGCAACCATTTATTCTCAACCAAGATATTCTCTGCACGATTACGTGACGACAAATGGCTGGAGCAATGTCCCACCACAGCAAGACCTGAGAAAAGTGGGTTTTCTAAATTAAATAGATCAGAAATTGAACACAAAACTTTTTGCGCTTTAACGCTACACTAACATTTTCTGTTTAAATACTCGTTATGTTTCTAACAGCTCTTAAACCCTTTTAAAGTTGGTAACCTAAGACCTGTTAGCGGATATTAATAATTTAGGAAGGTAAAACTAAAGGGTCTGGGTTAACACTCCCCAGACTTTCGACCGTTATTTGCCAGCTCATGAATTACTTGTTGATCCAGTCAAAATAGATAGATGACTACGGAAAAAATAGCATAAAGCTAAATTTTTGAGCAGTTAAATAACACGGACAATAGATGGCAGGCAGAAGCTGGACGCGACTACTCAAAAATCCATCGGAGTGGCGAATTTGGCGAGGCCTATATTCAGTGTACAACAATAGGCTGATGATGATGGCAGAAGGCATGGCCGTAAGGGAAAACATTGTAAAACTTATACTTAACGGATGTTACGGATGAAAACTAGGGCTGATACTATGAATACAGCCATGTTCACAGAAGCGTCACTGACTTTTGGTTAACCAGGGGTTCCGTGAAAAGGTTTCTGAAACGGCCCTTTCACGGTACCGGAATCTGCCTCACTGGAAATATGCACATACCTCTGACAAATCGTTTATCCGAGGTTGCTTTGTTTATTGTAAAATATTACCGCTGTAACGCTGACGTGTGGCTTAGGCGTGTCGGGTACGCGGTTTGTTAATTGACATTAAATTCATAACAATTTGTTCGGTGTAGGCTTTTCTTTGTTGCGAGGATTTGATGAAAAGGCATATTTTTGCGCCTTTTTGGAAGATTACAATTTTATTGTTTTTTGTTTGGGTTTTGGTATGCCACTAGTGGTAAAATCTAAAGGCTTTGCTCTAAAATAAAGAATGGTTAAATCCAATCAGATGAAACTAATACTATAGTCCATTTCAGCTAAGAAGAGCCCTGTGACAGTTAAATTTTTGACACTTGTAGAGGTGCCTAAAATCATATATTTGCGATTGTTTATAGTAATCGATTCTACTTCGTATGGAAATGGAATCGATTTTATTATACTAACAGTAACGCAGTGAAACAGTGCCTGCGCTGTTTTTCCGAGTGTGTGAGGATACCGGAGGACCAATCGGAGGGAAATGGAATTGTTGTTCCTGATATTGCGAGTTCAAAACAGCTTTTTTCGGCATTTTTCCAAAAAATTACAATGAAAAACGTAACAAACAACAGCAACAACTCAACTATATCAAAAACAAAAAGTACAATAACCGATCACCACGCAAATTCAACGAAAGCGCAACTCGCATACAAGACTGATGCACTCCTACTGATGCGATTAATGCGACTATCGAGTGATCACAAGATGGCCGCCGATTATTTTATGTCCCAGCTCTATGTTTTTCTCACGTTCCGTTACACGTATTCCGAAACGCATAAGTTTAATATTAAAATATATTTTTATTTTTTTTTCCAGTAAATTAAACTAAATGATACTGTTTTTTATTTTTGAGTTTGAGATGTTTTATTTAAATATTTTTCGGAACGATGCCGCATTTAAATGAAAAAAATATACCTACAATAAAATTATTTTACATTGTCAAACGTTCCTGAGGTGGTGGCGCTATGTGGCGGGTCATTACATTCCCTCTGATATGGTTGAGTGAAATGATGGCTGACACATACGTCATACTTGTGTACAGGTGCCGCCTCTGGGAACTGGTCTGCTCTGGTTTACCTCATTCTTAGCTTTTAACATTTTCTTCATCTTGAGTATTGGACTGTAGGAGGTGGTATGAGGAAAACATTGTAATAAACATTTTGGCGATTAAAAAGAGTAACTGGCGAGTTTCTTGCCGGATCTTCTCGTCAGAATCAACTTTCCGATACCGGTGGTAGAATCGCATTATGTCTATTTATTTTTTAGTATATCTTATGTATCAAGATATATATTTAATTTTATTTAAATCATATACATACATTATCTTTAAATAGTTTTAAATATTTTCTTTATGTATGACGATTTGTAAGTGCTGTGTACAAGCCTATGCAAATAAAGAATATTTGACTTTGACTTTGACTTTGAAACATAAAATGCGTAGTTCAGGAACACGATGAAGTGTCACAGGGCTCTTCTTAGCTGAAATGGACTATAGTTGTTGAAATAGGTATAGGAATAGGTATAGGTCACATACAAAAGGACTTCTATTTTCCTTGATCGAAAATCCATAGTCAATGGACTATTTTTTTCTATAAAAGTACCTACCTATCTTATCAAAAAAAAAAGTAAAACGTTGTTATGGCTGAAAAGCCGTAAAGTACCAGCTATTGGGGCTTTTCCATTTAATCACCGAATGCATGTGTTCACACAAGTAATCAACAAGATCGCCGTCCATGCGAAACGTTCGTCCGCCCACTTTTTTAGCGGATTGAGGATTTTTTCCGCTACGAAAAAGTGCCCTTTAGGTACGGAGAAGCCGAAATTTTACCCGTTGAGGTAGGGTCTGGCCGGTAAATTGTTTCACTAGGAAAATGACAGAATGCCGGTCTTATTGGTTTTAAGGTGCTTCTAGTTTTCTTTCTCTCTTAAAAATCTGTGAAATTATCCGACAGGTATAGTAGAAGATCCGAACTTAAGTCGACCTTCACCGGGCTGATAATTGAATGAAATATCCTTTATGACAAATTTTATATACTAGAAAATATATTAAAAATAGGTTTGCTAAAAAAATCCTGGACAGACTATTTTTAATTATTTTTTTAAAAATAATATTTAACTAAATTTTGCAACATTAAGATATAATAAGAAAATTTTCATTCTTACTTAAAGTATAAAACGTATAGAATGTGCCGCCATTGGGTTGTCTATTATTTACCTGGACAGAGTACTCGGTTGTCAGGTATAAACAGGTATGTCGATGGCAGTTACCTTCACTTGAAATGATAATAAAAAAAAAATTATAACAATGTAAGCGCTCTTTTAAGAATGAAAACTTTCTTATTATCTTAATGTTGCAAAATTTAGTTAGTTATTATTTAAAAAAAATAATTAAAAATAGTCTGTCCAGGATTTTTTTAGCAAACCTATTTTTAATATATTTTCTAGTATATAAAATTTGTCATAAAGGATATTTCATTCTATTATCAGCCCGGTGAAGGTCGACTTAAGTTCGGATCTTAGACTAGTAGAAAAAACTTATGCACTCTTAGATAAATGTGTTCAGATTTTTTCATTGCACCCTTACTAAAATTACACATCCACACGTCCACACTCGTCCACTGCTGGACATACTTAGGTCTCCCCTAATGCACGCCACCGCTCCCGATTTTCGGCCACTCTCATCCAGCCCACACCGGCCAGCCTTCGAATGTCATCATCCCATCTTGTCGCAGGGCGTCCAACTCTACGCTTACCGAGTCGCGGTCTCCACTCAAGGACTCCAACGGTTGTCAGTTCTGCGGCTAATGTGACCAGCCTATTGCCACTTCAGTTTGCTAATTCGGTGGGCTATGTCGGTGACTCTGGTTCTCTGTCGGATTACATCATTTCTGCGGTCCTTCAGAGATACTCCGAGCATAGCCCTTTGAAATCTGTGTCTGTCTTCATTAAGCTAGAATTACCACTTATTGTACTACTGTTTTATTTCCTTGCCTTCAAACTTTTTATTTACCTGTGCGTATAGTAAATACATTTAGCTGGTTGTTACGCAAAGTCCTTTGACGCAACGGTCAGTCCCATTTGTTGACTGTACCTACCCGAACTTTGAAAATGTCCAAAAAATCCGGAATTTCGTTCCAACCCAGACCGTCATATCCAAACTGGACAGTATCAACGTTCCGCGCGAATGCTTTACTCCCACACGAACGCCCGAACTAGAAATAAGCGCTACCGCACACTGGACTAACTGTACCTAATAACATGGCAGATAGACGAACAGACGGAAAGACAGACAAACGTCTAGATGGATAACATAATTATAGATATATAGATATTCTTTATTGCACAGAAATAGAATACATGAGTCAAGCAACAGCTATAGACAGTACAATAAGGCGGTCTTATCGCTTGTAGCGAATCTTATATGTGTTGCGAAACATTTGACACCAGGGAGTTCAAAGAAGGTTACCGGACTTGTGACTCTACTGCTGTTAGCTGATGTCTATGAGCAGCGGCAATCGTTTACCATCTGGTGATCCGTCTACTCGTCTGCCATCTATCATATAGAAAATGGTAATTGTCTTGCTAAAAGCAGAAGAACATCTGGTACTTAATAACATGCATCCATGCGTTTAGAAATACCCACGCACGTTTACGTTGAGGAGTTGACAGTAGAACCACCCACGTAAGATAACGTCGCTAGAAATCCACTATTCTACTAGGTATTCCAGTGTGCGAAAGAGTGAAATCTGAAATTCGGATCCGAACATTGTGTAGCTTGGGTCAATATTCCGGAGCCATCGGCGTAGGCTAACATGCGATTTTTCCCTCCATACGGAGGGATCCTCCTAATTAAATTCTCCAGCCATGTCCAGTCTTTTCGCGATAGGTTCTCGATAAAGCAACGAGTATTGGTGCTTATTCGTTAGCTAGTAGGCCACTTAATGGTGTTTGAAGGTTATTAGGATTAGAGGAAGATGTATGTAGGGTGTGACTATGTGAAGACTAAACAGGATAGAAACAATGAGTTTTGAAGAGAAAGTGCCTTAAGTCATTAAGTTGGCATAAGTTGCTTGAAGGCTTATTTAGCTTAAAAAATAAATAGTTCTTTTATTTTTAAAAGGAAGGAATACTGTTTCTTTTTTATCTTGTTTGCATCGCCTGGATATGAACAAGGAAAAAAACAACGAAAAAACTAGTAAAAATAATAAAATAAGATTGGCTATTTTTGATTTCAATCGATACAGTATATGTATAGAAATAAGTTTTCCAAGAAACCGTAATCCTTACGCTTATCTATTGTGCCAGAATACATATAATTTAGTATAAGAAAACATAAACCAACAAAGTAGAAGAAAATATAATGCCTAGGACAGAGAGATAATAATAATACTTATTTTAATGCGATATTGCTTGTTCTTTATGTAACGCAGTCTGTAGCGTTATCGTTTAAAATAAAAAAAGTTTTACATCTTTCTTCTAATTTTGAACACATAGTATAGGCATGTATAAGTTTCTTACAAACTTAGCACTTACATCACTTGTCGTGTTCCTTGAGCGTAGGTTCCAAGATTAGTCTAAGCTTGTAAATTTTAATGAGAGGGATTAGATTCCAAAAGTTTACCAGGCTTATCCACTTAGTCTTTTTCCCTTAGGGTTATTAGTTTAAGTATTAAGAAAACGGTTATGTATTCGTATTAGACTTAGTTTATCTCTCTCATCTCTGCGTGTAATTTCAGTCATGTACGCTTAGATCCAGGATGTTTTTTATTATTGAAGTAGGCAGACGAGCATGCGGTCCATTTGATGGTGAATTGCAACCGCCGCTCTTAGACAACAACAATGCCGAGGCACAGTCATGCCGCTGCCTACCGTGAAAGAAGTAGGTACTATTTTCAAACCTCGTTTAAAAAGGCCCAATTCAGGGGAATAGGTGTTAAAAGGTAAGTAGCGCACTTGGGACACCACTGGTGTTGCAGGTGTCCATGGGCGGCGGTACTCGCTTACCATCAGGTGATCCGTCGGCTCGTCTGCCACCTATATCATAAAAAATGACGTAGGTAAATTATTTAAGTGGTAAAAACCCTTCGACGCTTTCAGCTATTATTTTGTAAAAGTAGGTAAGGCCCACTGTGACTCAATAGTCACCGCGGCTACTACTACAGTTAATCAAATTGTCTACGATCCAATACAAACGATATGCGATGCAACTGCGCATATTGCGATCGCATCTTTCTCCAAGTACATAATGCACAACGCAAGGATGAAATACTGAGCATTCCATTACCCCCTCGGGAGCGTGTACTATGCAAGCCTTGACACATTGCAATGTACGCGACTTCTCAATACATCAGTCGATGTTTACTTCTTTGTTTTCTAGCGTTGTTCTTTATAATATTGTATGATGTATTTCGGTTGTAGTTTCTAAAAGTAAAGTGTCTTTAATCCCTCGCCAGTAGTTTTTACAAACATGTTGTAAAAACCTAATGATGGAGACGATATAAAATAGGTTCGATTGAAGCTGTTTCAGAAACTGAGAGATGTAAGTAATAAACATCCAATTATTGTTGATTAACATTCATAGAATTAACTAGATCTTCATTTATCAGAGTGGTTTTCTAGGCGAAGTTAAACTATCTTGATTGAACCTTAATTGTCTTGAAAAATATTAATTATGTCAAGTCTGCAAAGCCACAGTGAGCTAGCGAGACTGACATTGATAAATTGACACCCTGAGGCTTAATGGAAAACAAAAGCACTCAGCAAGCACATAACATACTTTACTCCCAAAGGACGAGAAGTAAATTAAGTAGAATAGGGACAAAAACAAACTGTCATAACAAAGGCAATACGTAATTTTTTACCGATGTCCGCTCAAATCCTTACGGACTAATACGGAGGCCTTAACGTTGCCAGCCAACACACCGGGGACAAGAACAGTAAAGCAATTTGCGTGCAAATTCTCAGACTGTATGTTCATATAAGTTTTGGCAACATTTGCATTTTGGCTGAAGTTTAGTGCAGTGTTAGAGGGCAAAGTTGAGTTTGATTAAAATTGTCCTCTGGCTTATTTGCCTAATTATGTTTTTGATACAGGAGATTTTATTCAAAAATATTACACCAATAAAAAATATAAACTCATCGTTTTGGTGTAGTTATCAGAATACCTCTCATGTAACCTTCTAAACATTTTGAACATAGTTGTTCAATCGAATTAATCGAATATATTTCATTATATACGAATGATGCCTCAAATCTTTGCGTTTAGTACGAGTATAATAATTAGGTATATTTAGTAAAGTTCCGGTGCAAACGAAAGTAGCAGTAATCAAGCTCTGGCACCATCTTGTACACTGTTATGTTATGCTAATAATTATGTTTATTCATCAACAATTTATAATGCATTGTACGTTGTAAGTATTCACGGTAAATCAGCCTGCAAGGAATTGCAAATTTTGTCCTATTTTGTTACAAGTTAATTTTACTGTAACTTTTGACTTATTGTGTAACAAATTACAAATAGTGCAGGTTAATTGTAAGTTATGACTTATTTTGTTACAAGTTACAAACAGCGCAGGCTCACTATTTGTTGACCACACTGGACGCGCCGAGGGGTTATCCCTTGGCATCTCGGGTTATGGATGGTGGGCCCACATGCCCTGACTTTTTCCCGCTGCCATACGGGATTAATTAATTATCCCACCCTCGCATAATTTCCTACTTCCCACTCGAACTTATTCTCATAAATAATAAGCTAAGTTGGAAGTTATTTCGGGAATTAAAAAGTTTCAAAGAATACTTAATGATAATGTGCCTAATTTTATGAAACATTAATGTTTGCTTAAGGCACCTTGGATTTTGTAATTAAGTACGTTACTTAGTTAGTTTAGAATTTATGTAAATAGCCGTGTAATTTAGTCGTGAAACTTCTGTAATAGGCTAGTACGAATAATTAGGGAAAGTCAGCCTAAAGCGGGTACACTAAGCTTAAAAGTACAAAAGTATTAATCAAAAAAGCTACCTTTTAGCAAATGTAATTGTTTGTTTTATATCTAGATAAGACGTTATTAGTTAAATGTCTTATAAATTAGGCGGGTTTGCTAGAGTTCCACGTCAGACTTCATTCCAAAAGTACCCTAAGTTCTTTCTTATACTGTAAACTACATATGTGAAGCCCCTTCTATCGTGATGATCGAAGCGGAGCCCCAAGACGGATACTTATTGTGCCTAGCTCTGATCCCTAGGTGTTTCAATCAGTAAATTATTGTGACATAGACATAAAACCCATTAAGAACTTCTCAGAATATAATCAAAGGATAGGCGAGATGAGTTTGTTAATTACCTCTCGTTATGCAAAGAAATTAACTTTCTTTATTATTCTCGATTTTTCTTCGCGGCAGAAATTCTGGAATGTAGAAAATTCTTAATTAGACTTGGAATATATTAGCTGGTAGATAGCGGAGTTACATCTAACTTTATAGACGACCTGGAGGAGTATTTTTTGTTTTCAATAGTTAATTAAAATGAAGATTGGAGTGTTTTTTGTTAGTCCACTTTGTGCGGAGTAGCGGACATTTCCTGAGAAAAAAACAACAGATATAAAACTATGATCCCCCAATCTTTTCCCTCCCAAGGAACTAATGCTTGTTCCTCGTAAGTGGATAAGTGCGCGCGTACACCCAAGCCCCTAAAGCTGCATACAAAAGGGGGTAATCCGTAACTATCCTTCAACACGGTGCCTGATGGCGCGTCGACCTCAAGCGTTTCGCTGATCGATCATGTGGAAGCTTTTGTCTACAGGAAATGTTTCGAGTATATTTTTGACGAATATGAAACAGAGAATTGATGGAGACAGTCGTGGAACTAGGGTTGTCAGGCGTCCGGATAAAGGGTGGACATAGTTAGCTTTTTTGGTTACGTGTCCGGACAAATTACACGATGTCCGGTCTGTCAGAATTTTTAGGCTTTTTTAACTTAAACATTTGTTTTCTGAAAATTGCTGTATCGAAATGGTATCAGAATAGTAGGTATTAGTAGTTGACCTTTTTACCATATGTCCGACTAAACTGGTTGAATTGTCCGGCTTTTTAATTTCTAAGACTTGGCAACCCTACGCGGAATACAGTTCTGAATGGCGCAGTTACATTCATCCATCACTTCACACTACGCTGTCTACAAGCAATATCGATGCATTTACCACATGATCCTTCGAAAGCATAAAAAAGTGCTACTACTACGAAGTCCCAATCCACCACTATTCAAAAATAAAGGCTAACTAGGCTCAAATCAAATGCTACTTATCTGTACATTTATTTATGCGTTCCATAAAAAGAGAACAAAATAACGTATGGAACAGCTGATTTTCTTCTTCGTCCGTTCATATTTGTTAGATAATTTGACTTTTTATTCATGACACCAATGAAAGAGCTGGTGAAGACACGTATTTTTAAATATTCTCATATGTTTTATTGATTGGAAGCAAGGCTTTTACCCATATTTATCTATTCCTATGTCATTATAAGTTCCTACAATGAAATGCTCTGAAAGTCTCCGAGATCAAAAGTGGACGTTCTCAAATACTTGCTACATACTCGTAATTCATCATAGTGAATAGGTATGATGCAATGTAAAAGCAAATATTAATTTTATTTTTATGATTACCAAATTTATCTATTAACATACAAATAAATGTACCCATTAATACGCAAATGGCGAAGTAGAGTAAACATGGACGGATTTTACGTGCTATAAACGCCTACCAGTTGCCCCTGTGGGAGTCACGCCAGACAACAGCTAACAAGCTAATTACGACCTCCATTTAGAGAGTATCTAAAATCACATCCATTGTTACTATCTAGCAATTCATTTCCAGGAACTTATAGTCAATAAGAATCAATTTGGTTTGGACTGACTTGATCTCGCATACGGTTCACGCTCCAAGTAGGTATTGTATGTAGTTGAATCTAGTTTCTCAAACATTTGTGAGATTAAGACGTCTGCTTGTTCTTTAGGGTTTAAAGCTCAGGTGGCAGTTTAAAACTATTTGAAGGGGTCAGAGGCAAAACTAGAAATGTCACAATGAAAAAAGTTGAATGTTCAACACTTTTACACTCAAAACTCAAAACTAGTGAGGGTCGCGGGAATTCCTTGGATGCGGGTGGCACAGGACCGATCTATATAGAGAACATTGGAAAAGCCTGTGTAGACATGGGCTTGAATTCGTTTTTGAATTTGTCCATAAATTTACTATCCAATCAACTTTTCAACTCTAGGGTTCATGTGAAGTCAAGCAAACGAATCTTCAATAAAAAAAATCTTTGTGATCCGTCCGTGGAACGAATGTTTGTTTTTCACTTTTATTAGTTTCTCGTACTCTTTAGTAGTTTATCTATACTCGGCTCGGCTTTATTGCTTCCCTCATTCGAACTCATTACTATTGATGTAGGAAACACAAAAGTTTCTGAAGCGGACTTCGGTAAGGTTCAACTTGTTGTTCAACTTTTTTTGATGACTCTTGAAAATGTTATACAAAGAGCGATGATCATCGTATTTATCGTATCTCATTTATTTATTTATATCACATCTCTGTCTTATATTAGTGTGTAATTTCCGGTTGCGTCCAAAGTTGGTGCACTCGGAGCCCGGGGTACACTGAGGCCATATAAAAAGCTAGTGATATACCTACATATCTATGTATATCACTAGCTTTTTATTATGCGCAATGCATTAAAAATCATTTACACGTCATTCCGTTGGGACTCGAACTCATGACTTTCATTAGTCACGGCAAATATAGACACTTAAAACTTTCGCAATTCATACCTATCGCACGGAAAAAATACGCAAGTCTTTGGTCAAATCTTCAAGAAACGAGCCTATACCTTCCTAAAAGGCCGGCATCCGCCCTCCTTCTGGTGTAGCTGATGTCCATGGGCGGCGGTGATCACTTACCATCAGGTGACCCGCTTGCTCGTTTGCCTTCCTATAATATATAAAAAAAAAAGCTCAGTGGCTAGAGAACATTTCGCCCAGTTTGCGTAAAGGTCGTTGGTAATGGTTTTTTGGGTATCTACATCACTTCGCATCTTTGCTTATGTATGTACTTAATTAACTTTTTAAAATGTTTCTTTATCCTTTTCTCAAACGGACTTTCGTATCCCTCAACAATAACGAGATAAAACAGCACCATTTCTCAAATTTTCATCCCGCCCAAAAAAATTAGAAGGACCAATTTAGAAGGTAATGAGTCCCGCAAACTTCCTGTTATTTTTCACTGCGGGCCCTAAGGAAACGTAAAGATGCATATTAGGCTTTTACAAACGAGTCCACACTTAAAGTACATCAACTAAGTGTTGCCAAGACCACGAGACTGAAAAAATTACTAGACATCACTATAAACCTATAAACATGCATTACAAGATGTGAGAGCTACATTCCGTCATGAATGGGCCGGCTCGACCGGAATCATATACAACGATCTTACAGAAAATGGGTTGCTGCAGTCGTCTGTGTTTCGTCGAGTGGTGATGGTAGGTACCGGGAGGGGAGCAAAGGCTGGTAGCGCACTTTTGACTCGGTGTCCATACACCCACTATACCAGCTACCCGCTGTCCATGGGGACAGCGACAATTGTTTATCATCAGGTGAGCCGTGTGCTCGGCTGCCACCTATCACATTAAAATATGTCTGACCGTGATCTCCACACAAAGGGTTCCCAGTCTCTGCTCTAAAGGTTGTCAGTCTGAATCACTGCCTTCAGTATGTTGGTGTAGATTTTCCGGGCTTTATCAAACACTCTGCCTTTTGACATTACGTTAGAAGTTGTCAATAGTTAGATTGACATTTCTTATTTTGGGAATATAGAGTGGCGTTGAGGAGGGTGATGCAATGTCGAAATCGTGAATGAATTATTATCGCGGCAAGAAAAATACGCATATAAAAGAAATATGTTTATTTGCCTCACAGGAAATTGAATGTACTCGTACTATCGTTCCTGACACTTGCAGCATATTGTTGACCCTTATTTTTAACTATTCAAGAAGTTGTCATCTTTCAACCGATAGAAGTCACAACACGCAGTTGAATCTACAAAAGTATGTGGTGATTTCTGTTGTTGACAAATAGACTATAGTATTATTATGGTAAACTTTATTTTAAAAATAAAGATGACGAAACCTGCAAGACCTGCAAGATGAGCAAATTGATCAAAAGCAAATTTTCGCTACATCTTAGTTAAAACAAAAAGATAAGAATAAGGAAAAACTTTTTTTGGCTGTGGATCGAGGTTTTAAATGGAGAGCCACGCTTTTGGATGAAGGGGCTGGATTGACTGAAGTGATACCACGGCCTTCACGGAAGACCGGCGTGAAGCAGAGCCTGCGCTGTTTTATCGAGTGAGTAATGAGGCCCAATTGGGGGGAAAGGGGGTTTAAAGTTGGCAGCGCACTTGTGACTCTACTAGTGTTGGTGTCTATGGACGGCGGCGGTCGTTTACCATCATGTGATCCGTCTGCTCGTCGGCTACCTATCACGTAAAAATAAATTACCAATTGTACCCAAACTGGCAACACTGTAACACCAACTCGGCTCTTAAACGAGCCCCATAATTTTGAACTCAAAGTAAATGAAAGGACTAGAGTATAATATCTATATTTCCGCAGCTTTCAACGCGTGTTGGCGTAACGACTTCGTGTCTATAAAAAATCTAATAATATGAGCGTGAGGGTTATGGGCAGTTGCGGTTGAGTAGTAAGATGAGAAGACAACAAAAGAAACTTTGTTTTGATGTCCTCCAGTCAAATATTTAGAAACGGTACTAAACTTTTTATGCGATTAGTGATAGACGAGCAGACGGATCACCTGATTGTAAGCGATTGCCGCCGCCAGTTATCCAACCACGTCTCTAGGTTTCTAGTCCACATTTTCTTCAGAAAATTTAATAGAACTTAAAGTCGTCAGTTGTATTGTTTCTGTAACTGAGATTTATTCTTGACGACAGTTTAGTCAAACTGGAAACTATAAAAATGAATGTTTTTAAACTTTCGTGTTGCATTATAAAAATACTTGACATATACGAGACTAAACGCGAGGATATTTAAATATAAGTAAATTATCTAGCACTTACTTACTGCTTGACGATCCGAAGATGCACAAGCCGGGCGTAGCAGACGACGCCGCGCGCCTCCAGCCCGCTTGTGACCACGACTGTTGTAACGCAATCGAAACGTCAAGCAGTAAGTGCTTATAATGTACTTATATTTAAAAAGTATGTTTATGCCAAGTATTTGAACTATGAAAATTATTAAAATGACTTCAACTACGCGATAAAAATTTAAAAATACAACTTGTAAAACAATAATATCACAATAGGCTCGCCGCGTTGCGGTAACGACAACACCAACGACCTATAAAAATGCTAATAGTATGAATGTGATGCTGTTTCAAAGGGAAAGGTATAGGGAGTATTGGAAAAGCCGGTCTATTCCGCTTGAATCCCCTAATTCCCCAAAGATATCAGATCGGATCCCCAAGGACCGTTTATTTGGGTATCGCAAAAATTCTGAAATGGGCCAGGGCTTTAGATTACTCCTAATGCTTTATGCATTCGTGGGAAGTTTAAGAAATCAGTTTGATTTATGGGGCTTTATGATATTCAGATTGGGTCAGGGTAGCCAATGACTGTGACTTGAATTTTGTGAGGCTCTACATTTTCACATTTACTTAGGGTTCTATACATAAAATAAAAAGGCTGATTTCCATCGTTATCCGACAAGGTAATGCTGCCAGCATTTTGGGGACATAACAACATGGCACAACAATACTCTGTTTTAATTTTTCATTGTTTGTTTTTTAGCTATAGATTTCAACAATTGTATTTCTTTTCATGAGTTTTTGTCAAATCAAAATCATTCAAAATGAAATAAATTCAAAAATAAACCTAATGGTTTTTTCCTCAAAAGCAGTGCTTTATTACATGGAACAAAAAGGAGCATTTTATGTAATACACTGTTATTTGACTTCTATATTTGATAAAGTGGTGAATTTTCATAAAAACTAGCTCGTCTTTAAATTGAAATTCTTATCTTTGCGACATACTTACAATACATTCTCTCTTTTAATGATTTTTTTTCAGCAATCAAGATCGTAATATTTATTCTAAAACAGCAAAGCCCGAAAATTTCCCTAATAAAATAAATGGACTAAGGCGTTTAACAAATTCATTCTGCGAGTGAATTCGATTTAGGTAACCAACTGGAAATACGAGATAAGGCAGTCCATACGCATTTATAAAGGCTAATGCCGCGTTTTCATTCAATTACTTTATTGCATGCCGATCATTTATAAGCAGATGGTAATCACCTCCATACATGAACATGCGATACCTAGCAAACCTAACAATTCATTGATTACAATATTTACATATATTTTTTATGGCTGCACTACATTAGTAGTGCACTTACTAGAAATATCTTATTATTCTTTCCCTGCCTGTCTCTTGTTTTGTATCAACGTCAAAAATACCTCTCGTAGGTTCTTATCACTGAAGATATTCTTGAATGCTCGCAGGCATTGCATTGAAAAAGAATGTGCACACACACACAGATGTCTCGTCTTCTGCCTTACAGTCTCTGCACGGATTCACGGTCAGTCTGGTTTTAAAACCGTGGTGGTTCAGGGTACAGTGACCAATACGTAATGGTTGTTGTAAGGGCTTTTGGGTTATTCTCATCGAGATGTCAAAACCGTGGCAGTCTTTAAATCCATATTCCTCCGAATTTACATTAGAATCTGTAAAAATTACATTTCAAATAGAAGAGGACTAAGCTTCTATACACGAGTAATCGGTGAATCGGTAGAAACATTTATATAGGGAATGACCATCTTAACTATTCGCAAGATAGCATACAGCCTACAGATAGTATTTTGTCCATTAAATTTTCTGGTACCTTCTGCATTGCAAACTTTAACTTCACTTTCAAAACTTTCCACTTCAGTGTATTTAGCATAAGTTCTACTTAGCATTGCCCAAATTGTTTTTATTCCCTCTTTTCTCAGTCATTCAGAAGCTCTTAAGTAGTCCTTTCAAGTTTGCTTAAATAGTTGCAAGTGCAAAATATGCGGGGCCCAGACGGTCGTTTCATCCTACAGAGTAAATTTCGTGTATCCCGGTATCCCCCCTTTCACTCGTTCAGCTTTGCAAGTTACTTTATCCGTGGCTCCGGTTTTATGAAGGAACTCGTTGGTGCCTAATGCCCCTTGAATACGGCCATTGAGTGCATTTGGCTTTCGCCAGTTTCTGTAGTAGTGGGGTGTTGCTCCGTCGATTTGTCTGATCGTATTTTTCCGATTATCTCCATTGTACAGACGTTGGTTCTCATCTTCCAATCGGAGAAAGCAGCAATCTATTTGGAAGAAAGTTCACGATTGAGTGGGTTTTCTTTTGTTTCTTGGTACATGTTATTTCAGACAGTCACATGTTTTTGTTCACTGTGTAAATAAATAAATTTAGACAGTTTTTTGTTTATCGCGCATACCGTCAGAAACAAAAACTACTTTTACAATTTCCTACTCGTTTTTGTTTTAGACTGTAGGCGCAATAAAGAAGGTAAAAATACCTGCTTCATAATTTTCGCGGGCGGCGCAGGATCTATCTGTGTGGAGAACTTTGGGGGAGCTGTGGACGTAAATGGGCTGAAATGATGATGATGATGACAGGTTTGTAATGTCGAGTCGTTGGGAGACATCCCTGACTATATTCATTATGATGCTCATTGTGCAAGGTAGGTAATTCCCTAGATTTAACCTAGATTTTAATAGGCATTGTTGTGATGAACGTATACCTCACCTTCTTTGCATATAATACAGTAATCGACGAGGAAATCCTTTCTAAATACATTGTTAGAAGATAACAAATTTAATAGATACCAAGATCCGTATCTTCATTATGGGATAAAAAATTTGCATTTATATAAGAGTCATTATTTCTTTTCAGAAGATTAATTAAAGCGCAAGTTATACTTTCATCTGATACAAAATTTCCTTGAAAAAATAACTTTTTGAACATCTGTAGGGCAAAGTTGAAGTTGACAAACTTTATATTAGCTTAATAAAAAAAGCAGCTGCCAGTGAGTGGGCCGTGTCAGTGACGATGTTAATTTGTTCAGTCTAGTAGAAACTTTATAAGGTACTCTGATGAGTTTATGAACAGGTCTCTCATCTCTTCACAAATTCAGATTTGTAAAAAAAATACAGATCTTATTTTTTAGATTGATATGAAGTACATAAAGGTATGTACACAATGTATTTGGATATATTTACATCCCCCTAGCTAGAAATCAATTTCGAAAAGTCGTTGTTCAGCTTGCCTTGTAGAAAGTGTGGTTAAAGAGATGTAAATGTCCACAGATACACAACCCTGTATTTAAATTCTAATTACGTAATCACAGTAAAATTATAAGTCAACTAGTTAAAGTGTCAGTAGGACCAAAGTCAACTTCTATAGAATTGTGTTATAATAATTCGTATTTTTAATATATTCGTAAGTACAATGCTACTTAGTCATCGAAAGCTCAAGATAATGAAAAAAAAGGAACACAGATTTATCGGATTTCGCTCAAATAACTGAAGAGTTGAATACTATTTTATCAATGTAGGTAGACATTTGGGGACGGCCATAGACAATGATCGCACGTATCTACTTAACTCGTAAAATAGGTGCTCGGACGTAAAAATGAATCTGCAGTAAGACTCAGGCACACGTCCTCCTTTTATTGACCCCATTCTATTTCACTCCTCTGTCGGGAATGACACCCGAAATGAGTAAGGACATAAAGTATGGACCTACTATAAAATGCTAAAGTTATCTCAGTGTGCATGACAAAATCTCAGACCCGCCTGCTCACTTGGAAAACACAATTCACTGATGTGGGTCTACACAGGGCTATCTCAGGGCATTCAGGGGGCAGTGAACACACACAAATGTTTCACAGATTTTCTACTTATGATAGAGAGCTAGAGTAGAGTGGGGTGCCCACTTTTGCTGTGCCGATAATGATTAGTATGGAAAAGTTAGACGTGTCTTGTGGAGATCAAGGTAAGGTCAGCACGTGTACGATACCAATCGTTGGACTGCCTTCGATAAAGATCTATGGCCACAACACTAAAAGGCCATTATTCAAACATTTTAAACTGATACAATGTAGCACAGATAAACGGCAGTTGGCATAGTAATAAGCGGATATTAAAACAGTAAAAGTACAGTAGACCTCAAACTATTAGGTACTATTATTCGCAGGCTGTGAGGAGAATTTGAGTAGACATGCTCACTCAATATTCCCTGAGGTGGTGGCGCTATGTTGCGGGCTACTGCATTTCCTCTAATACGGTTGAGTGAAATGACGGCTGACATGTCATACTTGTGAACACATGCCATCATTTGGGACAGGGTGTTAAGTACCTACCTCATAATTAGCTTTTCATTTCTTTAATTTTGTGTATTGGACCGTAGGAGGTGGTATGAAGAGAAAAAAAAACATTGTAATTTTGTAAGTGCTGTGTAAATAATTTAATTTTGATTGCTTTTCTTGAAACATATTTGTAGGGGCCTTTTACCTCTATAAGTAGGGGGCCCGGGCCCTGGGTATCTTCCTAAAGACGGCACTGGCTTTTTCTAGTCATGCCAATGTGCGATGAACAAGGATCCGTGTTTTGATAATAAATGTCTTATTGTGCCCATATTTGTACAGGGTCAACATCGCAATTGCCTGGTTAGGCTAGAGTAGGGTTGATAGTATCATAAGTTACGTATTTTATGCGATTTTTTTCTCAATTTCCTGACTCCGCAAGAAACTTAGACGAAATCTAAATCCCAATGCAGACTTGATCTTGACTTGATTAAAATCGATAATTTTATTAATCAGTTTTTAAAATAAAGTTTTGCAATATACCTAGTAATTATTGTACAACATAGTGATTCCAATGGTAACTTTTTTCCTAGTGAAAAAATAATTCTGGCTTTTTATTTGGAAATGTTCATGCCCTCAGCCTAGATGGATGGAAATCGTTAGATTTGCACAAGATGACTAGCAGGGTGTGAGTAGCCAAGGTTAATTAACATTTGGAGAGGCCTATGTCCACGAATGGATTGCAACCGTTTGATGATGTTGAAGATTTACAATTTTTTAAGTAAAAACATTCTGAGATGCTCTTTTTAAAGGAAAATTTGTTCATCATTAAAAAACAATTTTCGCTTACAATTTTCGTAAAAATATTTTTAACCGCCTTTTATCTAATTATCTTTCCATTTTATTGCCCACTGTAACATGGGCAAGCGAACATTCCGAAATTGGGGCTGTGTATTTTACCGAGGTACGTACATCAATTGATTTAAAAACCCATCTTTCAATTTCCGGAACGAGTTTCCAATTATTATACCTATCAATCGGGTATGTATACGAGAGTGTACGCTTGATGGTTGTTTTATGATAAAGTATGTTCGGTGAAACATAGACAAGTACTTTTTTTTTATTGGGAGGATTCTGGAGCCCCCATTGAAAGCTGTAATTTGGCATGGACATCGTTTGTTACGAACATTTGAAAACTAATGTTATTAACGCACTAATGGAACCTGAACCAAGAAGTGAAGCCCATTGCTAAGGCAGGTCAACACTAACATCATCATGAATAATGAACGTATTGAGGTCATTAATTCAACTGTATGTTTGGGCATCACTATGGATGCCAAATTGCAATGGGGTCCTCACATAGCAGCCTTGGCGGGAAGACTTAGCTCCGCCGCATATGCGGTTAAGAAGATAAGACATTTGACTGATATTGAAACCGCGAGACTGGTTTATTTTAGTTATTTTCATAGTATAATGTCATATGGTCTCTTGTTGTGGGGGTCTGCTGCAGACATACAGACTATATTTGTATTGCAGAAGAGGGCCATCCGTTTTATATACAACCTTAGACCTCGCGATTCACTTAGAGAAATGTTTAAGAACATTGACATTTTAACCGTTGCATCTCAATATATTTTAGACTGCATTTTGTACGTGCGAAAGAATATTCATCTTTTGTCGAAAAAATCTGAATGTCATGGTTTTAATACAAGAAATAAACATAGACTCGCGGTTCCAAATCTAAAACTCCAAAAGATTAGTAGTTCATTTGTAGGACTAAGTATTAAAATGTATAACAAGTTGCCACAAAATGTTATTGACTTGCCAATTCATAAATTTAAAACACATGTAAAAAGCCTGCTTAATAAAGAAAGGATACTATAAAAATTGTAGATTATCTCAACGATAAGGATTCATGGGTATAATGATCCCCATGCCTGTACATTTGTATTTTCTTGCAGTATTTTAATACTGAAATTATTATTATATAAATTTTAATCAATTAGGCATTGCAGCATTGAATTTAATTTTATATACAAATTGAGTACATTTACTATTAATGATTAATAATAATTGACAAGATACTATCAACCTGTTATTGTACACCACGTCCTACAGTTTATTAGTATTTAATTATGCATACTATTCTTTGTATCTTATGAGGAGAATTGGAATGGTCATGCACGCTCAAACGTTCCTGAGGTGGTGGCGCTATGTGGCGGGTCATTACATTCCCTCTGATATGGTTGAGTGAAATGATGGCTGACACATACGTCATACTTGTGTACAGGTGCCGCCTCTGGGGACTGGTCTGCTCTGGTTTTCCTCATTCTTAGCCTTTAACATTTTCTTCATCTTGAGTATTGGACTGTAGGAGGTGGTATGAGGGAAAACATTGTAATAAACATTTTTGGCGATTAAAAAGAGTAACTGGCGAGTTTCTTGCCGGATCTTCTCGTCAGAATCAACTTTCCGATACCGGTGGTAGAATCGCATTATGTCTATTTATTTTTTAGTATATCTTATGTATCAAGATATATATTTAATTTCATTTAAATCATATACATTATCTTTAAATAGTTTTAAATATTTTCTTTATGTATGACGATTTGTAAGTGCTGTGTACAAGCCTATGCAAATAAAGAATATTTGACTTTGACTTTGACTTTGACATTTATATATAACGACAGACACGAGTGGGTTGCGCTGTTTTGTGTAAAGCCATGCGTATCACTTCGGTTTGGCCGGTCCATTCATGCCGTAGCATGGCTTTCTTGTGACATAAGAAGTAGCAACACACTTTAATAATTTCTTCAAAATTTTGGTAAATTAAGAAATTCATCTTATTTATGGTCCAAAAATAACAGCCCCATCTTTGTAGTAAGGTAAGAAAGGTCCTAACCAAACAAAATGCCGTTAGCTTTATCCCCATTCGTTAATCTTTGTGGACACGCAGGCAGCAGTTTCCGAAATTAGCGTCAAATTTGTTGTCCAATACAACATTAATATTCTTTTCAATTATATTTTTAAGGGGGGGGGGGTAGGGGGTCATAATCATGGCTTCATGCTTTTCGAAGAAAGAAAGATAGCAGCAACCAACACTGGTACGCTACCGTTAGTAGCACAGCAAAGGGGGGTAGGAAGAAAAGCGGGCGGCTAAAAAGCGTTTCGCCCCAGGCGGCTCAATAGTGTTCCGCCCCGGACGGCAAAATTGTGTTCCGCCCCGGACGGCAAAAATAGTGTTCCTCCCCGGACGGCCGGTTATGCTGACAGTTGACGAAAAACAACCGCAACCGTTTAATATAACTGTATGAATCAACTCATCGTTACAGCGCAGGTTGATCGTCAGATACGGTTGAAGTTAATGTGATTGCCTTCATTACGTCCGCAATTATATGCGACCAGTCAGGCCCCGATTTATCGATTGGCCATCGATGATATTAATAACAAGGGAAATACGGATAATACGCTGTTGGTGGTACTATAAATTGGAACAGGGAGAGTGCGAACTTTAATAATAGGCCCATTCGCGCGTACCATTGGTCAGTTCAATAATTGAAATGATCAAATTCACATAATACCTATATGAATTTATATGCATGTTCAAATTGCGCGTAAAAAATGTAATATAATTATTTTTTATCGCAATCAATAAAATGAAATGAAATTATTAGAACGTAATAAACAGACTATCACAAGAAATATTTCATTTTGTCAGTGTTGTTTGTTTTATATTAATGTCACTTATACTTCAAAACAAGCTTCACTTCATGAAAATTTCCATAAGAGATTTAAGTTTTTCCATTTAGTAGTGTTGTAGCAATAATCTGACTAACTGTTCAGTTTATTTCAAGTTATTTGTAAATAAGATGGCAAAAACATACAGGACGATACAAAAACCTATCGATACTATCTAAAATACATATTTACGACAGTAATAGTCGTCAAATGGTATCACTTAATAGCTCTATGCTCTAAAATGTGTTTCAGCCGGTATAAAGAACTGTTTAACACAGTACAAGCCACTGCCTAGCCAGTAGGCAGTTACTCAACTTGTCATGCGAGTGACTCGTAACTGCCGTATCGAAGTACTTTGTACAATAATAATAATTACGTCAGCAAATCTTCTATACCTAGTACCTACCTACCATTTATAAAGAGATAACGTCATCTATAGACAACCACAAAGTTTATTATGTAACCCGAAACAACAAAACGTTTGCGCGTTGTAAATTTGTAATCGACACCCAGTGCCATCTATTGGCAAAGATTCAAAAAAAAAAAAAAAAAATTAAAATGGAATTTATTATAGCTCACATTATACTTAAAACTGTCACTGTTGTTTGCTTTTTTTCCATTTATCTTCAAAACAAGCGAGTTATCAAAACTTTAGTTAATTACTTAATTAAACCACGTCATGAATATTTCCATTTGATATTTTAGTTTTTCCTGTAAGTAGTGTCGTAGCAATAATCCTATACTGCTTAATTTATTTCAAGTTATTTGTAAATAAGACGGCAAAAAATGTGCAGTTTTGTGACCAAAGCATGCAGAACGATACAAAAACCTGTCGATATCATCCAAAATACATTATGTTTACGGCAGTGACAATCTTCAAGATAGTATGACTTTACTTATTCCTATGCCATCCAAAGCGACTTTACTTATGCCATCCAAAGCGTGTTTAACGATACCAAGAATGTTTTACACAGTACGAGCTACTTCCTAGCCAGTGTCTACTGGCTCGCAAAAAAAACTGTCTAGTTTTTATGTGATAGGTGGCAGACGAGTAGACGTATCACCTGATGGTAAGCGATTGCCGCCGCCCATAGACACCTACCTACAACACCAGTAAAGTCACAAGTGCGCTGTCAATCTTCAACCCCCTTTCCCTCCAAGATCACTCCGGTCGAGCCGACCAATTCATGTTGAAGTGTAGCTCTCACACGGTAGACAGTAGCTTGTGATGCGAGTTACTCGTAAGTGTCGTCCAAACAGTGCAAGTGACTTTAGGTCAACTGCCCCGCAAGCTGACTCGTGTATTAGCTCGCTAAGTAATATGTAATATTCATATTATAATGTATCGAAGCACTTGTTACAATAATAATGATTACGTCACCAAATCACATTTAAATAAACGTAAATATAACTTCTTTGCTACTCGGGCTGCCTCCATTCAGCAACAAGATTTTATTTTAAGCCAAGTTGGCCTCCTCTACCCTCCAGAAAATCGAGTTTGCTGGGGAGCAGAGCAAATTCCCGCCTTCCACTGCTCCGAACAAAGATGGAAAGAAAACGAAAAGAAAAGGAACAATAAAGACCTTCGCGAACTTTCACTTGCAACTTACAAGTTCATATTACTTTCTTATCTGTATACGAGAGTCTGGTGTGGACCGTATACATTTTTATAGGTGGTAATCCGAAAACTCCTATTACAACCGTAGGGTTTAGCACCGCATATTTTAGCCGTGGCGCTAATAATAAGGCTGTGAGGATTTTTTGTTGGTTGAGACGTAAGGGTCGCGGGTTCGATTCCCGCACCAACACAAATGTTTGTTGATGAAACAGATATTTGTGTTGCGTCTGGGTGTTTGTGTTTCCTTCGTTGTTTCTGGTTTCCATAGCACAAGGGAAAACCTTAGTTTGGGACCAGGACAATGTATGTGATGCTGTCTCAATTTAATTTAATTAGTTTATTGACGAGGTACATCGTGGGAGGGCCACGCTTCAACATGAAGGGCTGGCTCGACCGGAGTGATACCACGGCCTCACAGAAGACTGGAGTGAAGCAGCGCCTGCGCAGTGTTTCTTCGCGTGAGTGAGGGTACCGGAGGCCCAGTTGGGGTAAGGGGGGTTAAAGGTTGCATTGTCTACGAGCGGCGGCAATCGCTTACAATCAGGTGATCCGTCTGCTCGTCTGCCACCTATCATTAAAAAATAACTTATAGAGATTGTTAAGTATAAACTGCAAGCGTAAAAAGATATCTTCTATATTAACCTTGTAGTTTACTTTAACTTTCATAAACCGTAAAAGTTACTTGCCATCGTCAAACTACGTGCCAGAAGGCAACTAACTTTAATCATAACTTCGTGTATTTCAGATCCGTAGGTATCATATTTTAACTCTTTCGTGACATGCGCTGTTAAGACATAATGTTTTAAATTTGAACATACCTAAAAACCTATTACTGGCATCACAAATTTTGGATCACCTTACCTTTTTAGATTGTTTTCTAAATCTTATATTTGTAGTAATCTAAAGTTCACTAATTACTAACGCTACATTAACACCATCTATAGCGAAGCATTAAGTGTTTTCCGAAGGATTCAACTTCTCAAGTTCCGGGATCCGCATCAGGGATTCCGCTCTCAAAATGCCAATAGCAATCTAAACTCAATCGGCAAACACTAACTCAGAGTTCAAAAGTACTAACTTAATGGATTAATTCTACACAGTACGACTCAATTTGCTAGAAAGGTGGATAAACAACAAGCGGCCTAATTTAAACAAATGTGTTTATACTGCCGCTTTTATTTTGCTATTTGTTTAAGGGTGGAAATAAGTTAGAGCATTACGTTGTTATGTTTTTGCGAATGGAACAAATACTGGTCATCTAAAAACATTTTCATGTAATGTAACGCTCTTGCAAATGGCGACGCTTTGTTCGACGTAAGTGAGCATACGTACCTGTAACATTTTTTCCACCCACTACTCGCTCCAACCCGGCGTTCGTGAGTTTGCTCGATAAAATGTTACGTTAATGCTTTTTGGTTATTGTAATCAAGTTGTAAGAAAACAATAGAAATAAATAGAACCACCTACGAACAAATACTTTTTTGTTTCATGGACTTACGTAGAAAATAACTTACGTAGATTGTTATTTGACTTGATGTAAATACTTACCTTTTTAAACATTTGGAAACGTGAAAAAGTCATTTTTAACGTGTAATAGCCGTTATAAAATATGGAGGTCGTCCCATTTTTTATTGCAAACAAAATGACTCACTGATATCTTGGTGGCAAATGAAACGCAAAATTTATCACGCTTTTTAATTTATGTAGATTGCGGTCCTACAGATAATTCGGGTCGGTCAGTTTTATTATTCTTTTTATTATTGTTGTCATCTAACAGGTAAACTCTTGTTGGGGCTTAACCCAATTAGTGAATATGATACCACAGTTTAAAATTTGTCAGTAGCAAGGCTAGAGCCTGTGCACACGGCAAATTTTTTAGGTGCCGACGACGCGCAGATGACTCTCGAAAACGCACATGAAACAAAATTCAACCTTCAAAAATGTTGTACAAATGCAACAACCACAGATATCTACATTGTAAAGAAACCCTGTGTTCAATGTGTGCACACTATGTACGCTTCCATATAAAGGTTAATGCTGATGCAGAAATCAGAGCGAAGGGGACGGAAACAAATTGGCGCATTTCTTTACTTCTAGATAAAGGTCTGTCGCAAAAATTGTCACAACGAAGTATCCTTTGTTTTATTACTGCTGGTAATGTTTCTACTGTGACAATGCAAGAACATTTATACAAAGTACGGTCATAATTCGTTTAAATTAGAAGCTGTTCGAGGGATTAAAATGGAAACAGATGCTAATACCAATAAACACTTGATAAGTCACTGAGGGTAAGTTTCCGCAATTTATTGTGGTCTTAAAACAAGGTTGTGAATTAACTAGTCCTAACATTTACGATTTAAGTTGTGCTGAAATCGGGAATATTCTATTCAGTTAAGGAATCGACGTGGCCGCCGTTTGTCTTTCAAGTTAAAAATTTATGCTATTCATCATACTCCTAGTGTTTGAGCGAGTAGTGTAGTACCAAACGCAAAAGGCAGTAGAGTTTGTGAGAAGTATGCGTTCCTTGCCAGAGTGGGCATGGTTATCATTGGCAATCACCAGAGTAATGATCTTGGTCAAATCACCAAGATCGCCACTCGTCGGTGACTGCAGCCTTATTTGTCCCCTAAGCCTAGGGGAAAACTCGCCCGAAACAAACTCGCCCGCGAATTTCAAGATTTTTTGGCTGGTCACTGTTCTAACCTAACCCAACCAATATTTTTTCCTCCAGTCGAGTTTAGTCAGTATAATCATCATAAAAATATTGGTTAGGTTAGAACAGTGACCAGCCAAAAAATCTTGAAATTCGCGGGCGAGTTTTTTTCGGGCGAGTTGTCCCCTAAGCCAAATCAGACACTAAGTTACAGTCTTCTTCTAGCCTGTGGATCTCATAGGTGATCTACCACGCTGTTTTGTGCCCTCAATTTTTTCCGGCACTAAGAGGCGATAATATGGAGCAGTATGCGTATGAGCACTGTTAAATCAGGTCAAATAACATTAAATAAGATATGATTCAGTCGTCTATGCCTATCTTATACTACAAGGCTTACTTGTTATTAGAAAACGAATAAATAAAATCCAATAAAGTGACTTGGTCGTCATAAATAAGAAATCTTACTCCATTTCACTAAAAGCCATAGAAAACTCAAAATACTCTGCAAGTTTCCGAACTCCCAAGACCAGTCGCTTTGTGTTAGCTTGCGTTATTGACAAGTTTACAACTTAAGCAGGTCGCCGTAATGACCAAAGTTCGGCTTATTCTCTCCATGACTCCATTCGGCCGGCAGACCACGAGTCCGTTTATGAAATAGCTTGTTACATTATGCCCTATTCACAGGGACGTATAGAAGCCATTCCGAGCACAATGTTCTCAGTGGATGCGGAAATCCACTCACGATATGACGGCGAGCTGAAGCAAGCGGCAGCAAAACGAAATGTATTGTGCAAACCGTAGTGATGCGACTTAACTCAATTTTCTTCAGAATTCTGCGAGATAGCTGCGAGTAGTTGAGCTTAACGATAACAATAAAATTGTGAGTCTAAAAACATGGGAACAGATATATCTCACATATTCTCTGAAAACACTATCATAACACAATAAAACGAGTGTTGACAAAGAGTCGTTTTTATTTCTTGTTACTTTTTTATGGCAGTTTGTCAGAGGATATGCGATTTGTGATTTTTTTTGTCACACCGCTTACCTACGAGATCTTTCTTCGCTTTCTCGAGTGACGTCAAAAAAAATTATATCTACATAATACAATTGTCGACAAAAAACTATAAACGTAATCTTATCTCACGTAATCAATCATCATTATGAGGAAAAGGTGTAATAGGACACCCAAAATTAAAACCGCCTAAAACCTCTTTCAAATGTAGGTATTTAACATTATGAAACTTTAAATTGCTGATCGAAATGTAGGTTATTCAATTTGCAAAAATATCAAATTTGGAAACAAAACAGATTCGAATAATAGCCTCGAATGAATCGAGGTTAAACTTTGGACTCGAAAACATTGAGTTTACAAATTAGAATCGAAACGCATCACTTGCATATCCCGCAAACAGCGATGCAATAGTGCTGAGTGATGCACGCAAGTTGCGCTTGTGTTGGAATTGTAGATATAAATATTGTTGCCGACTTTTCCAGCTGCAAGAGTCAACAAGACGATGTATTGAGTTTTTGATATTGATGCTTTTTCCTTAGTTTATTAAACAAAAGAAGAAAAAAAAACTGAAACCTAACGTCTTGCGGTAAAAGTGAACTGAGTAAAAATTAAAGCAAACGGGGGATCTCAGCATCCACAACACATTAGGTTGAATAACAATTGAGGTAATTTGACAGGTTCTGGTAACACAATCTGTCTTCCTCAATTGATAATGAACCAAACGCGTTTGACATAAAGGTGAGAATGGAATGAGGAAATTTGACATTTTTGTATACTTTGATGTGTGGCTGTACGTACATACATTCTAAGTCAGAAAAATCCTCACATGCAGTAAAATCTCGAAACACCTAACACAGGTTTACTACAGCCTTTATTGCGATATTTACACGTCTGGCCGTAAATACTGGGGCGAAACGAACGCTGGTATCGCGTGACGACTTTTACGCTGGAAAATGTGACCAGCCTAAAATGCCCATAACTTTAGTGGATAGTAAACCCGAAATAACGAAAGTGCTAGCTTGAGGATTTTTTCGGAGGAAATTCACAGAAATTTCCCGTCGAGGAGTAAAATTTAGATTTTCGTACCTTATTTTAATCACTTTTTATTACGCAAAGAAAATTGTGTTCTTTTTTCAAATACGAGTATCACCGCTCTTTTGATTTTACTCGTAATAATATTTTCACCCTTTTGGATTTGATTTGAGCGAACAATTTATTGTAATGTTTACGCATCAAAATAGGTCTTGTATAAAAATACAATTTAATTTTGTCCATCATTGACGCCCTGTTGGTCTAGTGGTTTAAGTACCGTGCCATGATATCGGGGTCCCAGGTTCAATTTCCAGGTCGAGCAAAAGTATATTTCGAATTTTTCGAACATAGCTCAGTTTTGTGATCCGCATTAGGCAAACGTGGTGATTAAGCCTAATCCCATCATAGTAGATGACTTGATTTCTATGATGGAGGCCTTTGCCCTGCAGTGGGACAGTATATAGGCTGATACTTCTTTTTTACATTACCAGCTCTTTCTTAAATGGGTTACGTGGGTTGATACACAAATCTACATACAACGTCACACCGTTATGTACACAATCCACGCGCACACTTTTAAACATCTGGTTTAAAAAAGTACTTAAAACTTTTGCTTAACCGATGCCAACTTAAAAAGTTAGAAAAAGGCAAAACACCTCGGCGTTTACATTATTAAGACTTCTCGCTTAGAAATCTGCAAAGGCGTGCATCTTCGCCAACTCTGACATTCAACATACTTTTACGTTAGAAAACTGTAACACTGCCAGGTGGAAAACCTCGCGGAAAATTTTAAACACACCGTTTTAAAAATAGCTTTCGTGGGGGAGGTAAAATACATTTGTCTTCTGTTAAAATGTTTACTGTATTTGAGATATGAGAGATAAGTATTAGGTTATGCTATTTATTTGTGTGTGTCCATACCTGTGTGTGCATATCTGTTCAATGATCTGGTTCATTTGTAAAAGCACTTTTCTATGTGTTAAGCGGCAGAAGAGCAAACGGATCACCTAATGGTAAGCGATTGCCGCTGCCCATAGATACCAATACCAGTAGGTAGAGTCACAAGCGCGCTGCCAACCTTTAGCCCCCTTTTCCCCCCAATTGGAGCTCCGGTGCCCTTACTCAGCCAATGAAACAGCGTGGCTTTACGCTGGTCTTGTGCGAGGACGGGTATCACTTCGGTCGAGCCGGCCCATTCATGCTGAAGCGTGGCTCTCCCACTTACCACGTATATCTGGTATAAACTTAAGTCATTCTATATTTCCTTGCGTGAAGTAGTTGGTACTTGTATGAATAGTATGCATGCACAATGATATACCTAGTGGGTGTGCAAGTTTCTTCATACTTAAAAAGGATAATACGCACAACCATTTTAAAACCCGGAGGTGCATCCTCGAATTCGAATCTTTCCTCCCATTTAGAGACACACGTTCTGATCAACAAAGCTTTCGTCGCTCTAAATTCGGATGAAAATATCCATGTTATATTCCCGGCCTTACATTTTCCATCATCAGCATTTCCGGGCTAATTCTATAGGCTTTTCAACCGGGTGCACACCGACTGCAAATAGTGGCTGATTAGCCCATGATTTCACAATGTATTTCCAGTCGGCCGGTGTATGAATTTGGAACGGGAATTAAATGGAACTGTGTTGAAACTGGATTTCAACGCTTTATATTTCAGATTAAATGAAGTTGCCTGGAAAATAATGCACTTATAAAATTCCTCGACATGTGATAAAGGTGGAAATCGACCCATATCCTTTTCGCAAAACGGGCGATGTTATCAAGCCACTAAGCTACCGAGGACGCTAATATAGTCTCATCAATATTGTAGGTGTTACAACGTATACCTACAATAAGACAGATTTGAGTCTCACCCGAATAACGTTTTATGTGCAATTGTGCATTATTTACGTAAAAAATCCAAAAAAGGTCCAAAATTGCAAAAGAAAAAAGTTTTTTAAGTTCACGTCATGTAAAAGAAAGAAAATACATTTATTAATTTGGACACCACAACATATATTACATGCTACAGACAATTGACACAACACAAGAAAATACAAAACACTAAAAGAAAACTAATAAAAGGCCAACGGTCTTAGCATAGTGGTCGTAGTTATATGTGGAATCCAGCGTTACCTATTTCTTTAAGAATATTTAGGCACGAGTAATCCAAACCAAAACAAAAATGTCTTACAGTCAGCTCTCTTAGTATCTGTAACAATAGATAAATTGTTATATTAAATATTATCTTCGATAGTAATAAATTCGGCCGCAATAGGGTTCGAAAAGATAGTTGCAATAAGCAGGAAAATATGGGAAATAAATCACGGAACTGAGAGCCTATTGAAGAGCCCTTGGAGAAAGATATCTTCCCCGGCGGATCGAGGCTCTTCCTTTATTTTCTTACTTCAGCTATGCAAATTGCTTTTTAAGTTATTTTTCTCTTTCACATAACTTTGTATGTATAAAAGCCAGTGGTGGTCAATATAATGCACCTTTTTTTAGGTGCCGTACTTACCTCAAAAGAAAAAAGGAACCCTTATGAAATCACCGTCAAGATCCTTTTATGTAAGAATCTTAAATGTGGGAGAGCCAGTCTTCGGGATGATTGGGTTTGACTGGAGTGATGCCACGGACTCACACAAGACTGGCGTGAAGCGGCGCCTGTGCTGTGTTTCAATGTATTCATCAAGTAGGTAAGTCAGGGTACCGGAGGACCAATGGGGGGAAAGGGGGTTAAAAGTTGTTGTGACTTTACTGGTGTTGCTGGTGTCTATGGGCGGCGGCAATCGCTTACCATCAAGTGATCTATCTGCTCGTCACCTATCACATAAAGAAAAAAAAAATATTTTTATGTGGTGAATAAATGAAATGCAGCAGCCGTTTGCTAAAACGCATATCTCGACAGTTCAGCTTTTACTAGCCATCTTGCACAAATCGTCACTACCTACACCTGGCGTAAGGGCGTCCTACACTACGTTTTCCGAGAGACGTTAAGGGTAAACGAGTTCTCAAGTAGGGACACTTGAGACCTCGTTTTCCTCTAATGGTTATCACTCTACGGCTGATTTGCCCAGTCCCATAATATTAGCTTGTAAATCCGGAGAGTGAGCTATTATTGACGATGACTATTCTCTGCAGAATCACCTCATTTTAGATGTGATTCCGCTATAATAAATTTTAATCAATCATGAAATTCTCTTTGAATTATTTTAGTGGCAACAGTTCCAACACAACTCGTAAACCATTAGGTCATACGATTCAATACTATTTAGCAAAGAGATGAATGGCCAAACAATGTATTTCCATATTTTCAAATGGCTTAGTTTTATGCACTAGCATTCATAAAAAATAGATACGTTGTAACACCTATTTGCGCCAAGGTATTTATTTAACCAGTAAGATAAAATTATACGAGTACATTACCTAAGTATATAGGTATTATGTTATCAATTGAAGGCTAAAATCAAATAAAATAAAGGATTGATAAAATGCATTGGTGTTATTGCAAATTAAGAAACTGATAGGTTTCTATTTGTCCTAAGCTATGTCTATACACGAGATCCTTTGAGTAATATATTGCAAACACGTTTGTAGGTGTTATTAAAGGGAAATAGGGTTAGTTGGGTCCAAGTTAATAGGCCACGAATTCAATATCCCAACAAAAAGCCGAATCCCTAAGTACCAAATAATAGATTAACAAAGAAGTGCCTCGTTCGGACAAATTACCTGTCTAATGGAACCTTACATACTGACATGTAACAGATGAAATGCTTACTTGGACGAATTACCCTGGCGAAGCAGTTATTGTGGAATTTAAGATCTATTTCCACGAGCATAATGTTTAAGGTTAAGTGGCAAGAGCTTAGTACGAGCGGTGTGGAAGAGTTTGTGGTTATTTGAAATATGTACTTTGCGACGACGTCACAATCAATCATACCCGTTGTCTCGCACTCCGACCAATTTCAACCCTCGTGTGTGAACTTTTTGGCAGCGGTATCGGAATTTATTATGCTATCACATATTTTATTAGGCTCATATTTTTGGAATACTCAATCGGGATTTAATGTGGAGATTCTGTGGGAAAATCGTTGTAATATTTTACTTTAGTGGCACCTATATGAATACTAGACAAAAGCACAGCAAAAGATTAGAAACATTAATAGTGTGCTTAATATGATATCAATTTCTGGCGAGTGATTTGCACAGCAACTATTTGTTTTTATAGATAAAGCAAGTTATTGATGGTTATCATTGCCTATAGCCGTTCGTGACACAAGGGGCGTCATTATTAGCACTACTGAAATACTTTTCAACCTTTTCGATATTTTATACTGAAATTTTAAAATTTACAGAAAAACTATCGAAAGGATATGCTTCCTTTACTACTACTCCACTCACGACTTTCACAAATAAAAAGATAGATGAGCCGTAAGCCCTCCCTTAGTTAGCCTCACATGTGCCTCCCACCTTTCCTCCAAATCCGTAAGCTCAGTTAGATTAGATCTAAAAACTTTCAAAAAGCTTCTTTGTGTGTCTAGACTTAGGCGTACTCGTGTTCATGAAAATCACGTTCATAAAAGAAACATGGAAAGCTAACGTTACTGGAACGGCACTATTTTATTTTATAGTAGGCAGACCAGCAGACGGATCACCTGATAGGTAAGTGATTGCCGCCGCCCATAGACAACCTGCAACACCAGTCACAAGTGCGCTGCCAACCTTTAAATCCTTCTCCCCCCGATTGGGCCGCCCGGTACCCTCACTTAATCAGTGAAACCAAACGCAGGCCGATCTTCTGTGTGGCCGTGGTATAAACTCCGGTATTTACTCACTTTGTTGCGTCAGGTTAATTGAAAGATACTCGTAAACATTTTAAATGGCTTTCAAGATACATAGGTACTAAACATTTGAAAATAGACTGTGGACCTAATTTTTAAACAACTACCTAGTCACTTACACTTTTTTATTTCTACGGTAGGTAAATATTAGGTGGGATCCTCCAAGTTGGCATAATGTATTTTCTCCTAATATATTTAGGCAAGCACTCCATGCTTACTTCGAAATCAATTACTACGATAAAACAATGACAAGTATTTCAATTCGAGTATCTCGAAAAAGTACGGAAACAAAACGAGCATTCACTCAAGAGTAGGAAAATCGCTCACAAACAAACACACTTGACAAATATCTACCTCATATTTCCGCTCCTAATGGCTCATGCATACACGAAACAATATCTTGTATACTGTCGTCTAAGCAAGTAATTTGCGAGATAAGTGGTCCTACTACTGAGGAGAGGAGTGGAGGAAAGCTTTTGTATTAACGGCCTTGGCCACGCTCGAGTGTTCAGTGGCCTAGGCCTCTCCGTCACCGTCGAGGGCACTCGGCCTCCAACGGCCTATGTCACTTCCAGGCGACGAGCCACTCTAGGGAAATCACGAGCTGCTAAAGAATAAATACATAACAACTTCAGCTCACGCGAGCGAATGTATTCAAGGATAAATGTGTGTCTGCTCCTTTAGCACCGTTGTTTTTTCGACCGGAATAACTTAGCCCGAAAAACAATGGCATTTTTCTTTTCAAATTCTCGAATTACTCCTGTTATTGGATTGGAAAACGCTCAGTGTTTGGATGAGCTTGTAAAGATAGATCTCGCTTAGTCGGTTGTTGACGTGTCTTGGGTGCTTATTTGATGGTCGTTAATCATTGCCTTTTATGTGCGCAAAAACCACCATCTGTCTTTTTCTTGAGCAATTAGGGAAGTGTCAGGAATCCCTTTTATCTGGGATAACCATTACTTATTATTTCACCCTAATCATTTTATATAAGAACGAGGCAACAGAGCCGATTGTGTCATCTGGATTATGGCCACACACAACAAAAACATCCTTTAAATAAAACAACCTATTCCAAAAATAAAAATACGATTGGGAGTTATTTTCACAGAAGTAAAACATCTCCAGATATATTATTTTACTCTTATCCTTTTGACAGCAAAATATAAATCAACCCACTCTCCACAAAGACTCGAATCGAATGCGCAAAACTTATTCGGAAGCAATTTAACTGACAAAAGTGTTCAACAGTATTCTCTCTAACAATATCACGAGGCAGAGCTCAAAAGGCAGGCTTTTATTGCTACACGTAACGTAAGAGTACATCTAGTCTGTGAAAGTATAATTAATCTCTTTGATAGGCCAGCCAGCTCAGATCCGGTAAAAGAAATAAGAACAAAAAGGAACACGGGTTACAATGGCTCCTGGGATCAAGTATCAGCATGCTTCGATGAGGTTTAAAAATGTGCATCGACATTCTCAGATGGAAGCCCAATTACCGTGTCCAGAGTCTACAATGAACAAGTAAGGTCATAGTAAGTACTTTGGGTGACTTAGGTATGTACATAATTTATGTATCTACGCCCTTGTCTGCAACTGTAAGTCCCTGTAACTAATTATGACTTAGGTATAAATCACTAGCCTTAAAAATAACCTAGGTTCACAAAATTCTGATTTATAGATTCGCAAAAAACTTCTTGATTAGTTTTTGATAGAATTCCTCCGAAACCCGACCGCGACTCGGCTATCAGTTCGGATTCCTGTTCACAGAGATGCCAATTACCCGCTTGTAATAAGCATTTCGCACGGTTCATTTGGGGTTTATTACGTGGAAGCAGAGTTCGATGGCGCGTTTGTGGGTATCATTGGACGGAATTCCGTAGATTTCGCCTTACAGAGAAATGTTCAAACGTTCCCACACAAAATATACGGCATGGTCTGCGAAGCGAATACGGATAGCTAAAAAGTAAACTGTACATTTGTATTTTGTTCTTACATTAGGTCTGTCCTATCTGCCTTTTTTACAGTCGGTAAATCCGTTCCCTATTTCGAAATTAACTCAAGTCCTAATTCATAGTACTTAACTTTGCGGAGGATTTTAAGGATTTGCTAAGAATTTTTTCGTAAAAACAACCTCGTGCGTTTTTTACCAACCTTGGTTTTTTCAAATCTACATAGATAATGCACATGCATATTTCATAAGACTAGATAAGTTTTCCGGAAAAATATCGTGAGAAAGCCTGCACGTTTCACAGATAGTTTCCCAAGTTATCTGAAACGTACACAATGTTTTTGTTGGTTTAGGTAATTATTCTGAGCGTGATCTAGTTCGTCTGGTTTCCATATGTAAAGGTTGCGTAAGATAAGGCGTCGTACGCACAACGCGTCAATATAATTACTAGACTTGGCAAATTCTGGATCATGCTCCAAATGTCACCCCATATAGAAAGTAGAAGAGAGCTAGTAGAATAGAAGATATCATTTCAAACTAGCTGACCCGGCGAACTCCATATCGCATTTATATAGATAAGTTCTAAAGGCCACTATTTATTTTAATGCGTGCGTGCGTTTTCTTTCGTGTTCTATATAAAAGAGCGCGTATGAATATCTCGTTTAAATTCGATAAACTTTGGGGTCCAAACATTCCCTTACCTACCTCAGAGGAAAAGGGATATTCATCAGCGCCAAATGGATATTGGTGACTTACTAGATATTCAGTACCTTTCCCTTCGTCGCCTTTTACGATACCCATGGAAAGATTCGGGATAATACCCTTACTCCGCCCGCACTATGCCCAAGATCTTCAACATAAAATATTCCGGGAAAGATATTCACTTCATATCCTTGGAGTAAATACGAAAGTGATATACTGTCGTACACATGTCATTCCCTTGCACAGATTGTAATAACACAATGAATGATATTTCGCAACGTAATTTGATAGGAACCATAATTCGGCTGTCGACCACAAATCTTTTCTTGCGAGGAAAATGGGATTACCGGTCCAGATACAGGGGCCGCGGGGGAGGGACAAAATGAGATGTATTGCTGGGTAGTGCCTTCTTAATAAACAATGTCGATAAATCAATAAGCGAATAACAAGTCATAATGGATACGACCTGGCGACCTTGAAGATAAGAGCTTATTCCTTCCTTAAGAACCTGCGACACATTTATGATGTCTTAGGTTTTGTCATAAGCGGGGATTATCATATTGCAATCAAGTATGCTTGCGGTGTGCTCGCTATAGTGTAAAAAGAAGCACGTCAGATAGGTCAACCAGTTTTAGTTTAACATTGGGAGCTGCTCAAATCCGTGCTGTCACATTTAACGTCAACTTTATGATAGAGTTAACCAATTATTGCATGCTAACTGATTTAATATTAACGTCGTAAGACTCAAAAGCCCTTTAAAGGGCAAAAAATATTTTCGATTGTGTCTGCTGTCTGGGGCCTTCGAGGTTAAGCCACTTTTAAGTATTATTATCCACCTGCACCATAGAGTGATTTTGATTTTATATTGTATTTTTCAAGACTTAATTTCCTCTAGTATATCGTGATTACACTAGATGTTAATTTAAGAATTTCCTGAAAAAAGTACCAAAGACGGAACTATTAATAGTAAGTAACTATCTATTTAAACATGTTCAATAATAAGTGAACATGTCCGGTGGCAAAACATTTTTAGTAAAACCTACTTTTGCGCCATTTAATTTTGGACAAACTTAGAAAAACTTCACGAAAAATATCGATAAATTGTTTTCCAACACTAGTTTCCGCGAATAAATAGGAATGCCTCACCTAGGGACTAGACTACTTTATAGTGCCATCGTTGAGAGATGCGATAAAATTGCGACTATATCTTTAGTTATTGGACCGTTGCCCGATGGTCACAAAATAAACTCATGTCGGCCTAAATTGTTAGCGCAGTTTAGAGCACTTGTCATTGTCGGTGCTCTTGCGCCGGTCAACACTGCATGCGCTGGGAGGGCCATTAATTAGTGGGAGATGCGGTTTCAAATTGAGAATAACCCTTCTAACTGTATTTTAGTTATGGTGCACGGTTTCAAGCGTTAGATAACTTTGTCATATCTACTTTTTTCAGTTATAACGATCAAACGAGCAGACGGGTCACCTGATGGTAAGCGATTGCTGTCGTCCATAGATACCTGCAACACCAGTAGAATCACAAGTGCGCTGCTAAACTTTAATTGGGCCTCCGATACCCTCACTCACTCGACGAAACACAGCGCAGACGCTGCTTTACTCCGGCCTTCTGCGAGCCCGTGATATCACTCCGGTTGAGCTGGCCTTTTCATGCCGAAGCGTGGCATCTAATAATAAACTATTTAATGCGGCCTATAAATCTTTGCGACACTTGTGTTTGGCGCACATGCTTTTATGGAAGAAATAAGGACTTTTTCCAAAAGTTAAATTAGGTTTTACCTGTTTGGAAACCCCACGGTTTGCCGCTGATATCTCATTTTTCCTATGTTTACCAAACTTGAGTACGAGCAAACAAAAGTGCTCTCCATATTTATCCATCTATTACAATATGAAGTCTAAAACAACGGATGCTTATTAAACCAGATTGCTTAGCACAGAATCCAAACTAAATATTATGTGTTTGTATTGCTCACCATATCGTAAAATACGTAGCTCTGCAACATGCGCCAGTTTAGTGTATAAATAAGTATACATAATATGAAGTATTTTATTGGTTTGCTGCTGCAACTTTGTTGCTGAAATTGAGAAGGGAGAAATTTAGAACTTTCATCTTTGTGTGTGCAAGGCAACTTACCTACTAAAAGTCACGTAAGAATTTTTTTTTTGAGTTGACACCACTAACTATCAATGATGTAAAAAATGCATAAACTCGGTGTGTAAATACTTATATTAATTTGGGATAATAGACCTATGTACAGTCAGCCACACATCAGGTTACCACAATCTGTCAAATTTCCTCTAATGATATTCAACCTAATGAGTATGGCAGTAAGATGAGAGTCAATTGAAGAAATTTGACAGTTTTGTATACTTTGATGTGTGACTGTACCTACCGCGATTTAAGAGTCCGAATTCGTATTCTAAAATTGGAGAGTAGGTACTTCGCCGTGTTATATGGACTGATAAGATAATAAAGATTTTCATTGGATAAAGTATATAGAAGAAGTAATGAATCAGCAGTAGGATTTCAACCCTACTTTATAGACCTACTTAAGTAGTTTACCAACCTAACTCAAGGTATCTATAAAAACCGTTTTAATTAAAGGAATTCTTTCGGGAATTCCAGTCTACCGGTAAAAAGACGTCTTGTTTTAATTTCACCCGCTTTCAGGATTTTAAGCCGGTATTAAATCTCTTTGCGGTATTTTGCGGCAGCACAAACATTGTGTCAAGGCGAACGATACGATGGTTTTTTCCCTTTTGCCTGGCAAGGTTTGAAATATACTTTTTAATATATTATTGCAGTCTTAAAATAACTTAAAGCAGTAGCAATGTTAATAATCCTCACTAAAGACATGACGTTGTAATAAAGATGACCTAATTTCTACCTAATTGCAAAAAATAAAAAGGTTGCCATATCAATATTGCTTAAGATAGGAAGCCTGAATAAAATCAGTACTTATTCATTGGCCTTGCCAACTTATTTTTATAAATACGTTGATCATTCCGCTCATTGAAAAATCTACTACCTAAATATAACCGACAGGAATATAATGAATTGAAACAAGTGTTAACTATTTCAAATGCATAGCTTTTGGGAAGGCAAATGTGTATTTAACCCACACTCCGCAGAATTTGAGCCCCGAAAATGTCACACTCAACAAACCGCTCATTACTCACAACTGTAGCTCACTGCACCGTAAGGATAACTAACAATGCATTATAACTATAAATACTTAAACGGGAATCAACTCACAACCGGACTTCGATTCCATTCGGACGAAGATTCGTTACCCGGGCCCTAGACGCCATGCACCGCTAGTCCGCTTGTGACCACGGCTGTTGCAACGTAGCCGAAACGTCAAGCAGTAAGTAAGTATAATTACTTATTGTACTTAACAATAAACGCCTCATGGTATGAATATACCTTTTCAAAACAAGATTTTTTCCATAAAGAGAATAAATTAAAAACGATATCCCAGCCAGGATAATTTCAAAAACTTAGCTTTTCCAATCACTATGCAGACTACGACAAGCGCAGTGCTAAATAGCGGTTAAATTCCGTTCCCGGGTATATTTCCTGCGAACTCATATTCCATGACCAACACATTGTTGCTTTTATGGTAATTTATAATCCAACGCAGTGAGAGCGTACAAGGGGAAGCACTTTTCTGTATAAAATGAAATCATTGTTTTTTCCCAACTAATGGAAAAAGTTGTATCATTGTTCACTTTTGCGTTATGTATAACTCTGTGATCAACAATTCTCGTATATCTAAAGATTTTGATACGTTATCAACTTACCGGTAGCGCAGTTATTGTGGCGGAGTAAGTATTGGGCTGGGAAAATTTTATAACTTACTGACATCGACTTAAGAAGAGGTTTTTTTTTCATAAACGCTGTCGACATATCCATCACAATCACGCCTAAACCCCATCACTGAGTAAACATTTCTACCATTACTGCATTGTTACTATTTACGTAAGTAAAAATAATTGTTAAAAAAATACTAAATGTGCGAAATTTTTCCTTGTCAAGTCCGGACAGCCATGTCGGTAAGCCCATGTGAGGACGAATAAGACGAGAATTAGACGCCGAGACAGGCCACAAATACCGGCGTTTATCAACGTCACACAAGCAGGAAAGCTGTACCCACTGCCCACGATTGATCGTAATAGGTTCCAGTAAATAATACTCAGGAAATGTTGTTGCTTACTGTGTTTAAAAGATCTCTGCAAGATAAAAGCAAGGCTGCTATCGAGTCTAGAAGGTAAGATCTTATGTTATGATGCGAATTAGATAGCGTGACGGACTGCAGATGGATCATGAGACATAAACGTCTCACTGCCTACGTTTGTCAATTCAATTCAATTTATTTATTTATTGCGTATCACATTAAAATTAGGTACATAGGATGGAATAAGCATAAAGGTATACATGTGACGCCCTGTAAGGGTATAGCAAAAAGAAAACATGGAGGGTCTATTTGGTATCTTATTACTAGCCTATTTCTAATAATTATTAATTCTTATGTATAAAATGCTATTTTAACATTGAGCATTATTTATAAAATTCTTCCTCATAAAATCAACAAATTAACGTAACAAAAAAAATAATAATACAATATCTAACAAAATCAAATAAGTTACTCATATCAAGTTCTACACAGCTAATCAATATCACGCACTGCTACTACTGTCTACTGATGGAAACAGAATCAAAGAATACCTAGGAACTGCACCTTTAGTCTTTTTAAGAATAGCTGCAAATTAAAATTTGGTTTGTTATATTATCCAGAAGGTTGGATCTTATTTTGGAAGCGTCGCTGTTGTATTTTTTTATTTTAAGAATCTTTCATGGCGAAGAAAATGAAAATAAATTAGTCCGTGCGTCTAAAAACGTTTCGTGGTTACAACTCCATTTAATAAAGAGTCGTGGTCTGAATTCACAGTTATTTCGCCAGCTGTCGCTTACATCCAATTAATTTAAATTTAAATTATTTCTCCTAATTAATTTCGTTCCATTGTTCACGTCGTTTAAAAACAGGAGAAAGAGAGGAGATTCTTGACAATGAGTCCAATGTTTTTTTTTTTTGTAAATACTAGGCCATCTGTTGAAACTCATCTCATAGGTGATGTAGGGATAGCTTTAGATGAGGCGTGTGAGGGACAGGGGACATGGCCTCTCAGTGACAGGTCCCGATGTGTCCCTAAAACAACACGCTAGGCGTTCATCAATATACTATTAGCAGGATGGGATCGGTGTCCACCGCCATCCTTCCATTGATGGTAAATAATGCTCTAGTATAGAATGTTCTTCTATTATTGACTGGACTGGTCCGATAGCGGATTTGTAGTGATCCTACCTTATACCCCAAAGGGCGTGAGTTCAATAACCACCCTGGTAAAACATGTGTGATGAATACTTGTGTTTGTTCAATGCTGGGTGTAATATATGTATTGAAGTATTATATTGTTATTCCTTTGTTGTCTGTAACACAAGTGCTTAAGCCGCTTGGTACAGATTCAGGTGAATGTATAAGATGTCGGTGTGAATTATTCTGTACCTTAAGTTAAACGGGCTACATAGACAAAGGCTCATAAGTACAGCGACCCCTAACTATCAGAATCAACGACAGAAGCATAATATACTTATAGCTGTGATAGCAATAGGCAGAGCACATTGCGAAGAAAACAGACGGCCGTTAGGGTGGTAAGGTCCTCATGTAGAGTCTGCGTTCAGGAAGTCAACACTATGCCAGGCCCCCACTAGGCAGACCGACGATTTGGTGAAGGGAATAACTTGGATGCGGCTGGAATATTGGGTGAGGCCTATGTCCGGCTTTGGACGTGTATTGGCTGAAATGAAATTAATGAATCAGGATCACTATACCAAACCTGTATCTTGTAAATCTGAACTAATATAACTAAACACTTAATTTAACAAAGTCACGGAACTAACATATTCTTAGAGAGAGAAATACGCAGTGAGCGACCAACAAGTATGTTATTTTTATTTTTATTGATTAAGGAAACTCAAGAATACATTAATATCACATCTAAATAAAATGCGCCAGACAATCACATCACGATACATTATTATGTGACACGTAACTACTTGTACTATTATGTATTCTGTGACGTAACATAAAACTAAGAGCAGAGGAACTAAATACTAATGTCCGTATAGCGACTAAAGTAACTGCTAGATAACAGTTAGCTATACAAAACGTGTTGTTTGCTAAATCATCCCTAATAGTCGATGTTGGGACGGGTGCGACGCGCCTGGGACACGGTCCCACAGTGACAGATCGCGACGTGTCCCAAATACGATCGGCGTTCGTCAATGTTACGACAGACGGGACAACGGTGTCCACCGCTTCCTAGATTGATGGCAAATAAAATAATAGCCATGTTCGAGTATTTTCCTCTGTTATTGAATTACTATGTCGAGTTTGTTGGTTACCTGGTAAGGATTTTATTTTGAAACTCGATGCCAGAACTTGGCTCTACATTTGTTATAGCATGCTAATTAAAATAAAGTCTTTATTTACTATTTCCATAATTTGAGTTCTAATTGGTTCCGTATGCAGGATTAAAATTAAAACCAATAATAATTTGAATAATGATTACCAATACCTAATCATTGTAATTTACTTCTGAATATCCTTAAAAAACACGATTTCAACAATTTAAATAATTGAATTATAACATGAGAAGTCATGGCACTAATTGTGTAAAAAATCACTATTTAATTATGTTTTGATGTAATTTGAATGTTAAAAAAAAGAATATTGCATTGTACCTATTCGAATTAAAAATAATTAATGATCATATTGAAATAATATAATAGGTACATAGGTTTTCTTGCTGGTTCTTCTCGCTAGAAATTACTATTCGGTTATCGGCGGTAGATTACATATTTTGACATTCATATTATGTGTTTCGTATGAACTGAATAATATTTTTTCATAATACTATATTATCTAGAATGTTATTTACTTTCCAAGGAAAGTAAAGTCCCAGAGCAAAACAATATCTCAAACCAACACGTCGTCAGTCTAACATATTGCACTTCTGTCTTAAATGAAATATTCGCACCTCATACTAACCGGAGCCAAGTATTTGCAATTTGAAATAACTCACGCTAAACAAGAACTGTATTTTCTAATTAGTCGCCGTGGGGCATAATTTGTCTGAATTAGGGATGTGAATGAATAATTCGATATTTCGATGAACATTGGCGGTGAGCCGCTTGATCGATATATTCGAATAATTGTCCTCCATCAAAATTGTTTTTTTTAGTTGGTAAATTTTATTGGCTTATTACCCTAGACTGAAACTAAAAAAAATGTTGCAATTTAAGTCTGCTTTTTAAACTGAATAGAATGAAAAAGAATAATAGTAATGTTGAATAAAATATATTTTTTAAAAGTTGTTTTAACTGTACCAGTAAACATAACTGATGGAACAGACTTTTTCTTCGAAGAATCGAGCTTTAAAAAAATTCAACTTACCTAAAACCATGAACTTTTAATGCATGGATGTGACATCCCTATACGCGAAGCAAAATGTCTGTGGCCGTGTTGCCATAATTCGGGACCTCATTATTCTAGTCTGTCAGGGAAATTATTCTTTATCTCCCACATACCTAATGCAAACGCACTCAGTGCATCTCGTAACCGAGATGAATTTTGCGGAGAAATATAGTTACCTCACCAGAGACCAACATGCCTTTGGCAGTATTTCAAGGCGTAACAAAACTAACGCTCTATGGTGACTACATTTTGTATGTCGTATTTAAAAAAAAAGCAGAAGTTCAAAAAAGTCTTTAGTGTCGCATAAACTTTACCTAAATTTTCTTCCTTTTCGTATTATTTTGTCTCACAGAAACGTATCGATTTGCGGTGGATAATTTAAATTGGTGATGTGCAATTTAGTTATTTTAAGTCATTGTATTTACTATTTAATTTTATTCGCCCTATTTGGAAAAAAATATAAATAAATAAAATGTAGTATTTGGATAACTACTTTGAAATGTTCATCTGATGGTTATCACCGAAACTAGTTATTGCGCTTTATTAAATAAAATTTTATTGGGTTCAATTTATTCGGAAGCTTATTAAGAGTAATTTATTTAATTCCGCAAATTAAATTGCCTTGCAATAACAACGATTTCAGTGACACATTTAAGGTTTTATACAATTTAAGCAATATTAAACTTGACATCAAAGATATCCACAAAATAAAGTGTGGCACATTTTGATTAATTTAAACGTGAAAATCAGCGCGTTATAATATTTAATACATGGCTTAACCCAATTAATCCCAGCATGGTGTCCCATTAAGTAATTGCACGTCACATCTCATATTCCGCCGTAATATCAGACGCGCACGCGACCCACCGGCTGGATATTCTAAAATTAGTAAAGTATCAGCATACATACTGTTCCACTATAGAAATCAAGTCATTGCTACGTGATGGGTCTAAGCTTAATCACCACGATTGCCTAGTGCAGAATGGATGATCATAAATCCGAGCTATGTTCGAATTAGTGATGAAACGGATATCTGGTATCCTAAATATCCAGTTTAGTTACCTGGGGAGATAAATAATTATGGATAAGTTGAGATATTTGGTACCTACACTTACCTAAACAAAGTCATTCGTTATAAGTGAAATGCATAGGTATACAAAACAAGAATAGGTATGAAATAAAGACCAATACAACTTAATCCGAGATTACAATTTTTTTGCTCGTAAATGTTTGTGTAAATATTTTATTAATAGTATTTCCAAAATTTATAAAAACTACTACTTGTCAATGACAACCCTATAAAATCTGATATGACAGTATGGTATGGTCTATGTTTTCCCGGATATGTCTGACTAAAAGATGGCAGGATATCCGGCATCCGATATCGGAGTATCTATTACATCTCTACCAAACTTCATGTGATGAAGATTACCTTGCATTCAACGCAGGAAAGTTTTACAAAAACTCCTCTTGAAGCAGAATTAAATCTCGTAGCAGTGACTAACTCACTAAAAACAAGATAATGCTTTATTTATGTGCGCTATTATTACCTACCCGTTAAACCTTTGTTAATTAAAGGAGCTTTGTGGAGCGCCAAAGTTACTTTTTACATTAAGGTGGTGGTATTAAGGTGTATTAAGCAGCTAATGTAACTTTCGCGCCATTCTTACGTGGACCACACCAAATTAGAAAAGTTCGTATTTCAAGAGAAGGAATAATATTTCCTTGTCCGTTGGAACCTCTAATGAATGCTACTATACAACAACTTGTGAAGATAATTTTTATTCCAAAATTATGGTAAATAAAATAAAGCCACAGTTCAATATGCATTTTTGGTAGAGATCCTGCCTTACTTTTCAATGGTTGTGCCTTCCATTCAATCATGGATAAACCCATGTAATGTACATTGTGTTTATTCAGAGCCCAGGTGTTCATTTATGTTTTGATAACTTATTTTTGTAGTTACTAGTACTAGTACTTTGATGGATTCTGATTCAATAAAACAACTTAATCTGGCTATTGCGGACACTTAGCCTCCTTCTTAATTAGACCCATAGCACAGATTTCTTCTTTCAGATATACATATGTATGGCGTAAGCCAGGAGTCGTCTTATGGTTAGCATAATGAGATGACGCAAATTTGTCTGTATTTTTAGAAGCCTGTAATATTTATAAAAGTATTAATGGTTTGATGATAAATTTCTTATAAATCGATGTCTGAAGTGAGTACCTACTTATTTCATTTTTGATTAATCAATGTACCTATACATAATCATTCAATTATATAACATACTCTAAAAACATGCCAATTCCCTCAAAATTACGATTGAGTAAGTTGTATTTGTTATTAATACGAGATTCGATGGGATACGAAAATCAATTCCGATTTTCTTTAAAAATATTGGAACGTTTATGTAGTCTGTTGTGATAAATTATTGAAAAGCGAACACGTCTGACATCGATTTACATAAATATTATTAAAGTATCCGTGATACTTTAATATGTAGGCCTCTGAGATGAGCATGTTTGTATAAAATAATGATCTTGAGTCGATTTGATTGCTCGCGAATAGAGTTTAGGTAATATATTTACTAAGCACCGTGTCCCTTTACACTGCGTTTGTAGTGATACCACGGCCTCACAGAAGACCGGCGTAAAGCAGTCTTTCGTCGAGTGAGTGAGGGTACTGGAGGCCCAATTGGGGGAAATGGGGACAAAAAATTGGCAGCGCACTTGTGACTCTACTGGTGTTACGGGTGCCTATGGGCGACGGCAATCGCTTACCATCAGGTGATCCGTCTGCTCTGCCACCTATGATATAAAATACGAAAATGATTAAAGACTAATGTACGCTAAATTCGAATCCGAGTAAGTCTATAATATCGATTTATTCTATTCGAACTTCGTTATTTTCTCAACAAAGAACAAGCCAACCTCATTTCCTACTTCCATAAAATACATTACGGTTAAGAGAATGGCACAAAGCGACTTTTCATCCCTAGTGAAGCTGCAGGAATACCGGGCTAATAAAGTTTTACACTGCATTACCGCCGAGTTTAATAACGAAGCGTTAACTCGCCCCGCAAATTGAATTTCATAAACTTTGAATTATCGATTCCACTCGGCGAATCCATCGGGCCATCGTAGAAGATAGAATGCTGGCTAGAGACGCAGAAGTATTGACACGCTTTCTTGCAGATGCATGAGTAATAGTACTTTTTGCACGACATCAGACTACGACTACTTAGTATATTTTGCGTCAGTTTTGCGCGCTGATAAGGCACCTTTGTATGTATAAAAATAATCACAAGCATTTTGGCTGATTGCAAAAATTTCCACGCTTTTAGGAGGAATCAAGTTCGGTGTTCTGTATGAACGCCGTGTTGGTCTAGTGATGTAAGTATCTGACCGTCCATCTCGGGTTACCTCGATTTTTTTAACTGTGGGAGAGCCACGCTTCGGCATGAATGGGCCGGCTCGACCGGAGTGATACCACTGCCTCACAGAAAACCGGCGTGAAGCAGCCCTTGTGCTGTGTTTCGCCGAGTGAGTGAGGGTACCGGAGGCCCACCCGGGGGAAGGGGATAAAAGGTTGGCAGCGCGCTTGTAACTCCACTGGTGTTCGCAATCGCTTACCATCAGGTGATCCGCCTGCTCGTCTGCTACCTATCACATAAAAAAAAAGATTCCCGCGTCAAGCCAAAAGTAAGTTCGGAATTTTTCGAACATTGCTGGGGTTTGTGATCATCATCAATCCACATTAGGAAAGCGTTGTGATAAAGCTTAATCCCATCACAGTAGAAACGACTTGTCTCCTAGTTCATTCGATACAAACTTTCAAAAATGTAATTTATTATTTCTTCTATGCATTTTTATTAGTGATATGTATATGACAGTAAATGCATTATGAACAGTTATGTCCAATACGACAGAGCGTAGGAGTCAGTCCAAAGCCCATTGTTCAAACCAGAGGCGGAGTCGTCACGCCCCCTATTCAAAAGCGAATTGTGAATAGTTTTATTGGGACAATTTCATATCTCACCTACAAACTAGATAGAAAATTATTCTAAACAGCCTTTCTTCTTCCCACTCAATCATCACTTGACTACTGCATACTGTATCATATATTGTCATTGTTACAACTGAAATTGCAAAAACGATGCTATGCAGCTAGTTGTAAGGTCTACTTTCGACTAATCAAGTATGACTGGGAAAGTAATGATCAGCGATAAAATAGCTTTATCAATACTAAATGAGTAGGAATTATCACCCATCAGATCCTTTTTCCTTGAATCCTTCTGAATGGTATCTTTAATAATCGTAAATATGGGTCATAACACGGCATATTAGATATTAGAGTGTTTCATGTGTTCATTATCTCGGTGAGTTCGTGATAATGTTTCTACACTATTTACGTAATGTTCAGTTAACGTGCCCATTACGGTGTACGTGGCTATAAGCGGTGTTTACTGAGTCTTTTTAATAATTCTAGTAAAAGTACATAATTTAATTGCCCCTTTAGTACTTTTTCTCTTTCTTTTCTTCAGAAACCAGCCTTAATGACTACCAGCTATTTACACTGGAGCGGCGATGAGGGAGATCTTTTACGGAATCATTACCAAAACGATAAAACGCTCATAAATACACCCGAGATTCGCGCCATTAAATTCGTTAGAGGACTCACAATTTAGAATAATAATTTTACAAGGTCGTGCAGAAAGGCTAACTTTAATAAAATGTCGCTTTTTAGGAGTTCATTACTTAATTCGAAATGTTCGTACCGAAAGCGAGTTTTTATCATTTAAACAGCTTCTCGTAACAAAACTCTTTCGTTAATGAAAACGCTCGCACTTTATGAACCGTGTGATAGTTTTGAAGTACCAGGGAAGCAGAAATCAAATGGAAGTACCTAATTGTGTGCTTCAGCTAGACTCAGCTATGCTAATACCATCCGTTAATAAAAAAATGGTTACCAAAGTTACAAAATATGCAACTCACTTCACTGTCGCTGCTCAAATGATGATGGCTCGAATGGGATAAACCTTTCCAAGTTGAATGACTTTTTTAGAACTCTCAGAAATTACAACCTTTTTAGGTGAAAGAAAAGTTTCACGTAGTCTCAAATCTCGCGCCTCGGGGAGGAATTTCAAAACAAAAAAGAATAAAACCCTTGGAACTGCGAAAAGTACGTTGATTACACATAAAAATAGCAAAATCTTCATCACAGCGGGTGACGTTTTGAATTTATTCAAATTACTCCCAAAAGAATGATTCAAAGTTTTATTAAGACCAGCAGTGAATGGCAGTGTAAATTTTACGACATGCTTAGTGTGAAAACGTTTTTGTTGAGTTTAGGAATTATGGGAACAGATTTTTTTTATAGCTTGCACAACTTATTGATGTTAATAAAAAAACATGTAGGAACGATAAAACTCCACCCAAAGTTGGAAAAATCGCAACGAATAAGCAATAAGACCGCCATACTCATTAGTGAATGTAAAGTAAAGAATTCATTTACCACATAGAGTAGGTACATACTATGTGGTAATTTTTTTCTTTATGTAACTCATATATTATTATATCATAACTGTATTAGGTATTTATCGCACACACATGTCGCTGTTTATACGTAAGTAATATCTTACTACTCTTCAGTAGATTGTCTTCTGTTTACACAATTAATAAAACATAGGTACCCACTATGGTGTAATAACGAGTAGGTATTAAAGTTTTATTTCTGTATAAAAAACGAAAAAACTGGAAACAGTGTGACTAGTAATTTTCATGCAACTCCGTATTTCACCGTCGGAAATGCATTTTAAAATAGAATTGCACATTTTTGCCTCACAGCGTTTTCTTATTTTGTCACTCTATTGGATTCAAAGCAAGGTTCTGGTAAAAAAGGCGAAAAAGAGAGTTGTAAATAGACACCTAGCGGGACAAAGACATTTTTGTAACGTTTTAACTCCGACCTACAATATGGACTCCTTCAAACGAAGCGTGAAGAAGTATCGGGCAAGCCACTATGGCAGTACCAAACGGAAGTGATGCCGTCGCGTCCGTTACATTGCAATTCTGGGCTCCCCTTTTGCTTAACATCAGGGTAAGGTGAGGCAATATACTGTGCCACTATGATAAAACTGTTATAGGTACATGGTAAATATTGATTTTGATTTTGCCGTTTTTATACGTATTTGTAGTTCGGTACTGGAAACCGACATACTTTTCTTTATGTTAGTTTGATTCTGTGTTGATATTGTAGGTACATACAATTTTATATGAAAAAACTAGAGGCCCGCTTACCTTCGAGACAATAGTTTCAATTTATTACCAATAGATGGCACTGGACGTCGATTACATCGCGCAAATGTTTCGCTTTTTAGATTGTCTACAGACATATGTAAAGATACTTAATAAATATGATACAGATACTCGTAATAAGCACTTTCAGATATGATTCGCAAAAGCTATTATGACAAATGGGATATTTCGCCCTTGCCATATAACACTCACCGCCTCCTAACATAAATAATAGCTCGGCGAAATGCGTATCACAAATCACTCGACCATTAAGGTTAACGAGATGAGCATCGAATGAATCACAATAATCATTTTAGACGGTAGTTACGGAAAAAGCTGCAGCCGCCGGACGGTGACGTCACAACCCGGCGCCACTACTGAATAATAGTCTCCATAAATTAACCGAGTGTCCAGATGTCTTGAGCTGGGACCTGAGGGCGCAGCGACAAATTAATTCCCTCTAGAACAGCATTTCCCAACACGAAGTTCGCGCAATGAAAAAAAAAATACAGATAGCAGCAGTTGCCATCATCTATCTAGCTAGGACTTAAATTGAAAATAATTCTTACATTCCTAGGGCTTTTAGGCATAGCGTGAAACGGCATCGCAGCAGGCCGTCTGGGTGAGGATGACAAATCAATAGACACATTGTTTGTTCATTTGTGCTTGTCAACCTGATATTTGGATCTCACGGTCGCTTACCATCAGGCGGAGTGAGGTCATCTTGATTGTCCTCAAAATAAAAATTATATACTATATTATAGGGAGCTGGGAGTGCTCAGCCTTTTTCGAGTTGCTTAGGTAGGTTATTAACTAGGTATTTCTATTAGGTATAGCCGAGAACTAACAGAAGCCGACATGTTAAGCAGTAAGTACAAATAATTTCCTTAAGATATCAGCAGCTTATCCATCCATACCTTCTACCTGATGCAATCATATATCTACTATCTAATTACTAAACTCAAACAGTTTTATTTGTCAGGAAAGCGTTTCAAAAATATCACCATTAAATTTGGGAAACGCTGTTCAAGTACGGTCTAGATTTTCCCCACTCAATTCCAACCTTTATTCTTAGCGCCATAAAGTAACCGAGAAATATGCGACATCCCGTGATTTATGCGCTCAGACTAATTTTCCTACAACGTCGGATGTGTTGACATCGATTTTATTTGTGAACGTATTATTTCTTGAACGTAAGATGTATATTATCAGATGTCACATTTAATGGAACATGTGTTCTGATTTGCTTACACGACTATGTCAACGTTAATACGAGATGTAATATAAAATGCTTTTACCGTTTGACGTTTTGTTCAAAGAGCAGAGTCGAGTAACGTTACATTATACGAATGTTGAAAAATAAGCAAATTTTGGTAAAATAACAATTGTTTTCTGCTTGTAATAAAAAATGTATACAAAGATAAACTTTTACGATTTCCGCATAACAAAGAGGAGAATCTCGGCACGCACGATCCTTGTAGGGATTCAGTAGGTATAATCTTATCTTTGTATGTTGGTTGTGGCTTACTAATCTCTTAAAAAGACGCACCATATGATTTTTTTTCTTTTATTTTTCCGTATAATTTTATCGTAGAGCGGTTCACAGAATATATTACTTTAATTACCTATCAAATTTCAACGGTGTGTAGTCCTAATTAGCTACGTTAAATAATTCGGGGTAAATTTCCATTGATGACATGTGGATGGGCAGCAAACAGATAGATAGACGTTGAGGAATGAAGGTGTATAAGGGTTCCATGGTTTCCATTTTTACCTTTCGTTTATTTTTAAAAAGAGATAGGATACATTTTTATTGTAAAAAGATTGTAAATTATCACCTTAAATGCACGTGTCCCCATAGTGACGCGAAATCTTCGCGCGTTTCTTATATTAACGTTTGTTTATTGCCTATTGTATTATGGTGTTTAACAATTAAATATGAATAAACTAGCACTCTTTCATTTTAAGCCCGTGATTAACAAGTATTATTATTACTTTGCATCATTACAATATAAAATGTAGAGAATTCTTGCTCTTATTGAAGTTAGCTCTAAGCGGGGAGCCCTGGGCCTGAAGTTCTTAATAAGCCACCATCTTGCCTCAGACTTGCCATCCGACTTATTTCTAGGGATTCAGTGCGATGAAAGACTTAGGTACCGACTGCTATTACGGAGCGAAGAGAATCTTTTGAGGAATTAAAAGAACAGTGGAAAATTATTCATCGCTTTGAGAGTTTTTGCCAGGGTACGTTCACTTCAAACATGTGTTGGTAACAATCAGTTAGAGAGCAAACAAATCGAAAAGATGATGTCATAGATCAGGGGTTACTAATTAATTCCGTTCGGGGTCGTTTTCAGAAGTGAAATGACCAGTCGCGGTCCGCACAAAGAACGACGCCTACAACTGAGGGGTTTCAGCAGCTCGTAATATCGACTACGATGGGGGGTCCCAGCAGCTATGATGTAGGGCTCGCTGTCCGCACAGTGTGGTTCAGCGGTCCGCATTCGTCCCGCGGTCCGCCATTTGGTAACCCCTGACATAGATGAACAATTGTCTATCCTGCAGGGGCCAAGAACACCATTTTAGGGAGATAAATCTGTCAAAGTTAGGTCGGGTTGTGTGTGAGTTTGATGCCCAATCTAACCAAACACTCATGTGATAAACATTTAGATGGACACCCTTATTACAAAACGGAGACTAATGTTACGTAATAATCATTTAGAAATTATGATATCACTTTTATAAAGGTGAACCAAAATGAATTTAAGGCCACGTTTTGTAATCAAAAGGATAGTTTAATGTGCCTTCTGAACCACGGAACCATAATTTGTTTTTTCTGACAGTTATATTCTAACCAAGCTGAAGCCATTTACACGTGTGTGTAAGTATTCAAATTACAAGTAAATTTCATGGGAGAAGTACCTCTACCCCCATAAAACTTGAACGACTACCTAAAACCCGGATTTAGAATGAACGTCACTACTAAGTATACGTAGGTAGTTATAAAATAAAATTACGTTATTTAGGTCTGTAACGTCCCATTGTTAAGGTTGCTCCCACATTTTCATATTTATAAAATAAGTTGACAATTTTTCAGCGCATTTACTTCTGCAAAAGGTACGAGTATACATGTTTTATGTGGCCATCGTAGCGTCTCATTTTTGTTTACTTTATCCCAGCTTTCCGGGGAAAAGGTTTTGGGCCCTAAACTGCTCTATTATGAAGAACCCTACAAAGACGTAAAAAATGTTTTCATAAATTTATAGCACCTCGACCTCGTATTTTGAATAAAAATGTATGCATTATAACTAAAATGTACCTACTTTCGTAATATTTTTAAAGTTTGTTCCTTTTCTCATAATTCCTCTACTAACCAGACATTTTAAACGGGCACTTTGATAGCTAGTTTTGCAATAAAGGGTAATCTTCTCCAGCAAAAAAGGCTATTAAAATATACTTTGCATGATGAAAGAGTAGCAGGAGCGGAATAAAATTTCTTTCCATTAGTATCCCGAGCTCTGCTCTCTACCTTTTGTCCAGTGAATATCTAATGTGACCATTGTGCAATAAATACTTAACGCCAACAATATTACAATAGGTTACGAAAACAGCCTATGTCCATTGAATTTAAATTCACACCAATGATATTGACCAATATAAAGGACAAAAAATTTGGCGGTTGCGTTTGCTTACATAATAAATACCTACTTTTAGTTTTTGTTTCTAATGAATACTTACATAGGTAATAAGAAAGTTTATACTCATACAAAAAAAGTCTACCTAGGTGACTCAGTGGGTAACTAGTGGGTCTTATTTTAAAGAAGCAGCAGTTGCGCTTTAAAGCGACTGCTGCGTTAGGGTTTGATCCCGGGTCGGGCCAACAATTTGTACCAGAGTTTTTCTGTTCAGAAATTTTCAGTTTAAGCCCGAAGTCTTAAAGTTGTCGGTCTTGTATCCCCATGTCTCGGAAAGCATGTTAAAGCACGATCGTTTCACACTGGTGTCCCATTTACACTCATAGGCACATAGCCCAGTTTTTAGTCTTTAGTTTATGTTTAGTAATACTATTTATTATTATATTATATTTTTGTTTATTTAGGCTTGATGGCAACATTTTAGGTCACTTAAAACTATGGCTGCTAGCAAGTTCTGAAGAGCTCTCCTAAATTTTAATATCGCCGCTTTGTACATAATATTAGCGCCCGCTCGAGACAAACAAGTGTCTTGAGACAATCTCAGTTTTCATATCCCTCCGCTTTCAGCTTCCAAAATAAAGCAGAAAAGTACCTAAGCAATACTATATTAATTTCATCTTTTTAGTACATTTCGTTAGCAAGTGTTTCTGATAATATTATGGATATCTAAACCACGAAATTTCCATATCTTTTTTTCCTAATAAAAGTTTGATAGATTCTCCAACCGGAGAGCAATAAGAAAGATTTTTCTTTTTTTTACTCGTACTTCAGTTTTAAATACTTCATATTTCCAATAATACGAATTAAGACCTTTTAAAGGGGGCAGAGGAACAGACGGATCACCTGATGGTAAGAGATTACCGCCGTATATGGACGCCCGCAACACCAGAAGAGTCATAAGTGCGCCGCCAACCTTTTAAAAAGGAATACGTTTCTTTTTGAAGGTTTGCATATCGTATGTACTACAGTCACACATCAAAGTATACAAGACTGTCGAATTCCTTCAATCAACTCTCATCTTACTGTCAAACACATTAGGTTGAATATTCATTGAGGAAATTTGTCAGGTTGTGGTAACCTGATGTGTGGCTGTCTGTACCTTTACTAGGTATATTGTGACACTATTACTACCCCAATACCTACCGAGCGACAGTACCAATGCAAATTATACACTGTAAACAACCATATCCATACACGGAAACGCTTCAGATATTGACGACAGTAACTATGTTAATTCAATTCAAACAAAATCCTTTGAAATGGTTAGTCCATGCATAGTAAAATCCGCACGTTTCAAATATCAAGTATTTGGTTAGAGTGACAATTGGAATGTGGTTGGAATTCCAAATATTACATTAATCTACTTTTTGAATCCGAAATAATAGCTAACAATAAATGAAGATCCATTTGAAGCAAGATATTAATTTAATTTTGTTTAAAATCGATATCAATGTACATACCTACCAACCTATATTTTAAAATAAAAAAACAAAGAGTTTGGTTCTGAATCCATGTAATACTGGCCATTGTGATTCTCATTTTGACAGCCATTCTTTTATTATTCTTTGTCGATGAAGGCAACGGGGTTTTAAACATTATTTATTGGTCAGCAGTGATTTGTTTATTTTTGTTCTGGACGTATTTTTTTTTTATTTACTACTGTTTAATCTTCATTATATAACAGTTTTCTTAAACTGGATCTTAAATTCTTGTTCCATATTTTGTTCACTTGAGCAAGTCTGATAATGGTTTGTTCCGTATATATTTTTTACAACGAACTATATTTTGACCCTCTGATTTTTCAGGCAATTAACCTATAACGGTCCATTTATTTTTGGTTCACGTATATTCTCCCTTGTAAATTATAATACATCGCTTGGTGTGCTAACATTTAAGATGTAGATTTACCCTATTCCATTTGATGATTTTAGTTATTAGTTAGATAAGATTAGGTTTGTAGTGCTCGTGATTTGTTATCCAGTCCAAATTTAATTGTGCAGAATGCGCATGTTCTTGAAAAATGTTCAGAAGATAATTAAAAGCTAATACAACGTATCCAATTTGTATTGAATGTCGACACTAATTTTTTTTTAGCCAAACCAAAGACCTAGGAAGATCGCTACAGCATAAGATTTCACACAGCTTTCCTTGCGTACCCCGCGTCTGTGGCGCCGCTAGTTCATCTAGGATATGTAATCTTATTTCAAATTTTATCCTTTAAACCCGAGCATACGCATTCACATAAAATTCAGGCCTTTATAATTCCCGCCAACCCGGGTCGGCGGTATTCGCCCTGCCCTGGGAAAGACGGGGATAAAACAAGGTTCCGAGATCCGAGAGCGATAAAGGAAAACCTTTGTTGATAGTTCGTTCGTCCTATGTATTTACCAAATCGCCGAGGCGCGCTCAAACAGGCCGCCTGCTCCGGATTCTGTTTGCTCTTAATTTGAACATTTTTGAAGTTCTATCCCCTTGTACAGGTTTCCTTAGAGATTTTGTGTAATATAAACAAACAACTTAGAACTACGAGAAGCGATCTGAGCTTTAGGGATTAGATGAATGGTAAATCATTGAGTAGGAAAATGTTGTTCTGTGAAAAGATTTAAGTAAAACTAAACTATGATTTTAACGTTCCGTTTCCTTCTTTCCAGGTCGGGTCAGTGATGACGGAAACTATTTCTGTTGGTGATTTAAAAGTGAAAGTTTTTGAGTTCTGTGGCTTCGAGTAGAACTATGGGAAATATGGGAACAAAATTGACGATCGTTAATGGACATTTGAGTGTGTGGTGAAAGGGATAGATGCGAAGGCGGGACGCGTAGTGGGGTAGTGAAGGATGGTGGACGTTTAGTGGGTGAGCGGATGAGCGGGGACGGTGAGCGGCGCGTAGGGTCTCCGAGGGCGGTTGGAGCATGAGGCCGGTGTGACAGCGCGCAGCAGCGAGCGGATGCGGCGCGCCAGCGTGTACAGCGTGAGCGAGGGCGTGGAGCGGTGCGCTTGCGCTAGGTATGTCTCTTTCTTTTATACGGGCGGTATGTTGCTAAAGGATTGCGTTATGCGCGAATGTACCCTTTTGACATCCCTTTGGCAGAGAACGAGCTCTCCGTTGCTGAATGTCGGTCTAGGGCCTAGAAAAAAAACACAACTAGCCTGGCTAAGCCAACTTGCGGCAAAGCGTGCTAAGCGCCGTGCTCACAACCGCAGCGGCTCAATGCATCTGCCGCAGATGTGAACGAAAGGTTTACTCCCACATAGGACTTAACAGCACTTAACACGAGCGCAACTGAAATGTCACTCCACGAGATGCTGCTTGAAACATCTGCAACAAACGTAAAGGCCTATGATGATGATGATGATGTTGCTGAAGATGGTAACAGTTCGAATTAATCATTCTAATCAAATATTTTTGGACATTTATCTACCATTCGACATTAGACATTGGTTTACAGGAATATCTTAAGATTTACCGTAGTTCGAGTTTTTAAAGTATTATATTTTCAAGTATGATTTTATAAAATAAAATAAATCTCATGAAATAATTTGAGGTGATAATCGTAGGTACAGTCAACAGTCTATATTTTATTTCTACATTCATAGAAAAGTGTTTACCTACGAGTGAGAAAGTTATGAATTCTCTACAAAACTGACAGAACTATACTTACGTTTCTAATGTTTACAAACTATCCAACAACGTACATGCTACTAGAAAGTAATACCAAACCATTCACTTCAGCTCGTATCTTTCCAATTTATAACCATTATCACTTCACTTCACAGTTTAATTACCTATTCGCGAAGCATAGAGCACTTTATATTGCTGCGGAGCTCTAATTATCCGGTCTAAACGTGTTGTATAATTACCACTGGTTCGCACTGAAGCTTGTTGCGATTAGGAATTCATTAAAACAGGAGAGGGTTTTTCAATGACGCCCCTGCAACGGGAAATTGCACCGCTAGGGATAAAATGTGATGACATTAATGCTCCCAGTCCCACAGCGATAAATAGGTACACAGTGGAGCGAGCAGATCCAAGGAGAGAGAGCACCTTTTACTTTTTTTTATTTATTGAAGGAGCAGCGAGCATGGTCACTGATGGAAGCATGCCGCCGCCATGGCCTTGCAACCCAGTGGAGTACAGTACCTTGCAAACTTTGTACCGCCATCCACTCGGTGGGTCGTAACCTACACACTCGCAAAACAGCACAGTGGCTGTTTCAGCCGTTGTCTGGAGCATGTTTCACTCACGGTCGAGCGGCCATTCAGCCGACGTGCTTCACAGTGAAAATTTTAACGGGAGGTTAAAATCCGAGCACGCACTTCTTCTTCTTCTTATTTAAGAGCGTCGCACTTGTCGATGGAATCCTCCATTCTTCTAGACCCTGCCAGTATCTTAAAAAATTGTACCGCAGCCACAATAGGTTCTAAAAATGTGATTCCTCAATTGATATTCAACCTAATGTGTATGACAGTACGATGAGAGTTAGTTGAAGAAATTTGACAGTTTTGTATACTTTTATACACATAAAAGTATACAATACCTATCACATAAAAAACACCATGATGTTTCCGTTGACAGTGGCTTTGACCAGCGCAGCGCTACTCGTTGGTTTCGCTCTTGTTATCGATTTACTTTGATAGAACGTTGCCTTTAGATAAAAATGCAGCAACTTTTTTAATGTGGAAGAGTGATTTTCCTCAAGAAAAACTCCTCTTGCGTGAAATGAAACACGAAACGTGAACGTATACTCGTTTCTATCGTGGCGTTCTCGGCATAATTTAACGATGTGTCAGAAAGCATACATAAATTAAGTTAAATGAAAATGTGTTATGATGAATTTCATTATGGTGTTTTAGAATCTGTGTAATGCTAAGAGTGAATGTAATATTGCAAAACATATTTTAAGATAAAAGGGATAATTTTTTTTTAATATCAAAATGTGCTAGGTTAGGTTAGTAGACAAACTCATGCATAATACATAAAAAAGTGCAATAAGTAAGTCATCTGTTTGTCGAGGATAAAGAAATTGATTTATAGGGAGACCCGATATGCACTTCTGTATAAAATGATTTATCTTGAGTAGGTTGGTATATATCAAAACGTGTAAATAAAACATAAGTATTTGAATTTGCATTTACATCAGAAAGATTCTTAGCATTTCCTACGGAAACCTCGAACCAACAAGTAGACGGGGGCGCCACTGAATACGATCTCAGGTCCGTAATCCCCTAAATCAACACCAACATTCCCTTTCCACTAGGGCAAGAGTTCCCAAACTGTACGCCACGGCTCCTTAGGCATTTTGAAACTTAAACTGGGGGCCCGTGACCTACCTAACGCTCGAAACTGAGATAGGAAATAAATAGGTATGTTGCATGTGATCATGGGCGGCGGAAATCGCTTACAATCAGTTCAACTCGGTCCAACTGGTCAACTGCCACGTATATCAATAAAAGAAAATTTGTTCTCTAAAAATGTTAAATTTTATAAATAGGTACAGGGCGGTATCATTGCTACTCAAATGTCATTTTTAATCAGTTCGGTCAAATAAAAGAACTGCTTCAGTTATCCTTTGCTGCACGATATTGAGAATACTGGATCCTTTATAGTGTACTAGTCAATAATTAGCCGGTTATGTTGTAATCTCAATTAGGCTCGTGCTAGTTACCCGGAGATGACGTCCAAACAGTGCGAGTTACTGCAATGCAATTACTAGCTTGCACTATGTAAACTAGTATTTAGGCGCCCATGGAACGGGCGATATCTGTAATTGCGCTGTGAGTAGAAAAAGTTGAGAGCCTATGTACTAGGGCCATTTTGGAGGTCGTATTTCAAGCTGCAAGGTACGCTATTAATCTTTCTTTGTCCATAGTCCAGGAAAAGGCGAAAAATTCTACGCTACAACCAGCGAGCCCATTAAATAGATATGATCAGGGTACTAGGCTGGACGGATTGTGTCGAGTTCCTTTATTTCGTATAACTTGAGCATCTCATTTATATCCTGTAGCAAAAGAGTCTTTCTTTTCACAAATATATTATGTACTAGTGCCCCGCCCTCACTGCGTTTTGTTTTAGCAATAGATGGCGCTAGGTATTGATTAAACCGCACAAGTGTCATCTTTTCGGATTACATACAAGGCTAGCAGTTGTCAACCTAACCTATTTAAAACCTCGTCATTTCAGCCAATAGACGTCCATTGCTGGACATAGGCCTCCCCCAAAGTTCGGTCGGTCCTGTGCCACCCGCATCCAATGAACTCCCGCGACCTTCACCAGATCGTCGGTCCACCTGGTGGGAGGCCTGCCACGGCTGCAGCCTCCTGCACGTGGCCTCCACTCAAGGACCTTTCCACCCCAACGGCCGTCTGTTCTCCTCGCAATAGGGCGAGGACAGAGGACATTGCGATGAGAACAGATGCCCATTGCCACTTCAGCCACGCAATTCTTCGGGCTATGTCCGTGACCTTAGATCTCCTGCGGATCTCATCATTTCTGACACGATCACGCAAGGAGATTCCGAGCATAGCCCTCTCCTTTGCCCTCTGAGTGACTTTGAGCCTTCTTAAGCGCCCCATTTAGAACCTACCTTTTTATAAATAGTATAGATACGCAATGATTAGAGTAGGTACATTAATATTTATAATCGACTGTATCCATCTAAGGTACTAAGGTACGTTTACGGAATGCTAAAGAACAGGTTACAAATAGAATTTTCTCTTACTCATTATTTAGTTATTCTGTAAATTCGCCAACTCACTCACTGTCTGAAGCTACGCTCGCGAATGAAGGTCAAAGAACCAGTATGATATCAATCTTAATTAGGTGCCCTACCTTTCATTCATTTGTCTCTCAGACAGAAAACAGCCATTTCTGAAACCTGCTATGTTTGTAGCCTACCTATTTTATTTATTTTAGTAGGTACACAGACAGATTACAGCCATACTTATTCTTATTACTAACTTAAAGTTACAGGATCTAGGCAGTTTTGATTCTATTTTGATTAAATCGATACCATGCTGTATGTTGTTTTGTTTCTAGGTATTAAAAAAATACACTTTCTTGTACTGTTTAATTGTGAAAATAAGTCGTAATTATAGAAGAGTGGTTTTATCTACGTTGCCGTGTTTTTTCAGACCACGTCAGACATATAGACAGTCTGTCTGCCTGTGGCATCGTAGTCGCATGAATTTAGTATGTGGGGCTATATTGGAGTATAAAACGATTTGAATTTGTTATTATTTGTTTGTGAGTATTCTTAACTCTGTTTGATGACGCCGGTAACAAAATGATGGATTACACCTAGTTTGACTTAGTTCTCTTAGTTCTCTTGTAAGGGCTTGAGTAGTAGAATGCATATGAATTTCGGTATGCGGCACATCCTGCCACGCGCGACCTCCTGACGCTGGCATCAGGACCTTTCCACCCAACCAACGGCCGTCTGTCTTCCTCCCCTGCCCATTGCGAGTGGGACAGTATAAGTACCTATAGGCTGATACTTTAGTTTTACTTTACTTATGTTTGTTGTTTGTAGGTAGCGCGGGCGCGGGTGCGGGTGCGGGTGCGGGTGCAGCCATGCTCGGCTGATGGAGCCGGGCTGGTGGTCTCCCTCGCCGTCGGCCTCGCCGCCGCCGCCGCCCCGCGCCCCGCCGCCGCGCTGCCGCTGCCGACACCCGCTCTCTACAAGCTACAACTACCTGCCGCACTATGGTGAGCATACTTACCTACTAATGAACAGTGGAAGAGCCACACTTCGACACACCACGAGTAATAGTACCGCGCGCTGTGTTTCGCTGCGTGAGTGAGGGTACCGGAGGCACAATCCAGCGGAAGGGGGGTTAAAAGGTATGCAGTGCTGGTACTTGTGACACCACTGGTGTTGCAGGTGTCCATGGGCAGCAGTAATCGCTTACCATCAGGTGATCCGTCGGCTCGTCTGCCACATAGGTATATTATGGAGGAACAGGTCGAAGGGCGACAATGGATTGGTGGCGAGATATCACTGGCGCTCTGGCGTCTGTCATCCTCACCCAGAAGCCCTGCTGAGATGCCGTTTCATGCCCCACCTAAAAACCCAGGATTGTAAAAAGGAGGACACACATGAAATGGAAGGGCGTTCCATGCCTTGTAACTTGTAACATGATAATATTTTAGGTTTACCTTTAGGTTTAATTAGAAAATTGGACCAAAATTCAAAAAATATTTTAGTACCGAAACATGAATTGTGTGACGATATTCTAATTTACAAATTCGAAACACCTTTAGGAAATGAAAAAACTGTAGGTAAGTATATTCAATTCATACAACATACCAAAACTGCAACATGCTTTGCGGATTTAGCCTCTTTTTATTTAACGTCGTAAGGCCCATAAGCCTTTTAAAAGGCATAAACAAAATTGATTTTCCATTGTGTCTGCTGTCTGGGCGTTACGACGTTAAAACAACGGTCCAACATTACTTGTAAATGGTCGTAGTGATCTCTATAACCAATTCATCATTTCACGCTGCCACTTCCAGTCCCTCGTTCCACAAGCTACAACCACCTACCACGCTATGGTGAGTATTACTAAATAGTACTTAGATACAACCGAAAACCTCCAGAGTGGGACTAATGTCGCGAAACGAAGTGAGAGTGAGTCATTAGTTCTACTCTGTACCAATAGATGGCTCTAGGCGTCAATTGCATTGCGCTAATGTTTCGCATTTTCGTTTGTATATAAGATTTGTCGACGTCTATAGAATTTATCTCTTTATTATTAGTATAGAAGATAAAGTAATAAAAACTTTGAGGTTCGTCCATATCTGGGGAATATGCCGCAAATGTTTCAGCTCTTGAATTCGTGATCCACTCACGAGTTGTCAGATTCCGAGTCCAATGAAGAAATGTTCAATGTAATAGGTAAATTAAATTAATACCAGACAATTGAGACAGATCAGAGAGTTTAAAACAAAGGCAATCTTTAAACTATGAGTAATAGCTGCTGACCAAGAACGACTACAAATTGTTCTAAATCGACCCGAAATCTTAGCCACTAGTCATGGAGATTGTCGCAGTAATAGTATCATATTATTGCAGCCATTGATTTATAATACCTCTACAATGATCCATCTTGGCATAAGATCAAATCAATAAAGCTGGACATTTTAGTTCTGTTTTACTGGCAATTTTTATATTAAAATATTTCTATAGTTTTCCATTTGCTTGTTTCTATTAACCCAAAACAATTTCTATTGTTATTTATACCCGTCGTATTTTGACATGCAATCCACTTTATACTTTTTCGTTAAAGTAAATCCGTGCCAAAATGTTTAGCAGGTTTACTAACCTGATATCTGAAATGGCAGGGAAATAGAATCATTTTCCTTTAACATAAATTTATTCCTTATTAAAGGCCCCGGGGCATGTCATATCACCAAATTTTATAGATTTCAAAAAAAGTAAAGAGAAAGTAAAGGCCATTAGTAAATCATTATAACGAGTTTTATTCTGTATTGTTTGTCAGTCTTGGTTGAACTAGTACCTAATTAGATTTTTTCAACAAATCATACCGAACCATTTCTTGTCTCGCGGTAATCCGTCCATTTACGGTGGTGATAATTATGTACTAATAGCTCGTACATATACCCTGTTTCACTCATATTCGTCCCTAATAAAAAAAAACAACTGAAAGGCTCACTAAAAGGCGGGCCACGGGACTTTCAATCTTTTTCGACGTGGGCTGCGGTGTTATTTGCCACTTGCCCTCACTGACTACCGTTCCCCCTTTTCCATAAAATAATATGTCAAAAAACATACTTGCAGATAGGACCATGGTTTAACACCAAAACGTGATGAGCACTTACGCCCTGGCAGCAGATTCCTCCAACCCTTGCATTAAAATCCCCGTTTGTTTCCCGACAAGATTTATGGCACAGATAACGTTGCGAAGTCACGAATTAAAAGGATGGTATCTATGGAAAATAGAATGAGACTTTTAGTTCCATTAACGTAAAGATGGCAAAATATTTTTCGTAGAAAACACATTCAATGAATGCGCGTGTCAAGTCTCTTGCACAAATTTTGTCTTATGGACTTAAGTGGAGATGTCTATTGAATCATTCTATGGGCATTATGTAGATACAGACAACTACACTTAAGTAACTATTATCTGTCTTTCATCATTCGATTCTCACCCTACTGTCCAAATCATTAGAAAAGCTATTATGTACGTATTACGTACATGCCTTAAAAACGAATGTACCAAATAAAAACCGGCTACACTGTTGTAGGTAAGCTTATTTCCGTTCTAATAATATTAGGTAGAATTTGATACCAATATCTCTAGAATTCCAGCTAGCCATTAAATGCTAGTTAAGAAAATTTTAAGTATATTTTCTTTATAGCAAAATCTCATAACCTCAAAAAAAATTCAGAAACCACCACTACCATACCGTTGATAAATCGCAAAGAAAAGAATATTTAAGACTTCCACAGTCCCTCATAAACATTCAACTCAAAGAAATGGTTCAATTTAGTATCTAATTATATAAATTGAAATCCAATCGAAAAGGGATGAGATTACACTGATTGAAAGAGACCAGTCAATTGCCTTAAGTATTTTATTGAAAGAAATCTTTGCAGCTGTGGTAATGAATATTTCTTTTAGACAGAGCTATTCATGCCAAATAGCTGTTACCGTCGTGAGTCGAGGGCCGTGGTATGATCGTCTCAAAGGCTGAAGATATTTTATTTTAAACATAAATTTTAAATGTTTAATATTGCAGGCCTTTGCATATTGACAGATGATTTAAGTAGGACCTAGCTTCTAAAGTAGGGACACCACAACTTTGCTCGTAGAGTACAGACCGATTCGCAATTGTAGTTTTCGTCCGCATTTGCGGCAAGCGAAACGAGTGTCGACGGATGGGGTTTCCAGCATGATGTCTAGATCGTTTTGATGCAAGTAGGTCAAACCCGGTAATTTTAAATTAGACGTATGTACATTCAAACTAAGCTTTTCTTTGTTATGACTTGGCAATTAGAACCCAATTTATATAATTTACTTCAAATTTTTTGTTAGGTACTAATGATGAGTAGGTCCAGTCATATGAAAATCGCCCAAGCCCAATTACTGTTCAAGGGCATGCATGTATTTGTGGTGGCACTCTCTTAGCAAAGTCACACCTGAAATTTTTCTTAGTATTTTTGTTGACTGTAGGTGGGTTACATTTTGGACCTCCGCCAAGTCGACATTTGAGTTTAAATATACTTGCCACAAAAGAGCATTTTGGCAATATTATACACACTTACAAAGATTTGCTACTATTGACCCAAAAACCGTAGGTGCTTTTATGCAGTTTGGATCTTCACATGAGCTTCACCTCAGCTGCAATCGTATTAGTGTGGTCTCTTTGTACTTTTTACGTTCTTATTTCACTCTAAAGCCCACAAAATTGCTCCAGTTTCAGTTTTGAATAGAATAGAAAAATATTAGTTTACTTCTAATTTAGTGACTGCCATAGCTTTTGAGACTATCATTCGGGGTTGTATTGTGAGAGATCGACGGTTAGACAGGAACAGCGCAACTAGAGTGATAAATGGTAGATGGATAGGTCTCACAGAATACCATTGTATTCACCGTACTCACTCGTAGGAGTGCCGTAAGGACAATCCGAGGAGGGGTTTTAATCTTGGCAGCTCACTTATGACTCCACTGGTGTTGCGTTGATTACCATCATCATTTAATAAAGAGTGAATTGTCTGACGCTACTCGTATTACCTAGTTTTCATTTTCTAAAAATAACATCTACCTTTTAGACCGAGGCTCTTCCTACACAAGTATCATTTGATTACTTTCTGGGAGGCCCTGGCGATTAATATGTTAATGATTTACTGAAACAAATCTTATTTTATTGATACCACTGCCTCACAGAAAACCGGCGTGAAGCAGCCCCTGTGCTGTGTTTCGCCGAGTGAGGGTACCGGAGGCCCGAGGGGAAAGGGATAAGAGGTTGGCAGCGCACTTGTAACTCTACTGGTGTTGCAGGTGTCCATGAGCGGCGGCATTGCTTACCATCAGGTGATCCGCCTGCTCATCTGCTACCTATCACATAAAAAAAAAATATTTACCTTTGTCAACACAGATGGCTGGCCTGACGGCGAGGAGGAGTCTTCGGGAGGAGCTCTGCGTGAACGCGAACTGCGCTCGCTGCACCGCACCGTGCCGGCTCTGCGTCGCCGCGAGCTCGACACGCGCGCCATCAAACACCATTTTTATCCCGAAGGTGGATGGGGGTGAGTAAATAGGAGCACAAAAAAACAACTAAAATGGGGAGCGAACTCACACATCGACGCTAGGATACCTATGCACATTTCAATCTACCCAATTTTTGTTTTCAAATTACTACCCCTTTTTGGTTTCCCAATTAGTCGTAGACTTATATGGTGGATAATTAATTAATTATGGGAGAGCCATGCTTCGGCATGAATGAGCCGGCTCGACCGGAGTGATACCATTGCCTCACAGAAAACCGGCGTGAAGCAGCTCCTGTGCTGTGTTTCCTATAACATAAAAAAAAATGGTGGTGGTAACCAACTTTAAAGGTTGGCAGCGCACTTGTCACTCTACTGGTGTTGCAGTTGTTTATGGGCGGCGGTAATGGCTTTCATTCATTCTTCATTCATTTCATCAGGTGATCTGTCTCCTCGTCTGCCACCTATCACATAAAAAAATATTACTTATTCTCTACCTCTATTAATTCATCATCAGCAACCCACGCTCGTCCACTGCTGGACATAGGTCTCCCCCAATGCACGCCACCGCTCCCGATTTTTGGCCACTCTCATCCAGCTCACTCCAGCCAGCCTTCGAATGTCGTCATCCCATCTTGTAGCAGGGCGTCCAACACTACGTTTAACGAGTCGCGGTCTCCACTCAAGGACTTTATAGCTCCAACGGTTGTCAGTTCTGCGGCTAATGTGACCAGCCCACTGCCACTTCAGCCTCTATTAATTAAAGTTTGGTAAATGTTTTAGATGGCAAAACAGACGTCGGCACGCGGTAGTGTGCTTTGAGCATTAGTACCGGCGCGAACGAAGCGCCCAACCCGGGTTTTAATCAGATTGAGGTTTTAATTAATACACTGTTTTAACTACTACTGCAAAGTTTTACCTTCAAACTAGTTAATACCTAGTCGGGGATAATAAGTGAAAGAGTATTGTAGCTAAAGTGAGCTTAATGAAATGTTATTATTGAAGTATTAAGAGTTTTAACATAAGGGAATGCCAATGTCAGCATTGGGCGTCTATTGCCTGAAATGAATGAGTTGTGTGTATAAATATTAAGAATAAATATTCTGAAAACTATCTCAAGTAAACATAGTGTTAAAATGTAGCTACTTTTTATTCAAATTATTTGAAAATCTGCAAATAAATGGCGGGTTTTTTTTATTCGAATTTTCCAAAATTTGTTACATTTATTTGATGTGATATATATGATATATGAAATATGATTGATGTACATATAGGTTATATTTTCTGTTCAAAAAGTTTTATCATTTATCATTACAAGAAGTTTGGGTCAGAGCTACATTCCTTTATTACCTTTTACTTTCTACACCGCCTCCTACTTATAGCACGAAAGAGAAAACAAGTAAAATTTCCAGCCTTAAAAATAAAACGTAATTCACACGTCCCGGTTAGCTAAAGGTTATCCGCATAAGATGTAACGCGGCACGTTGTATGTAATCTATCTGCGATGACAGATAAATGTTCTGACAAGCCGAGACGAGCGGGCACGCATCTCGGAGTGTCTCGAAATTAGTGATGTACAACACTGAGTCCCTGACTCAATGTTTATTTTTAGAGTGACCCTACACTATTGTCTTTTGAGCGTCTTACCGAGCGGCAAGACGTCGACGTTCAAAACGCTAGTGTGGGGTCCCTCTTATGTCGTTTTTTAGGACTGCACGAGTTCAGTAGAGTTTCTACTCATACAATAATTACAGTTAATTTACCAGGATAAATCAAAGCCACTTATATGGGGACTACCAATTCATAATGTTGATACGTTTTTCTTATTTTAAAATCCTAATCGTAACTAATACCTATTATAAATGCGAAAGTAACTCTGTCTGTCTGTCTGTTACTTTTTCATGCCAAAACTACTGAACGGATTTGAATGAAACCATCTAATGTACCTCAATAAAAACGTATTAGAGTGATATAAGAGTCAGAAGATATTGAGCAAGAAAAAATAACAACTGCACTCGAGCGCGCAAAAAGACTCAACAGTACGAAAAAGCTGGAGAGCGTAGAAAAATACTCTAACAACAGAAATGTCGTTCGCGATAATAGACTCGAACGGGCTCTAACGTAGAATATGACCCGAAAGCGCGAAAATGCTCAACCTTAAAGAACATTAGCGCGGAAAAAAAATACTCCAATCTTTCGTAAAAGATACTGGATATTTCAATTTTGTACATCACTATCTCGAAGTGTCTCGAATTTCCCCCGCGGTGCACGTGACGCGTGATGAAGATATAATAGCGTCATCAAGCCGTAACACAACTTCTTGTAACAAGGAGATCCTGGAAATAAACCTCTGTCAGGAGTTCGGGAATCTGATATTACGATGTTGTCTGATGAGCTACAAGGCTTTCCTTCGATATTGTTTGTAGGCGCCTAAACAAATACTCCGGGCTATATGTAATTTTGTATGCATAGTTATCATGCTTAAATACAAGACCAGACATCCAAAAGATCTAGAGAAAAGTCCTTGAAACACAGTCTTTGACTTTATAAATTTGTATAGATGTAGAAGTGAACATCACTCATCATCACTCAACATCACGTGTGATCAACTGCTTGTCTGTCGTAGAAGAAAAACAAACATAACAAAAACCCTTATAAGTCATCTTTAACGACCTTCAAGAATATCCTCATACTTCCTTCGTAAGTATACGAAATTTTTCAAACTCAATAAAAATCAAACTAGATCTGTGGACCTTCCACTATTAATATCACCACCATATTTAACTATTTTAAACACCCTAATCAACAAATATTCATACCATAAAAGTGAGTTTGGTGTTCAAAATGAACCGCTGCCTGGGGAATTGGGTATCTGATACCGCAAGATCGTATCTTCTAAACGGTAACCGAATTTATGTCGCGGGTATTGAGTTGCTACTAAATTTCACGTGAGTTCCCGCTATTTTCGGCTTGTAGTTGAACAGTTTTATGGCAGGTTTCAACCCCTCTTGTTTTTGCTCTTGAGAAACGATCAATTGGTTAAGAAGATTCTTAGATATAACTAAAGTAATTCAACCTTTCACCAATGCTTTTGTCATTGAGAAATCTCACCAATGGCATCTGTGACTGTGGGAAAGCCAAGCTTTGCCATGACTAGGCCAGCTTGACCGGAATGATACCACGGTCTCACAGGAGACCGGCGTGAAGCAGCGCCTGCGCTGTATTTCGCCGAGTCAGTGTGGGTGCCGCGGAGGTCCGATTTTGGGGAAAGGGCGTTAAAGGTTGGTAGCGCACTTGTGACTCTACTGGTGTTGCAGGTGTCTATGGGCGGCGGCGATCGCTCACCATAAGATAAGCCGCCTGCTCGTCTGCCAACTATCACATAAAAAAAAGACTGATCATGTCTATCTTTCCCAGATGGATCGTGTGCGGAGCGGCCTTCCTGGCGCACCTGCTGTCCACAGGGCTGCAGCTAGCGTACGGGGCGCTGCATGTCTACGCGCTCAGGCATCTTGGACCAGCTGGAGACCATGCTGGTAAGATCATTAAAAAAAAACAGGACGCAATCACATAACTTTTCTTTTTTTTTCGTTTTTTTCTGTATTTTCCAGTAAAAATAAGAAATAATGCGTGCCAATAAAGATGTTATTAGAGTCAATTTCGGATAAAGATGATACACAGAACACTTATTTGACCCTTGAGCGATTCTTTAGAACTACATTCAGTGAAGTATAAAAACATTACTTCGTTTCGTAACAAAAACACACAAGTGGTATTGAAAAGATAGTGTAGTAGTAGTATTTATGATATCGATACAAAAACTTTACTGGTCTTTCCATTATTAATAACTTCATCTTCCTGAAACCTCCAATAGAAAACAATATAAAGGATATTTTATTCGGAGGCCGAAGGTTTAAGCAATAAATACAAACTAAAGGAAATGGCGATAACTTCAATGTGTCGAGTATTACCTAGCGAAACGTGAGAATGGGAGAGAAAACAATTCTAGATCTGAGTCAGCGGGCAGCTTGGCAGAAAGCAATCAATCAACACCAGCCCTCCGGAAACACTCAAATAAACAAACGAAACAAGTTTTTTCTACAATGCCAAATTGAATCTTAATAGCCTTATTTAAAACGATTTCGTTTCAGCAAATTCAAATTTTATCGTTTCCGTAAAGCTACCTCGTTAAACCCCTCCTATCCAATTTGCCGGAGGTTCTTTCGAACCGTGTAAATCATGTTGTTAAACATAATTCAATTTAACAAAGTAATTTGCGTTATCAAACCACGTTTTGACAAGTAAAATTTAAGATTGGATATTAGGCAAATGAACTTTCTCAGTCACCGGTATTTGCGGGCTAGCCTGATTTATTGAATTAATTTTCCAAGATTCACGACCTGGGCTGAATATTAAGAGGCAGAAGTAATTTCGGTTATGAGCGCGGTCTTTGTTGTCAGTGGTATAGGCGGGTCGGACATAACTCTGTCAGGTTCGCGCTAGCTGAGAAATTGGAATTCACCAGTGACGTTAACGAGTTAAGTTACGTCTAGAGTAAGTTACGGTAAAAGATGAACTCGCGTGAGGACAACACTTCGCCGCTCCACTTTCAAGTTCGCTTAATAACATTAGCGGGAAACAAATGACTACACTTCGATATTCCAACACAAACAAACGAACAACGACTTGCTCAACAATATTTATTATGCACAATGAGCTCTCAACGTAGGCAATTGTGTTAAGTGAAACCCTGGAGCGGTTGGCTCTATTCCCCGAATTACCGGTGTCTCACATTCTGCCTAATGTGTTTTGCGAGATATCTCACTCGCAGAGTTCGAGCCAATTAGCGTGCGCCTCGCTGCGCCAAAGAATAAACGTAAAGTGTTATTAAATCGGTCGCATTTGCTCGAGTCGTAGATGGGAGAGCCTCTAGTTCCTCGTTATTTCCTGTAATGTTATTATTCGAGTCAAACGGTTAGGGCGGGGACAACAGCTGGGAAATACATCCTGGATAAACGAGAACATTTAATTGCGGATTTTAGTCTTATTGCTTTCGCTGTTTTCTGGAACAAAATGTTCATTCTTTTATTAGTGTTTTTTAACTACATTTACCTATATACTTTTATAACTTTGGAATATACCATCAATCGAGGGCCGTAAAAAGCTTTAACAACCGACGCGGTTATTTCAAGCGTAAAAAAGGGTGTGTTTTTACTCTCGAGTGTGCCTCTACATATGCATGTACGAATACGTTTCGGCAATTTGAAACATGTAAAATATTTGTGCTGTGTGGGCAGACGCAATATGCGCGGGGAGTTCAAAACTGACTAAGCAGTTTAATCGACTACTGTGTCTGTCTTCTTTCAAAGTATATCTGTCATCTTAAAATCGTCCGAATTGCAAGTTGATCGCAACGGTGCTAAAATTTACTAACATAAATAGGTTATAAAAAAGGTTATACGTCAGGTTAAGTTAGACCTGGCACAAAACTGGGGACTCAACATATCCTTGCGCGCTATGGGGTCACCAGTTCTAACCTACCTTCTGACCTATTGTCGAAAATAAAATTTACTCGTAGCACCGTTTAAATATCTTTAATTCAACTGCAGTTTCTTATTTTCCGAAAGCTGATCAACTTTCTAGGAAATTTAACATCTTAAGTACGATTCAAATTATTTGACGGTGAGATATCCAAAGCCCCTACAAAATCAATAAAAGTAAGTAGGGTCAGAACCCTATTCCCCTAGGCCCCTGGGATTCCAAAAATGGGTGTTTTTTTTCTTTATCTTGGACATATGACGAGCACTTCCTAAATGTTATGTTAGAGGTCTTATATATAGGACCTCTAACATAAATGAGTAAATAAATATGACACGTGTAATATGTTTGCGCAGTGTGGGCGGGCGCAATATGCGTGGGGGTATCCAGAGCCGCCGGCGCGCTGGTGGCGGGCCGCAAGAAGTCTCCCCGACTAGTGGCTCTGTTGGGCGGACTCCTGCTGCCTCTCGCCTGCCTCTTCACCTCATTTGCAACGCAGTTACATCAAACGCTGCTTAGTTACGGTAAGAATCAAATTCCTTTAAGTAAAATTCATGTCCACCCACTGCTGAGGCCTATTTAGGGCCTGCATAGGCCTCTTTTCTATTACACCAGTCCCTGCGGTCTCCTGCCAGCCTCATCCATTATTTCTAATTTTATTGAATTTTAAGTATCACATGTGTGTGTGTGCAACGTCCTGCTAGTCTAATCGTTTAAGTATCGGGGTTCTAGATTCGATTACCGGGAGCAAAAAGTATGTTTAGATTTTTTAACGCTTATGGCACCGAAAATGCGTGCTCCCATACTGTAGGTATTGACAAAAAATGCCCAAGGAAAATGAACTACTTCCAAAAAACTGGTTAAATTATTCTTATTTTTGTATGTATCACATGAAAAATAAGAATAATAGTAGATAACGGAAATATTTATATGAAATTTTATTCTATAATATAACTCAAACGCAACTTTCTTGTTTAAAGACTTCCTTCATTTGCTCTCTTGAAAAACAGCAAGTACTTATTTTCATATTGTCCAGTTAATGCTGGTAATCAGTCAGTTAGTAACAACAACAAATAAGTAAGTAGTCTTTACTAGCACGCAAGTTGTCTGAACCCGGAACGACTTTTTGCCGTCATCCTTCTCATGTAATGGATGATTCGGCCTCAGGCCTCTTCACTTACGAGTAATTCGCGTGGCAAGTGGTCTCGCGTGAACCTGGTCATTAGGCTCAACAATATAAATGGTACTATGAAACAAGTCATTTGTACAAGTAGACCATAACATGAATATACAGGGTGAGATAAAATGATCTTCTAGCTCAATAAATCTTAACATCTTTAACCTGGATATCTTTCAGGCAAGAGTGAACAGGCATCTTCTTATAAGCATACGCATATCATCCTAGACCTCATCGTTTCTTTCCATCAGGTGCGATGGTCAAGCGTTGGCCTATATTTTAATTGCTTTTTAAATTTGTCACTTTTTAAACATATTTTTTTATGAAACCTAAATGGGTTTACTCTCAACAAAAAAAGTAATTTTGAAGCAAGTTTAGCTCCGTATATAGACCAATAAGTCGCACATCATTGTACCTAAACTTTGTAAATTTTTTCAATCAATTCTCAATTTAATGACATATCGACTGTAAAAAAATACAGATTTTTATACATTGATGTGTGGCAATCGATTCTCACCTTAATGACAAATACCTCAGTTCGATATCAGTTACTAAATAGGTAATTTGACTCTAGGAACAGATTACTTCAGTGTTTGTCATCAAGATGAGACCAACTAGTTTGTGTATGCATTCTTACATTGCAAAAATACATATAGAATGCTTAGTGCATTCTATGGAAACAAATCGTGATCTAAATGGGATCAAAACGTTTACCATGTGCATAACAATATGCGCATGGTAAACGTTTTGATCCCATTTAGCCATTCTCAGTAGAGTTCCATGTCCCATATGTGGAACAATAAAACACGTCCACGTAACCCATACTTAATGTTGAGTTTGCGTAGTTTACTGCCTGCGTTTATGGCGTGATGATCCCATGTTAAACCCTGTCCTAGATAGCTCAGTCCCTGATATGCAGGGATAGGTAGGTAAACTAATATGTACCTATAACTCTTGATGGGACATAACATAGAGCTGTTAACACCGTCAAAGAATTCCTAACTAGTTTGTTAAGTAATGTTTACTGACGTGGAAACATTTTCATTTCTTGAATACCCTTTTGATACATTAAAATTTGTTGAAAACCTCATTTTCAACAACTGTATCAAAAGTTATAAAATTATCAGTGATGTAAGATGTTATACTACTTAATACTAATAAAATGTTAGGATCGTTATTAATTACAAATTCATCGCACGAATATTTGCCCAGGGCACAAACCCACGACCTTTGGCGTACCTATGAGACAAGGCCAACTACACAACTACCAATTATTGCGCTATCGAGCTAGTGGGAATGGGGACTATCGCGTGCGAAAAAGAAAGATGGTGTACTGTGTGGAACTGAGGTCATCAGAACATACCTACTTTGATGTGTGGCTGTACGTACAAAGTAACAATACCAATGTGATATAACCTGTGTCCCTATTTTGAACAAAACCTCTTCTCTTCTCCTGGCAGGTGTAGTACTAGGCGTGGGCTGCGGCCTGGTGCGAGAGGCGGCAGGCCTGGTGCTAGGCGCGTACTTCAGGCGGAGACGGCAGTTCGTGGAGCTGGTCGCGCACGCCGGCGGGGGCGTCGGCATCGCACTCTTCAGCGTCGCTTACAAGGAAGCTGTTGGGTATGGACACAGTTTTGTACATATTAGGGCAGTCATCATCATCATCATCAGCAACCCACGCTCGTCCACTGCTGGACATAAGTCTCCCCTAATGCACGCCACCGCTCCCGATTTTCGGCCACTCTCATCCAGCCCACTCCAGCCAGCCTTCGAATGTCGTCATCCCATCTTGTAGCAGGGCGTCCAACACTACGTTTGCCGAGTCGCGGTCTCCACTCAAGGACTTAATGGCTCCAACGGTTGTCAGTTCTGCGGCTAATGTGACCAGCCCACTGCCACTTCAGTTTGCTAATTCGGTGGGCTATGTCGGTGACTCTGGTTCTCTGTCGGATTACATCATTTCTGATTAGGGCAGTATCAGATCTCAATACTTTATTGCCAATCCATAATGTACATAATACCTATGTACAAAAGGATGTTAAAAACAAGTTAATAATATGGACCCTGTCGGGTACGCAACTTAGAGTAGGAGAGAGGACGCGTTTTAGCGTGTTTCTTATTGTTTGCGGATCCCTAAGAGTCCGCCGTCTTATCTTAAAAAAGATTAATCAATCAAAGATTTCACGACGCGAGATCCTATTCATGACGACAAAGGGTTAAAACTAGACGATCGTTTAGGTACCCCGCAAAAAAATCGTTCAACTCTGGGTATTATTTAGATACTCATTAAGAATTCGTAGTACAGTGAATAAGAATGGGCATTAGGGGGGTCGAGGTTCGAATCCGAGCGCATCACCTGTAGATTTTTAAATCTACATGTGTATTTATACCATTATCGAGGCGATGAGGGACTACATCGTGAAGAAACCTGCTCGTTTCGAAAAGTTTGAAACACGTAACCATGATCCATTTAGTCTGTTTCCACAGTTAAAGTCAGACGGCAGTTGCGTCATTGTAATTACCAGACCCCCCAAATCCTAAATCTTGGTTTGAGCGTACCCTGGGCTAACTAAAGAGAGAGTATTATTTGCTCATACAATAATTTAAGTGATACATAACCTCCTCCTCTATAAGCAACGTTGTAATCGTATTTCCGTCTGATTCAACTCGGTCGGCGTAGATACATGCAAACTGATACACAGCGAGAGGTTTCCGGATATTTGTTACTGGATTGTTTGTAGCTAACTTAGTTGGTATTTACTATGGTATCTGATATCCGAAACAATTCCTATATAATAGTTGTAATATCTTTATTCTTATTCACAGCAGTTATGGGAAATTATATTTCTGAATGTTTAGATAATTAGTAACCATTTATATTAAAACAATAATTACAATAATTATTACAAGCAATTATATATAAAAATAAATGGTAAATATCACCTGAAGGTGATTATTAAACTGAAGTTTATGATACAAGTATTTCGAGGAGTAGGTACGTTTTTAGAAATGATTAATAAAATAATTAATAAAATGAGATCCGCTCAAAGCAAGGAGCGTACAACACTTGCTAGCAAGCTGTCGGATTGCTATACATTGAAAATAATAATTTGTGGTATAGCATTAAAATAGTGATCCAATGACCTATTAAAATTGGGAAATAAATTTCGTTGACATGCCAGAGGTAAAAATCTACATACTCGTACATAGATACAATGAAAGCAATGAACCATATTTTTTAAAGAATTTAATAAATGAATTTTTAGAGCAATGACGAATAGATGCATGTTATAACAAAAAAAACAGCATAATTTATTATAAGTCTCAATAAAACGTGGATATTTTTATAACAATCATAGCGGAATAAGAAAAGAGTTACTGTACGACTTACCCTTTGTATTTATTATTACTTGTGTAGATGCCGAAATCGTAAAATAATGCTCACAAAAGATTCTGATCATAAATATTTATAAGCATAAGCCATGACAAGATTATTCAACGTGAAAGATTTCCTACGCGGAATTCAATATTACGGCTGTTTTGTGTGTGCAATAAAAATGTTAACCTAAGGAAAGTACACGTGTTCTTTGAAGAACAATTTAAATGTAAATTACTAGAAGAAGATGGCAGATGAGAAGACGGGTTACCTGACGATAAGCGATTGCTGCCGACCCGTGGAAATCCCCAACACCAATAGTCGCATCGTAAGTGGGCTGTCAACTTTTAAACCCTCTTCCTGTGAATTGGATTGGATTAGACGACCCGTTTGGTTCAGTGGTAGTGAATGCTGCGTCTAGGCCAAGGGTTGCGGGTTCGATCCCCGCACAGTACAAACATTTTTGTGCATGAACATGTCTGTTTGTATTGGTCTGGGTGTTTTCTATGTATTACTCGTATAAGTATGTATTTACAAAAGAAAAGTATTATACGTATATATTCGTAATTCCACTGTTGGTCCTGATATCTGTAACACAGGTACTTGAGCTACCTATCTCAGAGTCAGATCAATGTATGTGATGTAGTGAAATATTATTATTATTATATTATTATTGGACCTTTGGAGCCCTCACTCATTCGGTGAAACACAGCGCTATTTAACACCGGTTTTTATGCGTCAAATTTGAGTTTTCTACAATGTCATCTTTATGATTTTTCAATTTGCGATCTATGAACCACATAAACGAACCCAGTATAAAATATATTCTACTCTCTTAAAGCACCTATAACCTGTACCATTTTCGCTATACAAAAAGTCAGATAAACCAACAAAACGTTTCCAGTTCCCATAATAAAAACGTTTCCATACATTACCTACCCCACTTACTATAAATAAAAGTGCTTAAGTATAGTCTCAGTGAAAAAACTTTCCTGTTCCGACAGTGAGTGCTGCGAGCGTGGGGATCACACCCTCAAAATGCTACATAAACCGTATTTCTTGACAGCTATAGCCTGAGATAACTTAACTCGTATGTTACTCCTTACACGCTTCGTTTTTTGGCATATTTTAAGAAGTTTTCCCAAACAACAGAAATTAACATCTGTTTTTTTATGTGATAGGTATGTGATAGGGAAGACGACTTTTTTATTTGTTTTGATATTTTTTATTGTGTTTAGACTTTTTATTTGCAATTCGATAAAAATAAATACCTAGTTCTCATCTACCTCTAAATAATAAAAATTAAGAATGTTTAAACCCAGCGCCTGTGCTGTGTTTTGCCAAGAGATTGTGGGCACCAGAGACCTAATTGGGAAAAAAATGGGGTCAGAAGTTTGCCAGCGTACTTATGACTCCTCTGGCAAAGGTATCCTCCATCCACAGATGTTTTGCCTCCAATCTTAAAAAAAAATTATACCTACTCCTACCTAGCTGAAAAACTTAAGACCTATTGATTTTTATCCCTCCTATGATGTGAAAAGAAAAAAATTGTATGAGTAAATCCCATGTTCTAACAAATATGAACAACTTATTTTTATTCTAGAAAACTGGGTTGGCGTTTGGGACTGCAGGCGGTAACGGGGGTGCTGGTCCTAGCTTTCTTCCTGAGCGCCGTGTACCGAAGCGCGTCGCTGTACCACCCCCAACGCCGAGCCATTCTGCACCTAAAGAACCAACGCCGAAAGGTAACAATTCATTTGATAGGGGATTGAGCATGATATCTTGCAAAGTAGATCTGTCACTAGCGTGATACCACAGCAGTTGTACGACGAGCGCCGTTTAAGCTTCAATTTAGGCTGGTATTTCTGTTTACTTCTTTGTAGTTTACGTTGATTGTAGTATGTACGTGTAAACCTGATAAGATAATAAAAGTTGTTGTAACTGTTTTTACTATAAGCCAACGCTTGACCACAATCGCACCTGATGAAAAGTGACGATGAGGTCTAGTTTGACACGCATTAGCCTAGAAGGTGCCTGTTAAACTTAAAGATGTCCAGATTATAATGGTCAGGAAACAGCACAACTTATTTTGATGTGGAAAGTTAGGTGTGGTAGGAGGTAAGTTGGAGAGAGAAATTTTTACTGCGTAACATCGTGGAGTAGACAGGGATAGCGATGTGTCCGCCGAGCTGTTTCGCCTTGCTAGAAGAGTATGCTCAACTAATGGTCAACTTTCGGTTGTCAGAAAGACATTCTAAGAAAGCCAGTATCAATCAATCAAACCAGTATAGTAAAAACTATCAATCGACGTCGAATCAACCAGTCTACTATCGATCACCACTCTTCAAATATTTAGATGTTCTCTATCAGAATCTCATCTACCACCTGACATTCTCAAATGGCTTAGGACTTTGTTCTTGTTCAATAAGTTTCAAAATTGATTGAATAATATGGACATAATATTGATGACCTGTCAAGCCGTTGTCCGTAAATTACGTATCGCCTAGACGTGGGGCAACTTAAAGCATATTTCGCCTCACACAAAAATATCACGTCATCGTCCCTACATGGTATTTACAAAATAGTATTTGCTACGGCAAATACTTAGGAGCAAAGTACTGGTAGCGCTACAATAACTATATTACATATATCTGTGGTAGAACTCATATTATTTATTTATTAAGAGCCCGTAATGTCCCAATGCGGGACAAAGGCAGGGTAGGAATCTTCCCTTTTACAAAAAGGTTGCTCTGCTTAAATGGAACTGGGCCGGTTACGTCTATCGCTTGCTAGACGAGCTTTGGGCCAAAATAGCCAAAGATTGGATGCCCCAAACGTGAGATGTCCCCGCGACAGACCAATGCGACGATGACGTGATGAGCTCGACGCGTTTCAAAAAGACGGTCTACTAGACCTAGGTAGTCCCAGGACCGAGTAGAACTCATAGTGGCCAAAAATATGATGATGATGCTAGAGATAACGGCGAAAAGGCAATGTTGTAATATATTTTAATAATGAATTCACTGAAGGATTTGGCGATCCATCTTTGTCTACATAAAGGTCAGCAAGCCGAGCCACAACCGATGAGGGAATAAATTAATATTCCCTTCGGAATAATACGCTTTGAATTAAAATTAAGGAAATAATAAGAGCACAAGCGCTCCAAGTTAAATTTAATTGGTGGATTCTCTTTTCACTTTGGAGTCTTGCGATTTTAGAATTCCGTCAAAAGTGGAACCCTATTAGGAGAGTAATACTGGCGTTGATGCCGAACGGCGGAAATTACTGTCAGAATTTTAGGATACGACGTGCTTAGCGGAATAAGATGTTTAGGCAATGTTAAGCGGATTTGCACGTGCTACGGAATCCTCTTTGCTAAATTTGAATAGCTTTTAATCAAAAGAAAGCCATATAGTTTAGTTAGATCGATTTAACATTAATTGAGTTTAGCACGCTTTCAGTTGCCTTTCAACGCCTACAGTTTCTTTGCAATGCGCCAATAATCTTGTAAAATTAATAAGCGAGAAAGTTTTATATTTTAGCGTTACTATTTTTGTTTATTCTTCTTGCATGATTCAAAACATCAAGATATTTTCAATTAGGTTATGAAAATATATTTTAGTAAGTAAGTAGGTATTCACATACACGATACAACAAATATATGCCACAGGTTATCCAAAGTACGTAGTAAAAGTTATAGCAGCGAATAGGTACTTCAACTTAACAATCATCCTGTAGGTTATTTCATCATTTGAGTTGAGTGTCGACGTATATGTAAACCAACGCAAAACGCAGAGTACTTTTAAGCATTTAGAGGTAAATAGGTTTAACTATAACACAGAGAAAAATAAAACATTTATTGTTATTTACGTCCACTTATGTTTCATGTCAACTTATAGTCCATTTTTCTCACAGGTGAAAGAAAAGAAAGGCCTCAAGCGGGCCCCACTTATCGACCTAAGCCCCCTCAACTCGCGCCCCGCGAGGGTGTTGCTCCTGGCTGCAGGATTAGCAGCCTTCGGCCTATACACTCCCGTATTTTTCCTGGTAAGCCACAATACACCCATTGAAGAAAGATGACCGATAAAATGCCCTAATATGTATGGACGAAGATATAAGACATCTGCTAATGCGCGCTTGCTGACCCGAACCAACACAATAATATATCTTACTTTGTCATTTTTATGATTTTCCTCTTTCCTTTCTTATTTTCTTTAAGAGATCTTTTCGCCGCGATCTTAGAACACCTAAGTAAACAATAGTTGCACTTAATACATTATAAATGAGCGGAAAACTTTTTCATCAGGGTGTCTCAGATTTTGTACGCATCCCGTCTCGGTTATCCCCTTAGGAATTATTTATCCCGAGGGCTCGAGGCTAACGTGGCCAAAGCGGCAGCGTAATTTATGTACTCACTAATACATAGTGTTTTCCATTCTTATCCCCTCGTAAATCGCTTGATTGCTTCGCAGAATATTTAGCAACATTTTATCCATCCCCAATTATCTTAATCGCCTCTCGAGGCATCTGATAATTCGTTCTATTTGCTCTGACATCTATACGGAAAAGCTCTTTTATCTTTAATTTTATTCTCCTCAAACCGTGATTCGGAATTGGCGATATAATTGAATTTACTCAAATAAAATGTGAAATGAAATCCTAGCAACCTCCAGCCCACGCTTTTGAAACCTTTTTTTATAAAGAGGTCTTAATTAAATTCATGAATGCGACTTTTACTTGTGAAAAGTCGTATTTATAAAACGTGTCACACGATTTCACGTTCATTTCGAGGCCTTCACTCAATTCTTATTATAAGGCAGGTACAAAATATTCATCCAGAATTCTATCATAATAAAATGTAGCACTTTTCGTTTTCCGTGTTTCTTAAAACAAATTAAATGGTTATTATATTTCTAATTTCCAAAGGCTGTCCAGAAATTATTTGAGTTTTATTAAAATTAATTCCTTTTTAAACGAATTCTAATTATTGACTTTGATCAGGGCCGGACGGAGCCATGTTTTCGTTTTATATTTAATTTATTTTGGTTCAACTAATTGGATATTAAGTAAGCCTAATAAGTAATAAAATTAAATACCGTTCTAATTTAGGTAAGTTTATTCACAGCTATAGGTGGGTGGTACTAATCTCACATACAAATAGGTTTATTACTTAGACCAGACCAAATAATAAATCTAAGTTATAACGCTGTCATTCCATCCATTTCCGAGTAAAGATATCGGTGGCCCAAGCAGGGAGAAAGGGGGTTAAAGGTTGGCAGCGCACTTGTGACTCGACTGGTATAGCGGGTGGCCGTCTATGGGTGGCGGCATGTGCTTACCATCAGATGATCCGTCGGTTCTTAGGGTTAGGTACAATGACTTGTTCAATGTCACGACTCCTTAAAGGAAAATACTACTGGGCGACCTGGTAGGTCACGTAATCACGTTAGTCCCACACACCACCTTGTCCGCCAAATGTGATAAGGTGAAAGCAAGGAAGAAAAAAAGGGGCTTACAGATGTGAAAGAATAGTTTAAGCTTGAATTTTCCTTACACGATGTCAACTTCATTAGGCGCTGCAAGGGTTCCAAGAAGGCCTGGAAGAGAGTGCGTTGGTGCTGCTGCAGACGTTCCTCGGGTTCGCCGCGGTGCTGGGCTGCGCCGGCTTCGGGCTCGTGCTGGTGCGGCCCTCCGCCCAGTGCCTCGTCTCCAAGCAGTACCTGTGCCAGACTGCTATGCTGGGGATCGGTATGATAAATCAGTTACTTATCTTCTAGGAAAAAAGTGATCTTTTGCTACTTTTTTAAATTGAAAATGGGCTTGTACCCGTGCCAGCTATGCTGTGGAGTGTAGATCAATAATTATGATGAATCAGTTATCGTCTAGTAATATAAATAGTGATCTTTGCTACTTTTTTTATTGATAATGGACTTGTACCTGTGCCAGTTAGCTATGCTGTGGATCGGTATGATGAATCAACTGATTCATAAACTGATAACTATCCTCTAGGATAAAAGTAAAATTTAAACCACTAAAAATCTAAGATAAAACCTACTAAGATAAACTAAGACTTTCTGAATAACTAATAGAAATGAAAACTTTCTACTTCGACTTAAAGTAACTACTTACTAAAAGTTTGTAAATGTTGATAGTTAGGCACTCAGGTACCAATTTACATTTGAAGTGTATTTCAATTCTCAACTGCGACAACTCGCAATATTTTCATAGCAATTCCATTCTATTCTTACGATTAGCATAGATAGAAACCAATAAAATAATTTACGTAGATGTTTTTCGAGAAATATAGGTATGGTCCCGAATACCGAAAACCGTACCTTTTGTACCTCCACGCGAGCATCCAGTATGGCGTCCAGCTTGGCTGTATAGTTCAATTACGGGATCATCCGAGCAGAAAACTTTTGTGTCACACCTCGTCCGCAAATCACAGTTTCCATCCTAAAATTTTACGTATGGTAACGTCGCGCCGTTTCGCAGCCACATTTCTATATTCTCCAGCAATACGTTTGTTCCAGGTATTTCAATGTTGGCCCTAAGCAGTGTCGAGGGTTACCACGGCTACGTCCTCTTCGCGTGGATGTACGGCCTGTGCCTCGGAGGGTTCCTGTACTCCATGAAAATGCTCACGATGGAGCGCGTCCGCGGACGCCACTTCACCAAGGTTTGGGGTGAGTATAAATCTTACTTACGGAAAGGAAAAACTGATTTATGAGCCTTGTGTTATTCGTTTCAACTTCCTTATACCCCTATTCAAACGTGACGTCTCAAATAAAAGTCACGTTTCAAAGGGGCATAAAAAGATTTCCTTATATGAGTACGATGTGCTCATAAGACATGTTTTTTTCAACCACTTGGATTGATTTGGATTATTACGGACTTCCTGAAAGAGCTCTCTTTTTATGTTTTGCAATACCTACACAGCTAAATCTATATCACAATAATACAGTAGGTACTATTAGGCACCAGTGAGTTAGCAGTCAATCTAACTACATAATTCAATATTTACCACAGGTTTCGTGCAAGGAGCCGAAGCCATTCCTGTCATAGTAGGAGTCCCGGTCACCGGGTACATCAACCAGCAGGCGCCGCGAGCGGGCTTCTACTTCTCGACGGCAGCGACGCTCGCGGGCGCCCTGCTGCTGTTCTTCGTCGGCTTCTCGAAGCGAGAGCCCGACCCGCCGCCCGCGCCAGCGCCGCCGATACAAGAGGCCTGTCCCTGCGTGTCGCCCCCGCCGCGCTGCGAGCCGGCCTGGTGCGCGTGCAGCGCCGGGGGCGCAACGGCCTACTGCGCCTGGCCCGGCACCTGCGGCTCGAGGTTACCCAAATCTCTGTCGTATGCCGCTCCCTTAGACAGGGCATGCTGCTCGACTGCTCATTGCCCCGAGTGCTGGAGACGGACGGTCCCCCTGCGGCCCTCCCGCAGCGTCCCGGAGGGCCTCGCCCGGCGCGGCAGCACATGGAGCCGCGGGGGCTCGTGCCGCCCGGCTTGCCGAAGACGCGAGCACCACTTAATCGAACAAATCACGACTTCTGTATGATACCTGTGCTGTCGACAGTTACTTGGACGAGTGATAGTGTAAAGTGATCGTGTAAATATTTTGTTCTTTAGTAGAGGTTATCGTGTCGAAGTGATAGAATAGACTTTGAAGCAATAATTCGGGACTTTGAGTCAGGAACGTTAATGAAGTTGATCCGCAATGTCTGTTCAATTTTGACATTGTGTTCTGCAACATTGTGCAAAAATAAATGAAGTGTAATCGTGGTCTTCTGTTAAACATGTGCCAAAGTCGACAACTACACGAGTACATTTACAAATAAACTAACTTATCACTTTACTCTTCGAAGGTAGAAGATTGTAAATTCATAGTTAATTAGCCCAATTTTCTTACTCTTCAAGTACTTGTGGGACCTTTTTCAAAGTAGCTCATCATACCTAACTTTTATCAAATAGAGAAAATTACGGTTTTTATGTACTAAATAAATTGTCTTTTAAATAATAAATGTACAAATATAATTGAGATATCCATTAAATTTTACATTTCCTTTTCTCTTATCTAGTACCTACTCGTATAGTAAAACAGATGGAAATATTAGAAGAAAAAATATTTATACCAATAGTCTGTGTTACGAGAATATAAGGAAAGAAAACAGAGTCAATTTTAGCAGATCATTCGTTATCGTATCGCAGCTTAGTTTTAGATGATTTCGTTTGTTACTGTTACCAAAACGATTTATTGTTTGTTAAGTGTAATTATATTTTTGATGTTACACTATTTGTTGTTTTTGTACCAAAGTGTGATGACAATTTTGGTGATGAATAAAAGATATTAAATAATTTAGGACAGAACTTTCTTTTCTTTCATTCCTACGTTATTCAGTTTACGAGGCCCCTCGTTCACCACCTACGAGTAAAGTGTCAACTAATTTACTTGTTCGCGAAAATTGGCCCCTGGTCCGCGGCCTAGTTTAATAAATATTTTTTTCAATACATTTGTATTGGTATGATATTTACCAGGGGCCAATTTTCTCCGAACCCAATTTAATTGAAGAGTAAATTACTTGACACTTTACTCAGAGGTGGTGAACGAGACCCTTAGACAACTTTCCGAGGCACGGCATCTTCCAGACTTCGGACGGACATAAAATTTCATATTAGAAAAACTCAGTTCCAAATTTTCGTTCGACCCGAGGATCGAACCGGAGTCCTCAAGCGTTAAGCAACCCACTACCCACAGCGAGTATGAAAAATCCGCTAGATGACGTCCTGTTAGACTGAGGCCAACTACAACGTCATTGGTTGTTTAGTAACATTTTGACATCTCTCATCAAAAATAAACAATCACCAATAGACCTCAGTTCTAATAGTACACCATAAAACGGATTTTTCACACGCAATAGCCGCCCATTAATAAAAAAAGCACTGGCGTCACTAGTGTAGTGTAGACACTAGAAACAGTGCCACTGCACAGTGCTCAGCTTGATGTCAAACCTCATTAAGATGCGTATCGTAGACTATCCCTGTACATTAATTAAAATGTGAGTATTTTCTCTCGCGAACATTCGTTAGTACACTTTCTGACAAATATTTTTCAATGTTGCTATAAATAAATTTCCACAGTAACAACGTTGTGAATGTAAGAAGATGTAGACGTAGGCGTAAGGCGGGAGCTAATCCGATTTAAGGTAAAGTTCGCTTGTTGTTGCCCTCATAGTTTGTTTTCATTTTCAGTATACATAATAAATAAAATATAATTAATAAATTGAGGCAACATCACATATATTGTCCTGGTCCCAAACTAAGGTTTTCCCTTGTACTATGGAAACCAGAAACAACGAAGGAACCACAAACACCCAGACCCAACACAAATGTCTGTTTCATCAACAAACATTTGTGTTGGTGCGGGAATCGAACCCGCAACCCTTACGTCTCAACCGGCGCTCAAACCATTGCGCTAAACGGGTCGTCAACCAGATGCCGGACGGACATAAAATAATATACTTAATTTTGAGTTGAAAAAGTGGGTTTAGGAATATGAGTCTCATATTTTCTATCTCTTATACCTACTTACCTACAAAAAGTATCGTATAATTTACATCAGGTTTTGTAGGTTTGTGAAAAGATATCTCTCAGGAAATAGCTAAATGAGCAAGTCATAACCAAAACCCATTGAATTACATTCTAAAAAAACAAATTTGACAAATAATAAGAGCATTCAATCAAAGCCATGTTTGTTACAATACGAGTGAATCCCACGATATTTGTCTGTTTCAACAATTCCTAAAAATTGTCTCCTCAGCCGAATAACAATTGAATTTTAGACGGCTTCATTTTCATCGGCCGTCGGTTATAGATTTTTTACTTATTTTTTCCGCACGCCTTTTATTCACGATTCCAGTAAGCCTCGCTTTTTTTTAAATTTAGCAAACCGAGATATTGGTATACAAATTGTACTATTAATAAGCGGAACGTTTATATTTTAAAAGCTTAGTAAACTATATTGGGTTTTTTTAGCCTGCTTGATCCCACTGCTGGGCAAAGGCGGGAGGCCTTTACCCTTCCTTCTCAGTTCTTCCTTCCTAAAATTTAAACTATATGTAAGTATTGTAGTGATTTTTTATTTTAGTCCGTGAAAAAAATTCAATGACATTGTTCAACAATGACAATGTAAAGTCTAATAAGATAAAAATACAAACCTTATATACCAACCGAAAAGGCGAAACACTAGCGTGATGTAATCCATACCCAGCGCCATCTTTTGGTAGACAGTGGTACTACTGTCCCGACAGGAAGTGAGTAGCCCCACTAGTTAAACTAAAGATAACATACCCATGTAAGTGCGAATAACTCACAGAATTCTCGAACGACACGACGTTAAGCTCCAACTTTCACAACTGCCAGTTGCACTCTCCTCTGAGAGATTAGGGTGATCCAAATGGAAGGTTCGACATTAAAAAGTAATGTTATTACATTGTTATGCCAGATAATACCATTAGCGGGCAATGTGCGCAGCTACGAAGCGTTATGGGCGAATGTTTCAAACGGAAATAAAAAAGGAATAATCTAATCGTAAGATAAGTAGAATTGAATAAAACTGGCTTTGAAATAAGTAAGTATCTTACTACAAACATTTAGTGCAAAAACTACTTATTTCAGCAAAAAACAACGCTACTATCTTATTTATATTATACTAAACGCAAAATCCAAACCCATTGGATACAAAATAAACAAATTACGTGATCGATTTTGTACCTATGAAGAATCGATCTGGCTGTAGAAATGGTAGTTAAGGGGATGTACCTACATTTTTACCGATATATCCTGTATATGTAGAGTCTGTAGGATAAGAGAGTTGAAAGACTATAAATGTAATCGCTATAATAATGTAGGTAATATTTACCCTAAAGCTATCCTTTCTTTACATACTTAATACATAATTAAAACCTCAACAAATAGAAATTGCAAAACATCAAAGGCATCGGAACCATCGTCCGGAGCAGTTCGAAGGCGATATCGATTTAAACCTTCCATGAACTGCCGAATTTAAACAATACCATCAAGTAGGGAAAAGAATTCGAATTCGAATTCTATTGCTGCCTGGGAACGTCTTTTCACCTTCCCATACGTCATCCTCCATGTAAACCAGAAAAATCAAGACGACACCTGCTCATTAACACAAAAAATAAAAAATAATTGCGCAAACCCAGATATTACTCCTCTAATCACCATTCATCCAAGGCGAAATCATCAAAATTACAACTTTTCCAGGAAAGTCGATGAAAAAATTGCCGACGGTGATCTCAGAGGAGCCTCGAGACTCCTTTTCTCCAGTGACGTGGTATCACCGGACACTGCAGAAACTTTAGAAGCCCTACGTTCTAAACATCCCCCAGCTCCTGCCACACCTCCTCCTCCGGAACCCCTGACAGATGCCCAGGTCTGCCTACAAATAACACAAAATGACCTCGTTTCGGCAATCACCTCCTTCAAACCTGGTTCAGCGGCTGGCCTGGACGGTCTTTCACCGCAACACCTGAAAGACCTGATTTCCGTTCAGGCGGGCAACGCAGGCCAGGTTTTAATTTCCTGTTTAACAAAATTAATAAACTTTATGCTTCTTGGAAAAATTAACGACGAAATTGTCCCCATCCTCTATGGCGCAAACCTGATTGCTTTGTCCAAAAAGGATGGCGGAGTTAGGCCAATCGCTGTGGGTTCCACATTTAGGCGTTTAACCTCAAAATTAGCCGTCAAACATATAAGCCAAAAACTACGTTCGCAATTTGAGCCGCACCAGCTTGGTTTCTGCAGCAAAGGCGGCTGCGAAGCCGCTGTTCACGCAGCTAGGACTCTTTTGACCCAAAATCGGAGTGAGGTGCTTTTGAAACTAGATGTAAAAATGCCTTTAATTCTGTTAATAGGGACACCCTACTTTCAGAAATCAAAAATAACGCCCCAGAAATTTATAATTACCTTTTTCAATGCTATAATAGCCCTTCCAAACTCTTATACAAATCTAACGAGCTCGACTCTGCTGTCGGCTGTCAGCAGGGTGATCCCCTCGGGCCTGCCATTTTCAGTCTGGCCATAAACCCGGTAGTACAAAATTTGTCTTCTAAATTTAATGTTTGGTATTTGGATGATGGGACCTTAGGAGATGAAGCAGAAACCGTCCTGTCAGATTTTTCAAATATAATCCATAAATTCAGCTCCATTGGGCTAGCTTTAAATTTTAACAAATGCGAGATTTTTATCAGCGACAGTTTGCCGGCCAACAGAATATCAGAAATTACTTCAAAATTTGAAAATATAGCTCCAAATATAAAGATTCTTTCAAAATCCAACCTTCATCTTCTCGGGTCACCAATTTTCGACAGCGCTGTAACTCCACATGTTCAAAATTTAATTGCAAAATTTAATGAATGTTCAGGTCGGCTTTCGGAAATTAACCCCCACTCAGCGCTTTTCATTTTGAAATTCTGCCTTTTTGTTCCTAAATTTACATATCTTTTACGCTGCTGCCCACTGTGGAAATTCCAAAGTATAACCCAAAATTTGGACAGCATGCTTAAAATTTGTCTGGAAAAAATCCTGAACATTAACCTTTCAGACCATTCCTGGATCCAAGCCTCCCTGCCCATCCGTTTTGGGGGCATTGGGATACGTAAAATCACTGATGTTGCTCTACCGGCTTTCCTATCCTCAATCCATGGCACGTCCACTCTTGTAACTAAAATAATGCGGCCAATAACCGTTTCCCTCGAAGTGGCGTGCTTGACTGAGGCTAGTGACGCCTGGAAGATGGCTTACCCGGGTCAAAATTTACCAGCTGTACCAAATTCACAAAGGTGCTGGGACAAAATCCAATGCGAAACAATTCAAAATTATCTCATCAACAACAGTACCAACGCGGACCTTGCGCGTCTCAGAGCTGTTTCGAGGAAGGAGTCCGGCCACTGGCTACAAGCCTACCCGTCTGCGAACGTGGGCACCCTGCTGGACTCGGAAACCCTCCGAGTCGCTGTTGGCCTCCGTCTCGGTGCTGAGGTTTGCATCCCACACAGATGCTCCTGTGGCAACACTGTTACTGCTTTGGGGCACCACGGGCTCTCGTGTGTACGTAGTGCCGGCCGTTTCTCTAGGCATTCTTCTTTGAATGACATTATCCGTCGGTCGCTTGCCACCATCAATGTGCCGGCAAACCTGGAGCCGAACGGCATTTCACGTGATGATGGCAAGAGGCCAGACGGAATGTCTCTCATCCCTTGGAGGATGGGACGTGCCCTGGTGTGGGACGCTACATGTGTTGATACCCTGGCACCTTCCCATCTTCCCGGGACTATGAGGAATGCCGGAGCCGCGGCCGAAGCTGCAGAGAAACTGAAAGCTGCGAAGTATAGGCACCTATCCGGTACCTACCACTTCGTAGCTTTCGGTGTCGAAACACTGGGCCCGTGGGGTCCCGATGCTCTCTCTTTCTTCCGAGACTTAACTAAGCGCTTAGTTGAAGTCACGGGAGACCCAAAAGCCGGCAGCTACTTCGCCCAGCGAATTTCCATCGCTATCCAAAGAGGTAATGCTGCCAGCATTTTGGGAACATTGCCACAGGGGCCTACTCTGTTTTAACCTTTTTCTTTTTTTTTGGTAGGTAGTTTATTTTAGCTTTAGATTATAGTTACTGTTTTTTTTCTTTTGTGCTTACTTACTTTGTCCAATAAAACATATAGATCGGGAAAAGAAAAATATATCGATAGTTTTAAAAAAAATGGTAGGTACATAGCTCTTTTCCTTTTTCTATTCTAGGATCTGGAAAAATCAGGAGCATATATTTCAAACATATCAATCGCAATAGATCAGACAGAACAGATCTGTTCATTTGTGGTTACCAGCTGTAATCAATAATAAATAGCGGTTTTAGTTAATTAGCATATCAAAACCGCAAACAACTACATCTACTATCTGCAATTCTACGATATTACAAAAACAAATACCTAAAAATCAAGGTAAGGTAAAGTAATTGAATTAATTTGTATGCATAATTAAGATGTACTTAATTACCTATCAATTTAAAATACATTTTCGGTTCTCCAATCTTTAAAATAATCACCAGAAACACACTGAAAGCGTTTGCAAAAATGATTCCAACAGCGCAGGCATTAGTACCTAAGTAAGTACTGATAGAAATATTTTGAACAAAATGCCGTAACGACATTTTATTTTTGCCCCTATCTTTAGCAATTAGTTTTAAATTTCTAAAATGCCAAATAGCACTATTTTGCGAATGGAGCCTAAATGGGCGATAACACTTTTAAGCGATCACGGTGTAAGTATCTAGTTTATATGATCGAAGACTCTAATATTCAAATCTTCAGAAAGTTTTTGGGTGAAATTTAACAGGTCAGCAAAAAACTAACTTAATCTATCCAATAAATGATCTGCAATAACTACGACAGTAATTAACATTTGCCGATCAATTAATAATTTCTAAACATTTTTTGATACTGGTTTATGTCACATCACTATCGACACAAGATTCACAGAAATCCGACTCAAACCCGATTCTATCTTTATTCCGAATAAAGATGAAGGCCGAAAATAAGCTCACGGTTTTATTAAGGCCCAAACTCATAAAGGCTGGTGGGCCTCCGTTCATTATTGCCCATATTATAGAATTCTCGCCATTGGCCATTTCATAAAATACTAAACAGACACGGATCCATATCAGATCTTCTGATCTTACATATTGGAGTTAAAACGCGTAAATTTTGTAGACCCGGCTGCATATTGGGTTGTGGACCCTTGTACAATAACAGTTATACATGACCGTGATTATCTTGGGAATTTAAGTAGAGGAATATAACTCGATAAAATTAAAACCAATCGATTTTTAAGAGGTTCCAATTATCACACAGCCACATTATCACCAATTATTTTACTTTGGCGAAGTTACAAATATTTTACCTCATGGAGGAGGGTAGAGCCAGCCAAATAATGCAATCAAAATTTTTATGGGATGTTACAATGATATTTTGATAAAACATAATTTTTTTCTGAGATACTTCTCTCACCTCTGTTTTTCCACTGGCTTAGAATTTGGTTTACTATAGAATGTATTTTATTATTGAGTATTTCAATATCTTTAAATGTAGAGGTATCTTTGTAGATTCGACGAGAAAATCAAAAGTTAATTAATGTTAAATCATAAGTTCACTTCGGTTTCTCAATACACGGTAGAGAAAGAATTTGGTACTGTTGAAAATACAGTTTGCAGCTGTCAGTTTGTTTCCTAAACATGATAACACGCATTTCCAAAAATGTTAATGCTTGCATGATTTCTAACAACAATCACCGTTATTTCACAGGTAAACCATTTAACCATGATTTAAGGGTTACCCGCGGGCCGGGTTACTCACAGCGCACAGTGGGCGCGTGAGGGAAATAATCGCACGTGAGTAATCGTCGCATTAATCATGACCCGTAACATTAGCCATACTTTTACGGACTTGTATACCCATGTGAATAATTGAGCAGTCGTGTAGATATCAGATTTTTGCTTTTTGCATATTCAAATAAATTAAAAATGACAATTTGCTATGTTTATTTTTTGGTATCGATGTTTAAAACCGTTTGCTTGCTTACTTACTAACAAACAGCTGTAAATTTTGGCAACCATCGTTGCCAAAAACCATATGAACAAAAAATTTAAAATTGTTAGAATCTAGCCTTAAACTTAATTAATTCTCAATGTGCTATTTTTATGAAACATATGCATAAAACTGCAACGACATCTAACAAAGTGGCAGTAAAGTATCAGCCTATATACTCTCCCACTGCAGGGCAAAGGCCTCCATCATGGAAATCAAATCATCGTTACAATGATGGGATTAGGTTTGATGACCACGCTTGCCTAATTAGGATTGGTGATCGCAAACCCGAACTTTGGTCTAAGGAATCGAATCCAAAGCCTCTACATCATGGGCCAATACATGAACTACTGGACCATCAGAGTGGCAGTAACGGTAAAATATTTTTTGACCCCAAAAGGATCTCCATTCACTATTTTGCGGAACTAAACTCGTTCCAAATAGATACTAAAGTGCTTACCTACGACTAAAACAAGTCAATGCCGTTTATTTTCTTTCAATCGGAGTGCAGGATTAAACATCAGTTTGAAAGTTTTCCTCAGAACTCGCCTACGCTCTTAGCTGCGCACACTGGGCTTCTCTTAGGACACAAGTTGGAATTTTTCATGTATTTTGTATGGCATCCGTGCAATCCATGGTAACTTAGCAATGGTGAAGTTTTTTGCTAACTTCTCAATTCTCAATCTAGTATTTTCTGCTACATCACATGAGATACTCGTAGATATATTTTGTTTGACAAATTATACAGCTTATGTTACCTACTAGGTATTACAGATAATTACTATAAAATTTCGGTGGGCACAACGGAAAAAAAATCTCAATTTAAAATAACTTAATTTTTTAACAGATGGAAATGTATCTATTTAAACAATCAGCATTCCTTTTTTAGTTAGATGTTAGATTTAAAATATTGTTCTTTACTGTTGTCTATCTACCGTCACACAAATACAATTTACTAAATTTTTCCTGGTTGCTTTTTTACTGATTTAGTCATTGAATTTAGGAATCGTCCTGATTTATTTTTGCCAAGACTTTTAATGGTTGATCAAGCGAGAAAAAAAATTTATAATCTTGTCACATATTCGCTTTATAAAAATTCTGCGAACTTCCAAAAGTCATAGAACACGTTGTTCAGAATGATTTTTAGAAGAGGTGGTTGTAATGTTAACCGTAAAACGTGAACGTTTATTTACATCTAACTAATAAGGAATTCCGTCTACTTATAGGTACTTAAGCAAAAAAGTCATCATCCACCGCGACTGAGCCCAGTGTGCAGCCGTAGTATGTGTAGTACCTACTAACTTTGGATCTCAGTAAATTGAGCAAAGACATTTTAAACTGGCTCCAACCTCGTAAATACTTCAACATCTTTTAGGATTCAGTCGAATAAAATTCAAACCGCTAAATACAAAGTTGAATCAATATAATTTTGTATGTGTGATGTATTATTCAAATATTGTGTCTGCACAATATGACGTGACCTTTCATTTTACTTTCAGAAACTAGCTCTCACTTGATGCCCCCTAACAAAATGGCGCATGTTCGTATTCGAAACAACGGCCTCACTTTTGGAATTCTTGTCCATTGAGCTACCATAGAGGCTATAATTTTCTCATTAATCACCCGAGACTACAAACCTTTGAAAATTGCTTTAGCACGGTGGTACTGACGACTAATAGCCGGTATGGTTTTTTTAGGGTTCCGTAGCCAAAATGGCAAAAAACGGAACCCTTATAGTTTCGTCATGTCCGTCTGTCCGTCTGTCCGTCTGTCCGTCTGTCACAGCCGATTTACTCGGAAACTATAAGTACTACAGTGATGAAATTTGATGGGAATATGTGTTGTATGAACCGCTACAAAAATATGACACTAAATAGTAAAAAAAAGAATTGGGGGTGGGGCCCCCCATACATGTAACTGAGGGATGAAATTTTTTTTTTTCGATGTACATACCCGTGTGGGGTATCAATGGAAAGGTCTTTTAAAATGATATAAAGTTTTCTAAAAAACATTTTTCTTAAAGTGAACGGTTTTTGAGATATCAGCTCTCAAAGTCGTAAAAAGTATGTCCCCCCCCCCCTCTATTTTTATAACTACGGGGTATAAAATTCTAAAAAAAATAGAGGTGATGCATGCTAATTAACTCTTTCAACGATTTTTGGTTTGATCAAAGTATCTCTTATAGTTTTTGAGATAGGTTGATTTAACTGTAATTTTGGTTAAGTTATTGTGCTTACACTGAAAACGATGGCTGAACCTTATAAGATAGATCAAAAAATATACTACAGTATTGTATAAGTTTATTATATTTGCTGCTACGGAACCCTTTGTGCGCGAGCCCGACTCGCACTTGGCCGGTTTTTTTTTATTACATCCTACGCGTCTCACCCCATAGATACTTGGAGGCGGCTAATATTATTTTGAGCAAATAACGATGAAATAAAAATAAATGAATAGATCAAAAATTTATTCATTTATTCTCATGTGCAATATTTTTTTACATTACACACTTTTCATTAACTTATAACGAGTATAAGTAGGTATACTAAATAAATAGACGGTGCTTTTGTAACTGTCGTACACACTACTTGAGGCCACTAATACACTAACATACCAATGACAACAATCATTTTTCCCTGAGGAACATAGGGTCTAAACTGAAAACAAACTCACCTTCCCATACAAAAATGATCAGCTGATTGATGGAATTTGTCTAGGGAGGATTGTTTTTTTTTCAGTTAGATCTTATGTTTTTTTCATCATTAGTGCCCTCTAGACTTGAGTAACACGGTAAAAAAGCAAGGTATATATCTCAAGTTGTAAGAAGAGTTGTTGAAAACATGGTCAATAATAGCGCCGCCGTGATGTTACCATGTATCGCCTTAAACAGGAAGTCCCCAAACAACCATTTGAGCAAAATTTTAAGCCGGAAAGAATGAAAATAACCGAATTATTCCCCGTGAAATTGCCCCACATCAGCTTTCAAGTTGGCAGCACTCAAAAGACAGATTATAAATGGGCCGGGGCCCTGCCATAACGTTTACGAATGGGGGTACAAATTTATACTCAAACCACTAATCTGTGTGCGCCCGCAAATATAATGATCGCTTTGTATTCCCCAGGGCTCCTTCCGTCATGCGAGCGCCATCCAGTAATTAAGACCAGGACCGAACTTGGACATGACAACTGAATAATTAATTCGCTAACTGATTACATTTCTGTTTTTAGGGACAAATGTCATCATCGGCCTGTTAGATGAAAACTTAATCGACTCTATCTTTCTCTGTCACAGAAAGACACAAAATAGTATGCCGGACTTAGGTAAGCTATGTATCTAAGACTTCATTTTCATTTTTATTTTATGTAGGTAATAGGTGGCAGACGAGCAGACGGATGACCTGATGGTAAGTGATTGCCGACGCCCATAAACACCCGCAACACTAGTAAAGTCACAAGTGCCAATCTTAAGCCCCCTTTAATTGGCCCTCCGGTGCCCTCACTCACTCGACAAAACACAAACACTCAGCGCAGACGCTTTCACGCGATTTCGGAGGAGCAAGCTTCTAATGACCCTAAGGCAAGATGGAATGATGATCTGCGCCAGATAGCTGGCAAGAGGTGGACGCGAGTACCTGAAATCAATCGGAGTAAAAAAAAAATTAAGACGCATAAGTCTAACAGTAGTTTGCCAAAGTTGCGTTCGCTACTTGGCAGGATATTTAGGATTATGATTTCCGTAGGCAGGAAAACCTGTAGGAGCGTCTACTCTCGCCCATCCCTGCCTATTCAAATGAGTCACTTCCACAACCAGTTCTGGGCCAATTTGGACCAACCGCTGCGATAGCATTTGGAGGATTATGGAGATCAGCCCCAATGCATTCCAATTCTGTTACTATATGCACATATTAAAAGCTTTTCAGTACCTTTGCATACATAAACCTGATACCCTGTGCTGTTATTATACATGTATATAATATCTACCGCGTTTAAGGACCGAGATGTTAGTTCTAATGTAACCTACGGGCGCGAACTATAAGTATAATAAATGACAGTTTCAACGTTGTAAGAGAAACCGCTGAGTACTCTCTTTATTTTAGAGATTTAAGTACTAATCCACTAGAAGAGCAGCCCTATTAATTTAATAACATTAGGAACAATGTGGCGCAATTATAGGATGGGAAACCGGCAAAATGTCATAAGCTCCCAAGCAAACGGAGTCTTTGTTAATTTAGTCTTTATAGGTATAAACTTTAGAAGGTTTTCACTTTAGAAGGTTTTCACTTTAGAAGTACAAGTGTATCATAATAAGGCGACAGTAAATTAATAAGGCTACTATAACGAAGCCGTCCCGTAACGAATGAGAATATATACCTGTCGCATCCAAACAAAGGTGACATACAGCGCTTATGAAAGAGAAACTCCAATTCCGTCGTAACGTCCGGTTCGTTTTAGGCACTCTGATGACTATCTAAGCGTATTTTCGTGCGCTCTAGGTGCTTCACGAAATTTCCACTCAAAAAAGGGTATGGTTGCGTGTGATCTGTATCCGTACGGTAATTCACCATTTAAAGTATCAGCCTAATACACTGTCCCACTGCAGGGCAAAGGCCTTCATCATAGAAATCAGTCATCGCTACTATACTGGTTTAGGCATAATCACCACACTTGCCTAATGCGGATTGGTGATAACAACCCCGAGCAATGTTCAAAAAATTTGGAACACACTTTTGGACCCCGACATCACGGCTCGATACTTAAAATACTAGACCACCAGGGCGCATTTTAATTTACGAGTAACTCACTATTTGTCCATAATAATAAAAAGCTTTACAAAAGTCCGATTTGAGCTGGAATATCTCTTTATATTTTTTGTAAAAAAAAATCCAAATCACACCCTTAACTGCGGCTTGTCCCTGAAACTAGGTCAAAAGGAAAACATACATTTGATTTATACTGTGTTGTCATCCTCATCATGCACACCGGTTCACTACTAAAAGACCCACGGATTCGTGGACGTGTTCTGAATACTATTTCTGTTATAACTTTTTTACTGTTTCATTTGTTTGGCTTTATTGGTCACAAGCCACCACAAAAGTAAGGATAGCTACATCAAGTTATTACAATTTGTCAAAGTTCCTTAATTGATATTGAACCAAACTAATATAAGGTGAGGATCATTGAAGATATTTGACAGTTTCGTTTACTTTCTTTTCATATTGGCGGTCCGCCCACTTCATTAATTGACTTCTGCAAATAGAAATAACATAAATAAATTGTACTCTTCGAAAAATTTTTTTTAATGAAGACCAAACTATGTAAAATACCTAGTGATAGTTTTAAATGTTTTCAAATTCGACCACCTACATATATCAGAACTAGCGGCCGCCCGCGACTTCGTCCGCGTGGAAAAGTAACTTTTTACCCCCCTTTTAACCCCTTACAACCCCCTTTTCGCAATAAAAAGTAGCCTATGTTCTTTCTCAGGGTCTAGATCATCTGTATACCAAATCCTAACTAATATTATAAATGCGAAAGTAACTCTGTCTGTCTGTCTGTCTGTCTGTCTGTCTGTCTGTTACTCTTTCACGTCGAAACTACTGAACGGATTTAAATGAATTTGGTATACAGATGATCTAGACCCTGAGAAAGAACATAGGCTACTTTTTATTGCGAAAAGGGGGTTGTAAGGGGTTAAAAGGGGGGTAAAAAGTTACTTTTCCACGCGGACGAAGTCGCGGGCGGCCGCTAGTTTCATATAAATCCGTTTAGTAGTTTTGGCGTGAAAGAGTAACAGACAGACAGACAGACAGAGTTACTTTCGCATTTATAATATTAGTTAGGAAGTTAGGATAGTCGTGTTGTATCGCAATAATAAGACTAGGCAAAGAATTGCTCTTATATTAAGTTTTAAATCGTTAATAATTCGCCTGTATGAACATCGACAAAAAATAACTTAATTGAGTAAATAAGAGCGAAGGAACCCTGAGGCATCGCGTCGGGGAGTAGGGAGGGAGCCTTCTTCAGTGTTGCCTTAACACCCCAGAGTTTTCTGTGCTACATCTATATTAATATTCATAGATATCATTTACCAAAGTCTATCATATTTCTTTATACTACTACTAGCGGCCGCCCGCGACTTCGTCCGCGTGGAAAAGTAACTTTATACCCCCTTTTAACCCCTTACAAACCCCTTTTCGCAATAAAAAGTAGCCTATGTTCTTTCTCAGGGTCTAGATCATCTGTATACCAAATTTCATTTAAATCCGTTCAGTAGTTTTGGCGTGAAAGAGTAACAGACAGACAGACAGACAGACAGAGTTACTTTCGCATTTATAATATTAGTTAGGATTAGGATGTCAATAAAAGTAGATAGATGAGGTACTTTGAAAGTTCTTAATGTAAAATTAATTAATCTACACATCCAATTCTTCAAGCAGGCCTTCAGGGTGAGAGTGACAAACACAATGGACACTTTGTTTGTTCTTTTGTGCCTGTCAATCCAAATATGAGAGATCACGGCCGCTTACCATCAGGCGGAGTGGGGTCATCTTGATTGTCCTTAATATAAAAAAAATCTACATGATAATCATAATCGTTTATTGCATGCCACATTGGAGTAAAGATTTCAGATCTAAGATACTTCATAATTTCTAGCAAGTAACCTTTTTTAAAATGTTCAGCCATTTCGAACTTCTTAAGCCTGAAGAAGCTTCTCACGGGTAAGTATGGTAGAGCGAATGAATGTTTTTTTTTATGTGATAGGTAGCAAACGAGCAGGCGGATCACCTGATGGTAAGCAATTGCGGGGGCTGCTTCACGCCGGTTTTCTGTGAGGCAGTGGTATCATTCCGGTCGAGCCGGCCCATTCATGCCGAAGCGTGGCTCTCACACAATTAATGTGATGCCAAACGAAGCGCGTAAATCATCTCGTAGGCCATGACAACGGTGTCAACGGCTGTACAGCCATACGAAGCGTGGAGAAAGTATCTCGTAGGCCAGTATGGCAGTGCTAACAGGTGAGGTGCAATCTCTATTCCCTTACCCTCTAAATACGATGGGATACTATTGTGACACGACCGAAGAGAGATCGGGTGAAGGACCAACGGTTTAACGTACACTTCCGAGCATTTCCGAGACACGGGGGTAAAAGAACGACACCATTTACCCACTCATATAAAAAATCTCAAATTGCCCATTTTTAAAAAGAAACTAAAGGATTGGTTAAAAAGAAATGTTTTTTATAATTTGAACGAATATTTTGGCGCAAAACATTAGTTGTGTAGTAAATTATTGTAAATATTTTTTCTAGTTATAAGTTAAAATATTGCATGCCCGATACGGGTAACGACACTGAGACTATTTGTGCAACAGAAGAAAACTCAGTTACAAATTTTTAGCCCGACCCGGGGATCGAACCCCCAAGCGCAGCCCCCTACCCACTGCGCCACCAAGGTAGTCATTATTTTTAATGGCAATACCAATTCGTGATATTGGGTTAGCAACACTGGAGCTATCATTTTGAAAGCATTTTAATTACTAATGGAACTTTACTGCGGCAACTCAATTACTGCGCAGTCGCCATTTCTTTGTCTACGCTATTAAAATGCTTGCGATATCTGTTTTTTTACGTTCTACGTTTTATAGATGAAATCTAAATGACGCATTCAAAGTTTATTTGTTTGGTAGTTTTAGTGCCTATAAAATTGATTTCATCAGTCTTTCCATTAGGTTTCAGACCTACTAATGGGAAAATATAATTTGTGATAAGGTATTAATGTTGTTTCTCCAAATCTATTATTTGCAAGATTATTTATTAATATGGACCGATTATACAACACCAGTAGACATCCATTTACTCGTACGTTTGTTTATGTGGATTATCAAACAGCACATGAAGATGATTTCTGAAAAATGAAGTGAATGAAGGTATCGGAGGCCCAATTAGGTAGTAGGAAAGAGAGTTAAAGGTTGGTAGCACACTTGTGACTCTACTGGTATTGCAGGTGTCTATGAGCGGCGGCGATCACTTACCATCAGGTGATCCGTCTGCTCGTCTACCACCTATCACATTAAAAAAATGCCTGTTACCAGTCGCAAAGGAACGAAATCGCAATGCACAAGGGAATGACAGCTCCCTAGCAGTCAAATTCAAATTCTCCAAAATATTTTTTTACGATACCTACCTCTCAATCTCCCATAATAGCAATGAATGTTCTATAAAGGATAATTATGAAGCTTTCATACCCTTTTGAATATGAAAGCATCTGTATTAAATGAACTCATTTTTATCAAAACAGTAAAATCACATCTATGTGGATCATTACGTTCAAAATAACAATATTATAATTGACTGCGCGAATGTCGTTTTTCCGAGCATTTTAAGCGTATCGGCTTAATTATTTTGCGTCCCTTCGTATTTTTGCCTCAACAAACAGGGCTGCTTTATTAAGTTCATTATTTACATCGCAAACGGTATCTAATGATGCAAATTGGGTGCCCTCGTACACAAGTGACCTGAAATTCTCGGGTTTGTTTACATGACCCTTGTATACAAGATTAATAGAAGTGCCTAAAACAAATTTAAAAACCGAAAAAAAATAGTTTAGGTACTTATTTCTTCTTCTTCATCGATGCACTCTTGACAGAGCGGTCGTGGTCGTCGTGCTTGCTTTCCCGACGGAAGGGCGACAGAATACGTTTCACGATGCCCCGCCATTTCTCTCGACTAGCCGTCATCCTGGCGCATTCGTTTAATGAGTCACCCACGATGGTTTTTATCTGGTTCCAGTCCATCGTGTGGGTGACCTTGCCGCGTGAACTAGTGCCTCTCCACTTTACCCTGGATGACTAAGCGCTCTAGGGGACAGATTAACCAGGCCTCGATACATGGCAACAGAATGTTTAGGATGCGGGACTGTACTAGTACTTATTACTTATTTATAGGTAACTTATTACTGACCGCAATATAGCATCCTGTCGGTTAAATCACGTCGGCAAATAATGTTTGTAGATTTAAAAAAAACAATTACTACCCTGTTATAACTAGTTTCAGTTTTTACCTCGTTTTGTGTCAATAAAAAGCATATCATTGCATTCATTCACTTATGCGAAGTGCATTAGGTTACAATGAGTAGTTACGTACAGTATGATCACTCCTTACCTCCCGCTGAACACGGCCCCAATCCCGCGCTACCAATTAATTACAATCATTGCCGATAGATGGCGGTGGGTGTCGATTACATCTCGCAATTGTTTCGTCTATTCAGGTTACATAATTATAAGCCTTGTGGTCTACAGACGTTGTATCTTTATAAATAGTGATAGAAGATAGATAAACATGACATAATGCATACAATTCTGATTTTGGATATCTAATCCTCAATTCCTCAACATGTCTTTTATTTTAAGTGAGTGAGGGGTACCGGAGACTGAATTGGGGGAAGAGGGTTAAAGATTGGCAGCGTACCTGTGACTACTGAAATTGCAGGTGTGGCGGGCGGCGACAATCGCTTACCATCAGGTGATTCGTCGGCTTGTCTGCCACCTAGGTATCACATAAAAAAAAATGAATTTGTCACAAAAGTTACCTGTTTTACCCACGAATACGAACAGGGGAGGTTTTCAATTCGATATTTTTTAGGTGACCAAGCCCGCATTCTATTACGTCCGCACGGTCCCGCTCAGATGCGGACACATTTGAGCGAGCGTCGAAAATACATATGTAGATTGGGTGTCCGGAGCCCGGGGGTAGACGTCTGGATGAAACACGTATTTGTCTCAGATCACACGTGAAGGACATCAAAGGCGGCAGTTATCACTCTGGAAATTGTATAGAGAGAGGAGCGCAATGATTCGAAGAATTTTGTTATGATTGATTCGGTACCTACTTGTTAATTACAAAAAAAATCAATACATTATCTTTTTAAAACTAGAGGCGACAAAGGAACAAGCGGGTCACCTGTTGGTTAGTAATCTCCACCCATGAACATCTGCGAGATCAGAAAATATTGCTTACTTGCTTTTTTAAAGAAATAAAACTGCATTTATAAGACCTTATATTTAGGCATAATTAGTGGAATAAAACAGTCAAACTTAATTTCTGGATTTTTCTCTGGGGCCGTTCAAAAAAAAATCAAAATGACTTGAGTGCAGTTTTATTTTTTTTCTAATGAAACAAGGGAAGGTTTCCTTTAAGTAAAATATGCTAACCTTCTAGGATTTAGGATTAGGATTTTTATTTTAGTTAGATTTAGAACTTATTTAAGGGTAACCTTAACCTCCAAAGCCTAATATTTTTCCACGCTGTATTTAACATTAAAAAAAGAGCGACTTCTTCTGGTTAGACGACACCACAATCTGAGCGTTAGTCGTACAGACGCGTAGAAGTTCGCTCATGAGCGCAATATTTGAGCCAGCGTCAAATTTGGCGAGTATCCGGTGCCCGGGGACATCTGGATGAAACACGTATTCGTCTCAGATCACACGTGAGCAACATCAAAGGCGGTTGCTATGGTAGTGGCAATGATATTGAGGAGGAAGTACAAAACGGTGCGAAAAGCAGCGAAGAGTATAATTTGACTTTGGCCATTATGAGTGCGTTCGTAAAGATGAAATGTAACATTTCATTTAGATATGTGCTAGTGGCCAAATCTCAATAGATAAGTACACTTTGATCTTGATCTATAGTTTTAATCCTGAAACCCTCATAATAGGTAATAGGTTAGATCTTCAAAATAAGCAAAAAAAAAATCAGCTGTTCCATACAAAAAAGGATATTCACCGGGTATTGATGTATTGTAGGTAAGGTACCTTATTTTTAAATTTAAAATGCTCTAGATTTTTTTTTTCAAATGACTCTGCCTAGAAAACACACAAAATAATCCATACTAACTAATATTATAAATAGGGAAGTCAGATTGTCTGTTTATCTGTCTTTTAGGGCATAATGGAGCGATGAATTGACGGGATTTTTGGATAGGGGATGAAGAGAGTCATAGGTTTTTAAAACCGTGTAAAAACACGGGGCGCATCTAATAAGTCATTAGGATCATTTAGCGATTTGTAAATCAATGTTAACTTACGGTTATTCTCTCTTGTAGGTAGTTATGGAAGTTGACAAAAGGAATATTGAATTTATCACTCAATATAATTAATAGAAGTCGCCATCGTAAAGAAGTATAGGTATTCTTACTCAAAGGGATTTTTACAACTTCACGAGCGTCTTTTATCGTCACTTTATAAAGTGCCTTAACTCGTCTCATATAAACTTCCAATATAACCTTCAAAGCTGATTGGATCGTCCTCGACTACGATACAGCTGAAAACAAGGGACCCTAATGTTTTAACTTAAGTAAGGCATTAAGCAAATGCCGTCTCAAGGTTTCTCTGTGTTCGATTTTTACAAATGAATATCATTTGTTTCGCCTCGAAAGCACTTAAGTTACTAGGTGAGTACGTTTAGAAATAGCTAAGCTTAGAAAAATATTTTTGAATTCAAGTAGTCTGCTCTCCGCAGCGGTAATCGTGTTTCTATGTGGAGTAGCTACGTCGGACTTGGATAAATAAAGAAATCCTAGAAAAAATGTAAGTACCTAAAATGTATCTTCATATTTTGTACCTTTTCTATATTTTGTACCTCAACAGAAAACGTTTTATTAAGAAATAAAGTGGTCGGGCCAGGGAGAATCACACAATAGTGGTGTTTGGTATCACGGTGGATTTTGGGTGAAAGCAATAAAATAAAAATAAAATAAAACATCTTCATCATACATGGTTAAGACATTAGATTATGGATTGAAAATATGCGTCTCAACTCAATTGTTGTTTCAAAACTTAACATTACATTATTACTCGTAATAAAAACTCATATTATGGCAGCATTCTTCAATGAAACATTAAATGAAATGGTGATAAAAGAACCTTAACTTATTTATCCTTTATTTTCCTAGCAAAGGGTAGTCCCATGCATACCATTAGTCAACCCTTCTAGTTCCTGTGGGTATTTAAAAATACCCTCTTCTGTTGATAGAACGGGTCTATTTCTGCCTACAGAAGCTATTTATTATTCTAAATGAAAATCTTATTTACTAAAAGGAAATAAATAGGTATATTTATCCAATACACTGGAGTCCTATGAACGGTGCAATCTACTCAACATCATTGGTGATGAAGTTGATTTAGGCTTTTTAGAATAGTGGCAAGTAAGTCACATACAAAATATGCTTTGCCATCCAAAGAGCCTGGGTAAATCTAGAATTAGTAAAATGGGTAAGGGAGGTCACCCACTGGAAAGCATAAGCCATGCTTAATGACTCGAGGTGCAGGAAGACATGCCAAATGTCAAAATGGCGGCATACTTGAGTAAGTTGTTGTTGATGTTATTTACTATAATCTATGCAAAATGTCTTGTTGAGTATATATCAACGGTAACTAAATCACTAGATTTTGTTATTGTATGTAATTTGTAAGTATTGACGACTTTTGCAGTGATTTATATAAAAGGCTCAAACGCTTCCTCTGTTTACAAATGAACAATAGCTTTCCCACGAATTCAGCTTAATATCGACTGAAATTTTGCACAAAGTACTTAATTATTAACGCAACGTTATTATCTGACACATATGGCCCGTTTATAAGCAGATATATCAGTCCATACATTACACTAAACAGCTGGATACAGCCGGCAAATAAATATTGGTCTACCACAGTGCGTATAAAAATATTATTATATTTTTATATTATTATTATATATTTTTGCAATAAAATGTAGTCACATTTTATTGCTAAAATGTCCTTGAAGTAACTCGTCAGTTACGAACGCAGGTGAAAAATCAACTTTCGCAAAATGATTGACTTGAGACTGGACTGTAAGATGAGGATAACGATAAGTTAAAGCAACGGAAGATCCGTATGACACGTATGTGAGCTGATAATGATACTGAAACTTTAAAGTAACACCACGAGAGTTATGGACTGATGAGAGTACATATCTGCCTGTATGTTCAGCCACTGTGCTAAGGTTTTGTACTTTCTGGCCAAGCCACAAAAGCAATCAGAATGCTATTTGTGGTTTAAGAACTTTATATATCTCACAAACAATTTTACATTCACTTAGTATGAGATTAATTAATAACAGATATTATCTACATTAATTAGGGTTATTCGTACAGTTTTAGTTGATCACATTCGCTCCAACAATACAGTAGTACTGCACAAAGGTTAAAATCATAGACGAATTTATAGAATTGTATTCTATGATTCTGCGCTCCGATAACAATGCACTATCGTTGCGATCGCAATATTATATTATAACACATATTAAACTGGCTCAACGTTTAACAGATTAACCATCCATAGGTATTTGACAAAATAAATGTTGGTAATTTGTCGGTTGTTGTAAAGAAGTAAAAAAAAATGTCCACTTTAATTGACAAATATCATTTTCATTGCTTTTGTGGCAGTGGCCAGAAAGTACAACACGTGCTAAGACGGAAGGTTGATCAACTGACCCCGACACGAAAGTCCTACCAGTAGGCTACTTAGTTAACGCTTCCCTCGCCTGCCACTAATCCGAAATAAGCCTAGCTTATAAACTATGTCCGGTGTGTCCAGGTTAATGTCTTAAATCTCAATTTACGTTCAGAGTAAATTAGTACTTACTACTTACCCATGTACGTTGGGACGAAGTTTAAATATCTGAGCCAATAAGTTTATGAAAAGGTCATAGGAGAGTAGAATATGTCTTTTGAAACTTTTCACAGATACACGTGCAAATTGTGGTGTTCCCTGTCGCGGTGTTCCCTGATCGCTATGACATGCCCTTTTTTAAACGAGGTTTGAAAAGAGTACTTCTTTCACGGTAGGCAGCGGCATGACTGTGCCTCGGCATATTGTTGTTGTGTATGAGCGGCGGTTACCATTTACCATCAGATGGGCCGCATGCTCGTCTGCCTACTTCAGCAATAAAAAAAAATACCACCTGTACAAGACTAAATAAGAAACTACTAGTATATAAGAGACCAATATATCTACAACCAATACCAATATATCGGCCAAGTAAATTTAGGAAATTACATTTTCTAAGTTTTCTTGGTCTGGATGTTCTGGGCTGACGCCCCTAGTTAATTAAAGTCATCTGGTAGGTATTCAAAGTACAGGTTTTGCCCTAATTTGAGACCAGGTTAATTGGTGTGATTGTCTGGCGCATTCATTCATTCATTTTTGATCATATTATAGAAACTCTAGATACTAGAAACATGCTATGGACACATTTATGCGTACGAACAATTCATGAATGTGTTGCGCATGCAGATGAGATCACAATCTCGACGTGTTTCGATATGAACACAGAGATAGACACGATACGATATATTGCTATAACTATAACGAACTCTACAACTTCCTGGTCAGCTAGAGCCGTCCTTCAGTGTATTATTATTTTGTAGTGGCGGGCAAAGATGTGGTAGGGCCATTCTCAACGTCACAGTTCGCACCGCCGCCATTTCGTGCCCACAACTTTATTAATACCTTATGTCCTGTCCTGTTAGCAGACAGGGAGAGCAACAGGCGACTCCGCGGCGACATCTCCCTAGACTTTGTAGCCCCGGAGCGACTGTCAGCAATATAGTTAAAGATTTTATTGCTTTCACAACGAGTTGTGTTAAGCCGCCAGACGCGTTGTCAGGTTACGACCACAACAAAGCCGGACAGATTCGATAGCTTTAATCAGAGTGGGACACATTAAATACTGTAAGCCGACCGTACACGCAATTATCCTTTTGACGTATATCATTTTAAATAATGTTTTATTGGTTATTTAACACAAATCAACCTGTCCGTCATATTTGTTTTAAAGAGAAAATTGTTTGTATCGTCACAAACTGTAAACCATTGGTGTGGGTTAAGCACTTTAATCTCGAATTTATTCGTTAACACGGAACTAAGCGTTTGAATTGTCTTGCGCTATTTAGGTTTATCGCTTAACATGTGATTCGAGGCAGACGAGCGTGCGTCTCACCTGATGGTAAGCGATTGCCGCCGCCCGACACCGATATAATTGCAGACACCTGCAAAACCAGTAGAGTCACAAGCAATTGGGCCTCCGGTACCCTCACTCGACGAAACACAGCGCAGGCTCTGCTTCACGTCTTCTTAAGCTAGCTCGCAGTATGTTAGCCCTTTTTGTAAGACTTGACGATTTGTTTACTCTAGAAAGTTGAGAAGAGAAGAACCACAATGAAGCTAACTTTCTAACATCAACTCTGAGTTTAAAACTAACCAAATCAAGCAACTTTATTATTCTCTCCATTATTACCAAAAGTAGGTAAATAATCTGCTAACGCGGCGGGAATATTATAGTTCGCAACATCATTTAATTTGAGCCCGCGTTCAATCAGATTAGTGATCTTAGATCAAAGGGAGACGCGACGTTGGATTATATTAACTCAAAATTTGAATATTGTTGATTTGTGCTGATCTATTTTCCTTACCACAGGGCTATTCTGACACCGTTGAAATATTTCCAGCTTATTGGTGGTACAGTCAGCGCAGAAATTAAGTATACAGGGGATCCGTAATGTTTGAAAATTCTCCGGAAATTTCCAAAAGTCATAGAACAAATGTTGTCCAGAATGATTGATAGAAGACCAGGTTAAAGGATGTAAGTTTGTGATTTTGACCTTCTAGCTCTTGTTAACAAAATTGACGTTCATAATCACTGCTCCACGAAGTACTTTTTTTCACTGCCCTACCTCTGATCGAGTGCCTGTACCTAAAAGCACGTTTGTGAATTTGTAAGACGACTAAAGTGGAATTTCACACGAAACATATCTCTAGCGTCCATCCAATGTTATCAAGATAACCGTCACATACCTACCTACAAATAGCTAACGAATTTCTTCCGTGGCGCATCCGAATTCCTCACGACATTTTGCTTTGCCAAAAGCCAGTTAATAAATCACGGTTTAAAATAACTCGTTGGTACAAGTACCTACTCAGGTGGCTTATAACGAAACCGTCCCGTAACAAATGAGAATATAACCTGTCGCATCCAAACAAAGTTGGAGACACAGTGCTTATGAAAGAGAGGGAAACTCCGGTTTTGGCTCGGAATTGGTCGTTTTACGTCTGGTTTGTTTCGGGCCGTCTGATTTCATTAATACATCAAGACTTTTTTATTAATTATGACTTTGTAAAACCATAAAATAACAATTGCACGAAAGATCACAACGTCGGATCTAGTAAGCTAAGATCCGAATTTCTCCGATCCGATCTACGTTTAATGAACTCTTCGATATCAGTATCGATGAGTTCATTGAACTAATCAAATTAACTAACGAATCACTGTAATCGCGCATGTATTTAATGTGAAGTATGTTCTGCTAGCCGCAACCGTTATTTTGTGACAACAGGTAGTATCGAAAAGTAGTTTTAAGGTTTATACCTATGTTTTGTGTGCAATAAAAAGTATCTATATTCGTTCATTCATAAACACTTAACTGTTTTTGTCAATATGCTTCTTTAATTTAGCGGTCTACGTAATCTCGGACAACATCAGGTGACATGCTAATGCCACAAATAATACCCTTGACATTGTTAAATACTGTTACGTCACAGAGGATATCGACGGTCCCTACGTATAAACAGACATGTCCAAAATGGCAAAAAAATATTATTGCATAAATGGCTTCGGATTGCCTTTACGCTTATATCCATATAAGATTTTTTTCAAAATATCATAAGGTTAGCTCAGTATACAAATCGTATAAAAGGACAAGTATAAGTAATCATCTAGTCAAAAGTGGGCCGTAGACACAGTTATGTAATACATGTCGTCAAATACTTCGTTTGAAACCTAACCTGTAAAGGTGAGAGAACGAATATAAAAGCGGTCATGTCAGACATGTCCGTTTATACTGCAAAACATTTACCTGGCCCCCATCATCTAAAGTCGAGTTGGACGCAAAGAGTTTGCCCAGAAAGTCGGCTTTCTCTTTTGCGCCATGGGCCAACGAATCTTTTCCCGTGCGCAAAGGAGGAAAAGACGGCTTGCAGAAATTACCGTCGATTGCTTTGGCGAGAGGCCAGAACGCACGTGTTCCGAAGGAAGACGTTCAAGTCTCTCGCCAATTCTACCGATGTGCACCGACTTCGCTCTTGCAATGTCTCTTTTGAAGGACCTGGAAGCGAAGTTGTACTTCTTTTTGAGCGCGCCTGGTATTTTCATCCCCCATCGCCACCGCATCAGCCCAGACTTGGTAAGCTTCCTGCTTCTTACAAGAAGCTTTTCTGGAAGATGAACCAAACCAGGGCCGAAATCTACCACCGATAGGAACCACAGACGACGGAATGAAAAGTTCCATTCCCTGCAGGACCACATCGGTAACAGAGTCAGCAACGACGCTGGGATCATCCGGCATGAAGCACACCTGCCTCCAAGGGTATGATGCAAAAAAAGACCGCATTCCATCCCAATCTGCTGACCTATAGTGCCATACACGGCGCCCGCGTGCTTTCCGCGGTCGAGCCAAGTCTATGAGTGGCACTTTACTACGGACAAGGCAATGGTCCGAGGAGCCCAGTGGAGCAACAACGGATACGTTGTAGCCGTCCGAGTGAGAGGTCAACAGAAGGTCCAACAGTGAAAAAGCATGGCCTTCCACATCTGGAATTCGTGTGGGCGTGGTAACCAGTTGTGTCAGTCCGTTTGCAAGAGCGAAGTCGTAAACAGATCGACCTGCGTAATCAGTTTTACTGGACATGAGCCATTCGGCGTGGTGGGCATTGAACTCGCCAAGGAGGATGATTTCCGCAGAGGGGATCTGCTGCTGCACAATGTCCGAAGCCATTTGCATGCGCTCAAAGAGTCGGTCATTTCGGTGTCACCCGCTATGGGACCTGTAAAGGCACGCATAAACGCGAGGGTGGTCGTCGCTGTCTACACGGAGCCATAAGATAGATAGGTCCCGACCTTCAAGATTGCTGAGGCGACGAGAGCTGATATCGTCTCTGACGTACACACACACTCCAGCCCTAGGTAAAAGGGAATGTTCTAATCCATACCCAGGGTACCCAAATAAAAAAGAGTATAATAGGTATTTAAGTTGATATTATTCAGCTAATAAGCTAAGTAAATTAAGATAATTAAGCTACAATGGTGATTTTGACTGTGATTTCTAATTGGAAATTAGTTCCTATTTCAGAAAAAATAACTTTAAAAAAAATACATAAATATTGTTAAGAAGATAACTTATGTAACAATATATCGTTTGATTAAAACTTGTTTTATTCATATACCCAATATTATAACAAAATCTTGGTTTTATTTAATGACATGTCTTTTTATACTTTGCAGTAAGTAGGCCTACGCTTATTTAGTTTGTACACGTATAAAAAGACATGTTACTATTAATGCATTCTGATCTTAACATATAACCGCAAATAGATGTTTTACGGATTGCTTTGAAAATTAAGTCATAATTACACATTCTCGTAAAAAAACAATTTTAAATTCCTATTGAAAACCACCATTTGTTATTCCCGCTGTATAAACAGGCATCTTAGATTTGTCCGACTTGACTTTTTTTAAATGACAGCGTAGAAACAGTTAACTCGTAGTTTTATTGGGAAATTGTGATAAAAATACATATGTTTTCAATACTGCTAAAAGCGTTCTAATGCTAATAAAATATTAGTGAAAAAATATATTAATAATTTTGATTAATTTTTTTTTCAGAGCAAAATGAACCTTAATTCCGCTCTCCTGTAAACCTACGTTTTTGACATGTCCGTTTATACGTAGGGACCGTCGATATATCTGTGGTTACGTACGAGTTTATTTTCAGGGACGCAAATATATATACTTTTCATTATTTCACCGCAGTCAGATAAAAAAATCCTACCAGCATTGATTATAAGCCTTTACATCTGTGTGTCCAGCAGCATCACGCGATGTGGTGACATTACATCTACGTTTATGGCTATATAGTCCTATGTGAGATTGAATTTTCCGTCCACATTTCCAGCAAGTGAATTGAGCCCGTTACAGCTGGGGTGGCTGGCATGGCTTTTGACACGTTTTACCGCAACTTGAAAATTTGCTTCCAAAGCTGTTTGAATTACTGAGTGATTTGTTTCTAAATTCTGACAAAGATTAATACTAATACTTGACATAAATGAAACTAAACTCGATGATATTTAAATGTAAGTACATTATAGCACTTACTGCTTGACTCACTTACTTTGACTTTAAAGCGGCCGTGGTCACAAGCGGACCACGGTCCTGGACCACCTTTAGACCCGTATCCTCGCGTTTAGTCCCATTTACATCAAGTATTTTTATAAAACAATGCAAAAATTTAAAAATATACAGACTTAATAAGTCTGTATGTAAAGTATAAATGAATAAAAAGCCTTTTTGCTAAATTCGTCTGTTTGTCTGCCACCTATATAAAAAAATATAAATCGATGTTTCCCAAGGGACTTCGAAGTAAAAGAAAAATACAACCCACTGATAAGGGTAAGGGTCATAGTCTAATAAACTCTGGGGATTTCTCTCACTATATCCTTGTAAGCGGTGTGGACGTTTCAATGCCATTGAGTGACAAGGAAGCACGCTCGAAGGATTATAATATTAACATAATTCTCACTCCCAGCAGTCGTACCAACGAAAACATACCAACTACTCGTAGCTCTGCACAACTCGACCTCATTCTAAAATACAATGTTGATGTAAGTATTATCTTGGGCATATCGTTCAGTATTACATACTGGATGTAAATTTTGGCAAAACGTCTGGATACAATGTGAAATTGTTTTGTGAGGGAATAAGCTGATTGCCGTTCTTCGCGAATTATTTAACTAGGGAAAAGAGCGATAATTATCTAAAGGAAGTATCTAGAAGAAGAAGCAGAAGCGATCTGAAAATTTTCCGACCTCAACGTGAAGATTATAACCATTTTTTGTGAAGATGAAAATACAATATTCAGTATTGTCTTGTCGTAAACCTTGTCTTGAAAGGGAATGCCCAAAAATTAATTCTTGTAAACAGTATAAACATTGAAAAAAAAACAGATAAGAACTTGCGACTATATCTATTAGACTACTTATAGCGAGTCGGAAACTTTTCAATCTACCTAAAGTTACGCTATCCTTCAGACAATATTAAATAACTACGTTTGTACAGAGTTAGGCTTAGAGCATTCAACCAATGCTCTAAGGAGTTAGGGTATCCAGACGCTATCTGAAAGTTAGTTGAAGCGCCTACTCTGGTTTGGACTTGTAGAACTGCACAAGACGGGTGTTGCTTCATTTCTGTTTCGGTCACTTCTATTGCACTTAATATAATTTACCTCTAAATTAATCATGAATGCCAGATTCCGACTTGAAATAATTTGTATAACTAATGAATTTTAACCCTCGGTAACTTAATTATTCGAACGAATCGGACATCGGATAGGACATCAGCCTAAATGCATCCGGATATGTAGAGTACGCCTCCAAATGCATTTGGTACGAGCTTCGCAAATCAAATGATTTCCGTCGAAATTTGCTTGCTGAAGTGACAGAGTACCTATTCAGAGCCCAAAATAGTAAACTATAATGTAAATATAACTATTTATATGAATCGTTTAAAGGTCAATGACTTTTGGCAGTATTATACCTACGTATAAAACAAGATCAAGGCTACACAACGAAAATAAAATACTCTAAAATTACACAAATCCCACCAAAAAATGCGTATGAAATTCAAATAAAACTAAATTATTATAAACATATGCCGCCTTGAAAACGAACACATTCCTCAGCCATAATTCTGTCGCCCCCTTTTAATTATTTATAAGATTACCGAGATGAAAACAACAAGCCCACGAGGTCTAAGAATAGGCAAGTGACGTCAGAGACTCCGATTGGCCACAAATAATCGTGAATTTAGTCCACCTAGACATTAATGGCCTGAAAATTGCACGAGACTAAAATACGGGTGAATGTGGGACTATGGACTAGATGAGTGGAGCTCAGCTGAGCGCAGACGCATGAATCAAGTGTGGACGCAGAACGTACTTACCTACTTATAACCTCCCATATCGGTGTAATTGGGTATTTGACAAAAAAAATATTTGTTTAATCAAAAGACGCCTCAATTTAAGAAACATCGTTAAAAGAATCACTTGATCATTATCTGAGATATATTTGGGCAAGCCTAAAAAACGCTCTATACAAATGGCTATGGAATTGTGACGTCACAACTCAAACTTCTGTATGCGCGTCTAGTAAATTTTGTTTGTTAGCTATATCAAATGTTCGTTAAGTATATGGTTTTATAGAGTATCAATATTTTGTATCTATCTAACTCCATATCGGTGTAATTGCAGGTTGAGTCTAAGGGTTAGGTGGCAATTCGTCCCAAAAAAACTCGTCCCAGAATTTCTTGATGTGACTGTTCTAACCTAACCTAAATATTTTTGTGATGATATTTTTTAAGTGATAGTGGCAGATGAGCAGACGGATCACCTGATGGTAAGCGATTACCACCGCCCATAGCCACCTGCAACACCAGTAGAGTCACAAGTGCGCTGCTAACCTTTAACCCCTTTTCCCCCTCAATTGGCCCTCCGGTACCTTCACTCGGCGAAACACAGCGCAGACGCTTTCACGCTGGTCTTCTGTGAGGCCGTGGTATCACAGCGGTCGAGCCGGCCCATTCATGCAGAAGCGTGGCTCTCCCGTCCGCGTAAATAACTTTTGTTTCGTTGTCTACCGTGATTCAGGATTTGGGGAGTCTAGTAATTACAATGAAGCGACTGCTGTCTGACCTTCCGCACCGACCGATGCCACCAAATGTTAAATCACAAATTGCTGCTTTAAAAGTTAGGTAACTCCAATCCATATGCGACTTTACGTTTTTTCAATCAAGTAGGTAACACACACGAGGAAGCTAAAGTGTCAATCATGTTGATGGATGATAATGAGTCCTTTGACGCTTGTGTTATCAGTGAGGACACAGCGTGTACCTATTTACTATGTCCTCCTTCGCTAACGGGACGAGTACTAGCCAAAGCATAAGTCGCATTTTTATTACATTATTAAAATATAATCAACTAGAAATTCTATGCATGTTTATCTGTCGCTATTACTTTGTTTGAATTAAATTATTCATCATTAGCAACCCACGCTCGTCCACTGCTGGACATAGGTCTCCCCCAATGCACGCCACCGCTCCCGATTTTCGGCCACTCTCATCCAGCTCACTCCAGCCAGCCTTCGAATGTCGTCATCCCATCTTGTAGCAGGGCGTCCAACACTACGTTACCACGCTAATGTGACCAGCCCACTGCCAATTCAGTTTGCTAATTCGGTGGGCTATGTCGGTGACTCTGGTTCTCTGTCGGATTACATCATTTCTGATGCGGTCCTTGAAATTAAATTACAGTTTGAATAAAAATTATCGCGTTTTATACGATTAGTAATTGGGATCCATTTGTTACCCTTCAGGTACGGAAATCTTTAAAAAAGCTAACACGACTTTTATGCAAGCTAAGTGATTTAAAATAGTTACACTTACGATTATGGCCAATCCCTTCTCGATAAGCAAACCGCTTTCCCCAACCGCTATTGATTCTCAAAGGCGTATTCTACTGGCAAGCACTTCCTCCGGACACAGCCAGATAAACTGGGCTTTGTGAGCAAACCGCTTTACTGCCCGCAGGAACCATTATCATTGTATACTGTATGGTGTTTGAATATAAATGGAATGTTAAGTTACGAAAGGAGCGAGTAAGCGAAGAATCTGAGGAAAGTAAAAAGGAGACAACAGTACAAGTGTAAGCGAAGTTTACATTAAAAAGGATTCAATCGTTCAAACTTCGAACGAAATACTCTTACAATCGTTTCGTCGTTTAAAATGGCACGTATGCAATTATTGAAAACCGTGTTCATAAATTGAGACAAAAAAAAAAGACAACATCACATAGGCACATAGGCACATATCAACGTATAATTCCTCAAAGGAATAATAAAATCCTATAACCGATTCGATATCGGCGGCCGATCTTAACGATCAGCCACGTACGCAGGATATATTATAGTGCTCAAGTGTATGCGCAAACACAGGTGCACTCCCTATTCCTAATTCTATGGAACACCAGTGTGACACGACCGATTAGGTATTGTGCGCAGGACCAAAACGGCTTAACGTGCTTTCCAAGGCACGGGGAAAACGACGAGGCAAAGCAATAATATTAGATACTAGCGGCCGCCCGCGACTTCGTACGCGTGGAGTTAATTATTGACACTTACCGTTATATTTTGGACAATCCACGCAATATACCTATTTTTATAAATTGTAGCCTATGTGTTATTCTGATGTATAAGCTATATCGTGGTAAAGTTTCATTCAAATCCATTCAGTAGTTTTTACGTGAAAGAGTAACAAACATCCATACATCCATACATCCTTACAAACTTTCGCCTTTATAATAGTAGTAGGATATCTTCTAAGTGCATCATCCATCACTCCTACACAATAAATGGTTTACCTAAAATTTACTCACCGTAATATTGAAAGAATTTAATCAATTCGGGATTGCCATTTTCTATAAAAAAAAACTGATATCCGCTCCTATGTGAAGATAAATGGACTCAGCAGCAAAATAATATTTTTCTGAACTTAAAATAGGAGTGACATGTTCTTGCTTGGAGTGTCAGACCCTTATCAAACTACATACATGGTGATTTTTTTTGTCAGTGCACAAACCATTAGTATTCCGCTCACCATTTGGTTTAATTTTTGCTCACGCAAAATCACAAAAATGGCTTTAATTGCAAAGATAACCATATTTACAACTAGTTTAAAATATATAAAGGTTGTAACAAAAAGGGGGTATTATCCCAAAGTGAACCGATTCTGACAAACTTTACAAATCTCATATTAGAGTTTTTAACCTTCCAAGTTAATTTATTATGATTATGAATAGTTAATTGAAATCCGATTTCGCTGCCGGTACCAGGCGACCAGGACCCGCAAGGAGCATTTGTAGTTATTCTACTACTCCAAAATATTAACGTGTAATAAGTATTAAAATTACCACAGATCAAAGAAAATGGACACCTGCAACACCAGTGGTGTCACAAGTGCGCTACTTATAGCTGGAGGCACGAAAGTATAGCGATGACCGTTATTTTGAGCACTTGTAAAAAGAAGACTTTCTATGAAAATTGGTTTCTGCGCACTCAAGGTCATAACTACATTTTCTTGCGGCAGACTATACCTTCTAACCCCCCCTCCCCTGGGTTGGGCCACCAGTTTTCTCAAAAGCTGAATAGAGGACGTGGTATTACACCGGTCGAGCCAGACCATTCATGCCGATTGCGCTGAGATAGACAACTGACAGATTCGATTAGGGTTAGAATCCTACACACCACCATTTTTCCCATTGTTCACAATCACCAGCCCCGGAACCTTTAAGAAACGCACGACTTCCATCCTGGAAGCCCGAGTTCCCTGTGGCTACAAAAAAACGTTATTCGAATTGAATGACGGTTCATCTAAAATTCGCGCGTTCGATAAAACATTAGATAGATTGGATTTCCAATAATTCAATCCCAACCGAATAAAAACCGCAAAAAAATTTCTTCAACGAAGTAGCGAAATCCACTAAACCGCGTTTTAGTATGCATAGATATTTTAATTTCCCTTCAATTATCACGCGGGGTTAATGTTGCCAGTCGAGTTCTATAAAAAAATACTTAAAATGTTTTAAACAGTTCGTTGAATAGGGAAAGAGTACTAAAATGTTTTAAACAGTTCGTTGAATAGGGAAATAAGTACAAAATGTATTTGTATTCGTTGCAGGTATTGCCCTAACAAAGTAATATAGGATCAAACTACACATACACGGTCACTCGAATCCGCAACCCGCTCAACAGGCGCTCACACCACTGAGTTTAACGGGTCGTCCGTCAAATGATTGGAATTTTGTTAATGTCTAAGAAGTTAAGTTATATTTTTGTAGCTTTGATAAGGTACAAGCAATATTTTCTTAATCGACAATTTAAGGCTCAAAATTGCCAAGTCTTTAAATGCTACTAACCAGAGATGAGTTTACATGTGCATTTATTTCAATCGGCCCTCAAATGCCACGGCATAAACACATCTGTAGTTAACAGATCTTCTGACAACACCGCGCACAGCCCACGCCTGTAAAAACTTTACAGCGCGGCGCGCAGCAGCCCTTTGAATTTCACAGTCAAATGTTATTAGCCTGGATGTTTTGAACATCGCGGCAATAAATAACGTTTTGTTTTTGTGTTCTCAGTGAACGCGAAAACAATTATACATTCAATTTATCCAATCTCATATGCAACTTTTTTACTGATATATAATGATGATTAATAGCCGCAGTACACATAGTGATTAAACATTTTTCATCCAGGTTTAAAATATTATCAGACAATTACTACTTGGTTACATCTCGGATAGCTAATTTAAAGCGTGGCAACATTTAGAAACGCATGTCTGATTATACATCATAAGCTTCAAGTATTTGGTACGAATAAAGACTTTGATATTCGATGCAAAAGTGTAATAACTCAGTTTAAAATTAGTCGATTTTTCTGCAAAAAAAAAACATTATTTTTAAAATGTGTCAACTTCCAATATATTACGCTCATATGAATAAATAATGATTGCTGCGCACACTTGGATTTACTCTTTTTGGATTTTGGACCATCCTTATAGTATCTGCGACATGTGTTATTTTTTAACTTGACGTGATTCACGATACTGTGTAACAGTTCTCTTGTTTAAATAAGCCCTGAATGAAGTAGCAACTTGCAATGCACAAAGCAAGTAGCTACTTCAATTATTATTTCATGCAACTGCACTTAAACGCCACGAAATGTCTCCCACAGCATTCTCCGTGCACTAAGTAAGTGACCAGGGTATTAATCTACGTCTGTCTGTAGTAATTCATGTGACAACGGGTCGGACGCGTTGTACTGGAGCGAGCGCAGATAATGCCTGAGCCAATTACCGGGGCATTGTAAACAAGACTGCCGCTGTCTAATCAGCCCGTATCCACACCTGATCCATGGCGCCTACCTACATTGGCTTAGTCGTAGTTAATTGTAGTATGTACCTACTTAGTCATATGACTGACTACCTTAAAAACAAGAAACAAATTGTTTTTATGATATAGGTTGCAGATGAGCCGACGGATCACCTGATGGTAAGCGATTACCGCCGCCCATGGACACCTTACCTTTTAACCCCTCTTCCCCTAGATTGGGCCTCTGGTACCCTCACTCACGCAGCGAAGTACAACGCATGCACTGCTTCACGCCTGTTTTCTGTGAGGACGTGCTATTACTCCGGTTGAGCCGACCCATTCATGCCGAAGTGTGGCTCTCCCACTATTGTTAAAAACAAGAAGCAAATTGTTATGTTACGCAATTTCACACTAATGAATAACGGTGTTGGTACAGAGAGCCACACAGTCATCACGGTGTCGTTACCACAAGCTGTCAAATTTCCTCAAATGATATTCAACCTAATGTGTTTCAAAAGTAAGAGCAGAATCGATTGAAGAAATTTGACACACACATCTTACTGTACTTTGATGTGTGGCTTACTACAGATTACTATATATTAGGTACAAACATTGTAAAACCCTCAAAACAACTCAATCAAGTCAGTACGTAACAGTTCCACATACGACATTGACATTTACAGGCACTAACGTCCAATATACAAATAAATAAATTCCTTTGAAGTGTCCGGATTGCCCTAATAACGTAAACGATTCCGGACATCAAAGAGCGCGGGCCGAGGAAAAAATAATATGGGCCCATTCGGTAAACGAGTTGAGCACACCTGGCAGAGCGAGGCTCTGGGGATAGCGACCAGTGACCCATTAGGCCTTCACCGTGATACTTCTAGCAATCTATTAATGCCTAAATACACTGGTTAACGTAGTGACAGTTAGCGCACGAGCGTAGCAGTAACTAACACTGTTTGGAAGTCACTTACGAGTGACTCGCACTTATGAGTAACGCGCTCTGCTTGGACAAGACAACACTTAATTATGCTTAACTTTATCGGATCGGACGTCACTTATGAGAAACTCGCTCTGTTTGGACGTCATTATGAGTAACGCGCTATGTTTGGACGACACTTAAGACAAACTCGCACTGTTTAGACGACACTTAAACCGCACTATTTGGACGTCACTTAGGAGTAACTCGCACTGTGTAACTTGCACTATTTGAACGCCATTTATGAGTAATGCGCTCTGTTTGAACGACACTCATGACAAACTCGCACTGTTTGGACGTCACTTATGAGTAACTTGCACTATTTGAACGCCATTTATGAGTAATGCGCTCTGTTTGAACGACACTCATGACAAACTCGCACTGTTTGGACGTCACTTATGAGTAACTTGCACTATTTGAACGCCATTTATGAGTAATACGCTCTGTTTGAATGACACTCATGACAAACTCGCACTGTTTGGACGTCACTTATGAGTAACTCGCACTATTTGGACGTCACTTATGAGTAATGCGCTCTGTTTGGACGTCACTTATGACAAACTCGCACTTTTTGAACGTCATTTATGAGTAACGCGCTATGTATGGACGATACTTTAACTCGCACTGTTTGGACGACACTTATGAGTAACTCGCACTATTTTGACGTCACTTAGTAGTATAACTCGCACTCTTTGGAAGTCACTTAGTATAATAACTCGCAAAGTGTCGACCAATTACTAAAAAAACTTGAGCTGATCGAACTTCCCCGGGGGCCACTAGTAATAAATTAATGGTTGCTTGTAGATAATAAATGACGTATAAAAAAAAAACAAACAAATGACCGGAATTAGATCGTATTGAAACACATTCTCGGCTCACGTCTATTATCCCGGAAGAAAACAATAGAATGTTGTCGTACGGCCGATTGCCTCCCGATTTCGCTCATAAGGAAAGGATGTAACTGTTTACCCATACACTTTGTATTGATTGCTTCTTACTATTTTAAGAACTCTGTATAATTCTTCATACAAAAGTACTTATAATAGTGGCAACCACTGAACATCCTATATGATTATGGCTCATTAGTAGTTCATTTATTAGCGATTGGTTCATGTTTGTATATTGGTAAAGCCAAACATAAACCAATGAATGAAGCAATCGCTTTCCATCAAGTGATCCGTCTGCTTGTCACGTGAAAAAATCTTTACAATATTATTTGTTAGGTAATCATTTTACTTATGAATGAATATCCAACTTGTTTCTCCTTAATCCTTTAGTTTCATCAAGAGCATGCATTGTTCGCCTAAGTCCATTCATCTGGGCATGCGGCGTCCACAAGTGCCTAATACAAGCTTTAGCCCCTGGCTTACCCCGCAAGTGTACAAAGGTAAATTTATTACTGCATTAAGGTGGCTCACCATTTACTTTGCTCTATACTGCGTTGGAGCAAATTATTTTAGCTCTATTCAGCTTTTGAGACTCTACAAGTCTACAATTCATTGTTTAATTAGCCTTGTGGTTCCAGTTACCTACCCTAAAATACTAAGAAAAATGTAGCCTGCATGTATATATTACGCATAAAGAACCTGTTTCATGGTGAATAAAAACCAAAAATATGGATTGGTATTTTTTTAATTTATTCGTTACAATTGGCTTTTTAATAATAGTCAGTATAATCTAGTATGGATGAATGGTACGACAAATACTGACTGACTATTCCTAAAAATAACACCCTCAGTAGGTACAGAGTTGTATCTGTGAACATTTAAATCCCGTTAGCCATTCTGAACAACATTTGTTCTATAACTTTTGAAAATTCGCATAAAAAATTTCATCTTTACATACAAGTTCGGTCACGTGACTTGGTCATGTAGTGTAAAGAGTTGAAACGAATTTCGGAAAGTTGTTAAACAAATGTTTTTCAGAATAAGGATATAAATGTTCACAGATACAGCCTGTATGTAATAAAAAAACAAAACAGCAAGACCAAATATCCTTATAAACCTCCAAAGATAGAAACCCTCCTTGGGTTTTCATCAACCATCCTAAAACATGTAAACCCGAAAAATCCTTCCGACAGCGCATCATTCAATCCAATCCAGAGGCGAGGACATAAAGGTACACGACGTCGCCCTCCCACGGGAGCCCGGGCAAAGTCGAAGATCATTTGAGGAAATCCCGGTAAAGAAGGAGTAACGTGGAATTAAATATTCAACGGCATTTATATGAAGCGGTATCGACAGAGCAGCATTTCAAATAGAGTAAAATTCAAAGTTCAAAGTCAAACTCATAAACTGTAAATAATCTTCTTAGTCTTGCGCTTCAAGTAAGTACTATATTAATTGAGTCGTATAGTTAACCTACAAAGTATACAACTTGTATGGAAGATTGTCGCTTTTCAAACATAGCTCTAATAAAATAATCACGTTCAGATTGTAGTACTATCTTAGATAGTACACAGAAGTACTATCGTACAGTCATGCAGACCATATATGAATTCATAGTGTGAATAACGAACATAAGAGCATAACTGAAACAGCCAAAAAAAGAAAAAAAGTAAAGTAAGCTATCAGATTGTATACTATTCTTGCAGGCTAAAAGTATGTACAAAAGCCTCCATCATATCAAGTCATCGCTACTATGATGGGATTAGGCTCAATCACCACGCTTGCCTAATGCGGAAAGGTGATCACAAACCCTCAAACGCAAGCCAACCACACAAACAGCTAAACAAGTGAAACAGTCAAACGGCAACAAAAACTTAGACAACACTGCAAACTTAGCTAAAAAGTCAGTTCCCCTGCTTGCACTAACTACATATCGTAGTGTATTTGAATCTAACTTAGCCCGCAGTTACAATAACTGTGGGCTAACAGAACTTACGAGTAAGTTGAAAACAACGATTGGAGCACGTTTCTGCCGCAAAACTTTTACCTGTGTTCAGTCGGAAGATCAGTAGGTACAATTTGAATGCACTGGGGCTTTCGATGCATTTAGGAACCCATTGCATTCGGTCTGACATTTAAAGAGCAGTTCAACGGTAAATCCGAAACTGCGATTGACGTGCAATTTACAAAGAGACGCATGACGGTGACTCGTTTAATCTCACAAAGTCACGCTAAAATACTGTGGTACCAACTTGTTCTATATCTAGGTATCTCAAAATCCTTGAGCCTTAAACAGAATCAATAACCATTAAATGTTCGTTTAGATTCACACCTGACGCGTAGAATTTTATTTATAAGTCTAACCTTTACATTAATTATAACGTGTTACCTCGTTTTTACCACAAAAGTGTATTTACAGCAGTATTCCGTCGCGTTTATGACTGAGAATTAGGCAAATAATGTATGTTCATTAAAATGTTTACAGCCGAATTCCCAATGCGGCACCTCTGCTGCCAATTCAGGCGCCAACACCACCGCTCATCCAAAACCCCTATTAATTATCCAATTGAATGTATTCAAGTACTGTAATAATTCTCTTATTACGCGTTCCGTTCGACTTTCCTTTATTTATTCAGCTGTTTACGGGTTAACTGGGGAAGGAAACGTATTTAATTACGTCATTACGCGTAGAACTTTTAGGGATGTTTTAGAAAGTCATCGCTGGAGAGCGCGGTTTACGATCCGTGGCTCGGAATTACCGCGAGAAAGTCCAAATGCTGTCGACCTGAGCCCAGAGATCCGCACATTTTACGAGCTCAACGAGGTAATGCCATTTTCAAGCTTCGTTTCCCTCTATTATCTGTGCGAGTACAAAGTAAATCTTCGGATACAGCGGAGTTTATCACGTGCGTGAGTGTGCCTATCAAAATTGGAGCCGGTCGCAAAAAAGCTAAACTCTTTTGAAGTTACGGCTATAAATAAAATTTCTTTGTGTATGTACAAAATGTGTTAGGATAAAGATAGGCAGAATGTTTCGACGATCGTCACTTTAGTGGCCTTGTTCAGCGTGGACAACCCTATTCGAAGTGCTTGCAGCAACAAATTGTTTTGGCAACCTTGGAACCTAATTTGTTGACACGCGCGCGCGATCTCGAAATATTAAACATGACGTTGTACTAATATGTATGTATGTTGTTGCATGTGTTTACATACAGAACGCACATACGGTCTAAGTACAGGAACCGCGTTCACAAAATAGTCACGTTCGCAGGATATAGTGCTCAAGTGTATGCGCAAACACAGGTGCACTTTGCACACATTCTCTTACCCTCTTAATTCGACGGATCAGTGTGACATGACCGAAGAGAGATCGGGCGCAGGACCTTCAACTTTCATACTTCGAGCTGACATTGAGAATTTCTGAGCAGAAAAATACATGCAAATTTTTGGTCCAACCCGGTGATCGAACCCAGAACCCCAAGCGTAGCCGTAGCTTTAAAGTGCGACCCACCGCCCATTGTGCCACAGAAGCAGCCACGATGGACACAATGTAACATTCAAAATGAATCATTAAAGCTGCTACTATTTTTGTAAAACAACTTTATCAGTTCAAAGTCCCCATTTCCCTAACGACTATTACATACAAACATCAACCTAATAGGGACAAATGTTATCTATTCACACCAGTAACACTATTTCAGTCGAGTCCGTTATTCCAATGTTCGTTCCGGCTAAATTGACAATTTAGTTAATAGCCACAATTGGGACATTTGGGACCTTGCCGCGATGGATGGAACATGCCTCCTGAATCCTGAATAGATAAGAGATAGGCGCCAATCAATACAAAGCTCACGCACGTCATGAATAAGAGTGATGGCTCAGCGGAAACCTAATCACATGACTATGCAACTGTCAGGAGATTAGGTAACAGAACTCAATACCGAATCGTGTTTTAATTTTGTAGATATTTATTTATGAAATCTGGAAGACTGAAAGTAGGCAGTCTTGAGCCCCCGTGCCTCGGAAAGGGTTGATCCTGCGCCCGATCCCTCTTCGGTCAGTCACACTAGTGTCCCATCGACACATAAGGAGTAGGGTATTTTCCCTCTCTATTGAGAGTGCACCTGTGTTTACGCACACACTTGAGCACTTTGCACTCGTATGAAACCAGGGATTCGCTAGTACTCTACACAATACCGTAAAATTTAGATACAAAATAACGGCTCACTAAATTTCATGAACTTTCATAATAATTTATGACTGAATTGTAAATGTTCCAAGATTAATAGGTTCCGGGAATGAAATCAAAACACTTGTAAAATCCAATTCGACGGTAAGAATGTTCCAAGTTACTTTATAGCAGGGGAGTCAAGAAAATTCATCTTTATAAGTTCTCATCTTAAGCAAAATTCCTGTTTTCATCTGTCCTTTTCCCCATTATTATCACTTTTGGTATCATCTATAAGACATAATTGATTCAGCTTTTTGGGTTCTCATCTATGTAAGTATGTAATGTGAGATATTTACTGCAAAGTTGTGACAGCGTAATGAATTTTATTGTGATCTTTTTGGCTACGGTTTTAGCTTAACTATTACCATATAATATACACCATGTATCTAATTTGGTTCTTTCATTTGTGTGGGGATTAACACCAGTTGTTTATATTCCGACCCGTGGCGTTATAATGTACCTACTCGTATTTTACGAGTATGCTGGTCATTTATTAATTTGTATCATAAAAGTTGTATAGGTATATGTAGTGTAACGTACTTGAAATGAAATAAGTAATGAGACTTGGATTCGGGAAGAAATTGCTACAAGTGATTGCGGCAAGAAAGATGCCCTTGTTGTACATGTCTTTATTTTCATAGCTCATACCTGTAATTCGTTTTTGTGCAATAAAGAATATTTCTATCATTCGTTTTTGAGCAATAAAAAATATCTATCTATGTATCCTCTTACCAGTGATGTTCTATGTATGATGTTACATCTCTATTAGAATCCAACAAGTGTTGATTACATCTACCTTAGTTTAATTAAATACTTGCGAATATCCACCAGGTGATCAATCAAATGTCGTCAAATTAGTCGGCGGATCAAAGTTGCCTCGCGAGTAATTGCGGGGCCTTTGAGACGAGTTGCGGGTCCACTGTGGTCCGAGTAGGGAGGTGATGCGGAAAGGAATATCGACTAGCTCAGAATGGTACCGATAGAATAACCTTTTTTTGGATGATGTCACAGAAACAATTAAAAAAACATTTTCATTACTTGTTAATACATTGTTGCCACTCAGTTTTCGTATTACATCTGCTAAAGAATCACAAAATATAAGGCACAAATTATCGGCTGCCTACAACTCGAGCCGAACAGTCTACGCGCACTTACACTCTTCATAGATATGGTTTGCCTTAAAATGACTGAGGCACACTATAGGGAAAGTGCGCGGGAGAAAAGGGAATACTGCTATGTGTTAGCTTACTCGTAGGTCAAAAACCTCAGCGTCTATTTATTTCATTGTATACCGTTAAGGTAGTGAGAGAATCATCGGACAGTAAAATTAAAATAAATGAACAAAAATAATGTAAATACTTTAAAATTAAAAGCAACAGATCATCTAAACCCCTCTTGAATTCCGCCTCACTTCGCGAATTCATAATCAAAAGCATTCACTATTCACCACCTATCACTTTTAATCCGCCTCTCAGTAGGAACCATCATGGCTACACTCTGTCACTAACTCAAAATTCTAACGAAAACCGCTGACGTATCTTAGATCTATCTCAGCGCAATCTTGGTCAGATTGCCCACAAGCTGGCATGGACCGAACCTCTGTCGTGATCTCTGCCTCACGCATACCTGACAACAATAGCAATCTAAATAGCTATATAAATATCGTCAAAAGCTAAGAAAATGTTCTAGGAAACACTAGTTGTCGATATTTTGGAAACTTAAATATAGATCATCACTAGACCTAATACTCAAACAGCTATATTACTCTGAACAGGCCTTGGAATTTTTGAGTTGCCTCGGAAATGTGCTTTTAATTAATACAAGTTTATGGGTGTTAGTACAAGAATGTTGGAAAGTTAGACAGGTAGGGTTACCATTAAAACTAAAGGGTTTAGCAGCGTAGCTGATTGTTATAAATCTTGTAACGTTCAAAAGGATGCTATACAGGGTATATAGCGGTAAACATTTACATCCCTTTAACCACGTATTCTACCAACTTAACCAACAAAATCTTTTGAAGAGGATAAATTTTGTTCTACGACTTTTGAACATTCGTAGAAGATTTTTCGACCTTAACTATTTTTTGGAAAAGTCATAGATCAAACACTGCTCAGTATGGTCGGTAGAAGATGTTTACCTAACGATAGACCCTGTATGAATAAATCATGTCACATAGTTACCTGAGTACAAAGGAAACACAAGTGTTCAAAACACGAATGTTTGTCCAGAGTCTACTGTATAGGCAGTTACAATTTAGGTCACTACCTACACACTTCGAGTACCAGGTACTTTGGTTTTGCCAGCGGGAAATGCGGTTAAAAGCTTGACTCGTGAATAAAGATGGATGATTTGGTGAAATTTTAATTAAGAATTTATGCTAATACCGAGAAGGCCAGAAAGCGCACAGCTCGTTCACAATGCAAAGATTTACTCAACATAATTAGTTTTAGTTGGTTCCGTGAAACATTTGACTTCCTAAGTTGTCATAAAAAAATCGCTTTGATATTTATTTACCTACGTTACGTTACCTTGAGTTTTTGCCTCTCCTCAATTTTTTTTTTTACTTTTTCCAATCCAAAAGTAACCGAATCGTTGAATGGTTAAGTTCCATGTACCTAGCAGATTAAATACCTTCATGCTGTTATCATTTTAAATCCCAAAGCTATGATGGTACACTTATATCCAAGCTAAAAGTACTCTCAATTTAAAAACTGAGTTTTTAATTTATTTGAGAGAACCACAAACAATTTTACAAAAGAGTTAGAAAATATTGCAAATTTGCACATTCGCATGCAGTTTGCGGAAAATGAGAGTACCATCAATTTGTGCAGTTCAACCAGCTTAGTCGAACAAACGGCAGCATAAATGTTGTGCACTGTGCAGCGCCGATTTATTTGGCGACCTACATTCGCACTCGGGGGATGTACTCCAAATCCTGGGCAAAAGCTTTTGCTCACTGGGCCTCGGAAATAAATAGAATACAGTTTTTACGAAGACATTAGTTTTAGTCGGACAATGACAGCAGACATGTTATGCCTCTGCCGATTTATCTGTCGACCTAAATTCGTTACGGGAGATGGACTCCAAACGTTTACGCACCGGGTTTTGGAAAAAGGAATAAATACAGTTTATGACAAAAAATAACTATGTTTACAGAGTGAGTAGCGTACAGGAACGGGCACATAGAGTTGGAGCGCCTTAGTGGATTTCTCAAGTGTTTCGAGGGGGGCAATTGGTGACTCTTAGGTGATCCCCCTAGATCGTAACCATCTTTAAATGGATCAGGTTCTCCTGTCTAAGGTCAAAGGTTTGCAAAGGTCAGACCGCAGTCGCTTTAACCCTTATTTAGAAATATATGACGTTCAAAAGAATTTCAATAAATTTGCAGTAAATGATTATTGCCTTTTTACTAAACTATTGTAAAAAAGTACCTATCACTGACATAGATATTTTATAACAAAATTAACACAGACTACTTACATACAATTGGTATAAATTATATTACAATTTTATCTTGTCGGTTGCCTTATTTTCCCATAAACACGTTTTCATTTTAATACGTTAGCCGCACAAATATTTAATAAGTCGCTCTTTGAATATTAATCGCCTTGTCGCTTATACCCATGCATAAATTTAAATAAGAAAAGCTTAACAGCTATGATGTGGCGTCTACAGCCCTTTTGGATTTAATCAAAATTGACTACATAATATTCGTATTTTAATTTGAATAATGCAATCTTAGACGAGGCGTATGACGAGACTCAACAATTTATTTTCTTTAGGCTTCATTCGCAAGCACGCCTTGCTGAACATTAATAATTAATAATGTTAATAATACACTTTGTAATTTGGTTGTTTTTTTTTTTATTATAGGAAGGCAAACGAGCAAGCGGGTCACCTGATGGTAAGTGATCACGCCACCCATGGACATCAGCTACACCAGAAGGAGTGCGGATGCGTTGCCGGCCTTTTAGGAAGGATAGGCTCGTTCTTGAAGATTTGAATGTCGTACCGGTTCGGAAATACCGCTGCGGAAGTTGATTCCACAATGAGGAGGTGCGTGGCAAAAAGTGTCGAGTAAAGCGCACGGTAGATTTGTATGATACCTACGGTTGATGTTGTATTATAGTTAAGGTGACTTATGTATTTGTGCTTATGTCCCCTAGATAGGACAGAAAGCGTCCACAGTGTGGAACTGTCATAGCTGATACACTTAAGTTCTATAAAATAATTTAGTAATTTATGACTTGTAACTTTTTACTCCGTTTTTCGTCAAGTTCGCCACTATGTTATTATTTTTTTAAATTTATGTAATCTCTAAGTATTCTCCGGTGAAACGGGGAAATATTATGGTGAGAAAATCTCCATTCAGTGTCTCTAAATTGTGTATACCCACTGAATCTGAATATGCGACCATCTTTAAATGGATCAGGTTCTCCTGTCTAAGGTCAAAGGTTTGCACAGGTCAGACCGCAGTCGCTGTAGCCCTTATTTTAGAATTATATGACGTTCAAAAGAATTTCAATAAATTTGCAGTAAATGATTATTGCCTTTTTACTAAACTGTTGTAAAAAAGTAACTATCACAGACATAGATATTTTATAGCAAAGTTAACACAGACTACTTACATACAATTGGTATAAATTATATTACAATTTTATCTTGTCGGTTGCCTTATTTTCCCATAAACACGTTTTCATTTTAATACGTTAGCCGCACAAATATTTAATAAGTCGCTCTTTGAATATTAATCGCCTTGTCGCTTATACCCATGCATAAATTTAAATAAGAAAAGCTTAACAGCTATGATGTGGCGTCTACAGCCCTTTTGGATTTAATCAAAATTGACTACATAATATTCATATTTTAATTTGAATAATGCAATCTTAGACGAGGCGTATGACGAGACTCAACAATTTATTTTCTTTAGGCTTCATTCGCAAGCACGTTTTGCTGAACATTAATAATTAATAATGTTAATAATACACTTTGTAATTTGGTTGATGTTGTATTATAGTTAAGGTGACTTATGTATTTTGTGCTTATGTCCCCTAGATAGGACAGAAAGCGTCCACAGTGTCGAACAGTCATAGCTGATACACTTAAGTTCTATAAAATAATTTAGTAATTTATGACTTGTAACTTTTTACTCCGTTCCAATAATGACAATCAAACACCAAAACTCTCCATGAACCGTTGGAGAGCCACGCTTCGGCATGTATGTGTTTGTATATGGGCGGCGGCAATCCCTTACCATCGGGTGATCCGTCTGCTCCTCTGTCCGTCTCACATAAAAAAGTATGCATAGGTACCAGGAAAAAAGAAAACTACTCATCCCAAAGGACAGGACGTAAAAGCGTAAGCAATGAGTACAGTTCTAAAAAATACTACGAACACAATTTTCGCAAAACCTTCCATCAAAACTAACCGACACACGTCGCGTTTGTTAGTTACACATCCGTCAGGCGGACTCCCGGGGGAAGAATTACCGTTGTCAGTCTCTAGTGATGTGACCCGAATCAAATTCACTTTAGTCATACAAACCATTACTTACTTATGTATTTACTACGTGGGCTCAGCGATCCAAGATGGGTCTGGCTTTTGACGTCAAAGTTCGCCATTTTGTTTTGCCATTTTGTTCTCCATTTTGTCTTGTGCCAGTTCCGCCCAATCATGCACCTTTAGCGCTTTACAGTTACATATACGAACCATTATCTATTTTTTTTATGTGATAGGTGGCAGACAAGCAGACAAATGACCGATGGAAAGAGTAAACCTTAGTTCAGGACTAGAGGGCCTAAAACAGACAGGAAGTTACGACCGGACAGGAGTTTCCCTCCCTTTCATAAGCGCTCCACCTCACCTAGGACACCTGCTGCTTCAAATCGGTTTTCTGTATTTAGAATGCTCAGCTACACTAGGCCGACCTGGAAAAAGCCTTGACTTATGGGTCTTGTGTTACCGATAAAAGCTGTATTCATTGGATGGCGAAAACGCGGCTTGACCACGCCACCCGTAAATAAAGCTGTCGAGTGGTTAATTCTCAAACTATCGATTCTCAACGACATTCTTTCTATACACATTCCATAAATGTAGAATATACATACTACCTTCTCTAATCAAGTAGACATTTTTTTCCTCCTCTCTACGCATTTAATATGAGTCCCATCACTACGTCCGCGTCGTGCCAATCGGATCGGAAACTGAAGCAATGCTACGTACGTATAATCCCCTCTTCGGGACCGCCACGAATACTAATTCGCATTATAGCGGCGCCACCAGAAGGCGACAAAAAAAATAAACGCCGGGTTTGTTTCCAGCGGGACATCTACCAGAGATTTTTCATTGCTAATTAAAAGTCTTGCAATCTGGCCAAATGGAATTGTCTCCCCTTGGATTTCTCCCCGGTTTTTCAATGAAACAGTGCAGAATTGTCCTGCATCTGGGTTTCTCAAAGAGAGGTAGCGTGCCCCTTGGGGTTCACTTTTGATCGTGCGGTAGGGAAAACCGAGTCACTGGCATTCAGTAGTAAGTTGTGCCTACTAAAGCTTTTTTATTGAGAAAGATGCTTTCGTAGTTTCCAAACGATAGCTGCTCGGATTTTACATTACTTCGTGACTTGTGATTTCATTTCTTATACAACCGAATTACAGAAAATAGTTTTGTTACATTTTACTATAGGTATTTATTTTCAATTTCACCACCTACCAGACCGTTCGTCTCGTTCTCTCTCCTAATGTAATTATGTGATGATATGAGCAGATTGCGCACCTAATTGCAATCGCCACGCGTCGGCCCATGGACATTACAGTGCCAAACAGTAGGTAGATAGATATTTCTATCGGGCACAACCCTGCGCCCGCTACACCAAGAGTACTTATACCTATTAAATAGGTCTCGTATGTCCCAGTTATTAGCTAGCTACAGTTTCCTTTCCCCAAAACGCAGAAGTACTCTATTTCACGGGCAAATATCTGTCATAGCGGTGATACCCACCTAGGCGGTCCAGTATAAGAACCATCACCTGGTGGACCTTACCTTACCTTTGTCACAACCTCAAATCACTTATAAACTACAGACGCGACAAATAAAGAGTGTGAAAAGGATCTTCTCACACATAAATGACATTGACAAGGGGCGGCGTCCGTGTCCAATGCAGATTTTCTATAAAGCAATGTCAAAAGGAAGTACAAGATGGCTTTTGTTTGCTTGTGGTGTGGCTCTTGCGTTACGCTTGGGAGCTTCAAAGATAAACTTTGGGGTCGGGCCAAAAATTGTGATGTACTAGCCTCGAGGCGGAATGGCGAGCTCGGGAGGCTGCAAGTCGAGAGCCTGGCCGAGCAAAAGAGCTCGAGCCTTCAAAAGAGACGCAACACGGAGATATCGGCACAGATATCGGTGAACACACATAAAAATAATAATAATTATACTCTCACTCATGTGCAATTATTCATTTTATTTGTATTAAAACTAATAACGTCTTGTTATACTTCTGTGTAGAATGCTGCCAGGCAAATAAAATTTGATACGATTGAATTTCATTACTAGCAAGCCGTGATCACTTATACTTGAAGGCCATGAAAATTGTGATCTTAGATTCTAGTTAACATTAAGGAAGTATCGTCTAAGTATGTTAGAGATCCTATAAAAGTAAAAATAAAATCATCAGATAAAGGTTAATCGTGGTTCGAGAAGCCTTTGGTTTGAGAAACCGTATCCTACAGTGTCCGTTACATTCGTAGCGGTGACGTAGTTTATCTTATTTGCTAACACAGTTCGTAACTTGTGCTATCTGGAGAAATTGAGTTTCAAAGCGCTGCCTACGGTACCTGATCCTACTGTGAGGATTGAGTTTTGAGAAGTAATTCCGCGCAACACTGCATGTATCATCCGCCAGGGGAGTACACATGTTATTGCTTTAGTTAGTGAAGTTAATTAATCATCAGGTGAAACTCTTGATTATCTTGCAGCTTATGTTTAGATTTTACGAGAAAATAGTGGTCCAATACTCACTTCAGAAATGTTTTAGTTGTCTTGTCTCTTCATATCACTCGAGGTGACCACTGAAAACCAATGAATGATGAATGGAAATTATAATTAGAGTAACTGCATAAACCTTATTTATTAGTAACTTCGATTCGGGACATTAGTTACACTCTGAATAAATAGATGGCGCTAGGCGTCGATTTCATCGCGCCTGTGTTTCGATTTTCAGTTTGTAGAAAAGGTTGCCGATGTCTATAGAACTTACCTCAATCTAAATGATACAGCTAGTGATATTAAGGTAATTTAATAAGCCCATCGCCCTAAGGATGATCATTAAACATATTTAGTCAGGCCGTAAAAGGCAACAGGCACTCATAATGTGACACTCATAATGTGACCGTTCAGGTTCACTCCTAATAACTTTACAACAATTGTCTACTAAGTAAGGAGATATTGAAATTCCTAATGACTAAGACACTGATTGTATGGCTTTCCGGATCGATTGATCATTTTATAAATTCCCACACCATCTCATACATTGACCTGACTCTGTATAAAATAGCTTAAGCGCTTGTGTTAAAGATATCAGACAACAGAGGAAACTCAAATATAATACATAAATAGATATATTACAACCAGACACTGAACAAACACAAGGGTTCATTACAAGACTGTTTGTCCGGAGTGGAGCTCACCCCACCTAATTTGTTATATTATTATTATTATTATAGTTAGCCTATAGAGTCCCACTGCTGGGCAAAGGCCTCCCCCAAGTTCCTCCATAGATCCCTGTCCAACGCCCTTGATTGCCAATCTTGGACAAACTTATACAAATCGTCACACCATCTTTTTCTAGGCCTGCCCCGTCGACGGTGTCCATCGATTGGCCGCCATTGGGTGACGATTTTTGTCCATCTTTCGGGGCTCATTCTGCACACATGACCCGCCCAATCCCATTTCAGTTTTGCAGCTTTTCGACCTACATCTGCTATTCCAGTCTTGGAGCGTATATCAGAATTGCGCACTCTATCTGATAATTTGATGCCTAAGATGCTACGCCAAAGAGCCATGGACCTAATTTGTATGACAGTAAAATTAGAGTCAATAGAAGAAATTTGACAATTTTATATACCTCTACATACTTTGATGTGTGGCGTACCCAAGTTTTGCAAGTAAAGAAGTTATAAAACTAAAAAGTGACTTTCCAATGGACTTTAATATCGCTCTTAACTCGGCCACAGGCCTCTTGAGATCGCTAATGTCATTGACTTGGCGATTGGCCAAAACCCTCATGAAAAGTTCATCAATCTTGTCCCACTTATCTGAATAAAATTTGTCATATAAAACTAGCATTTTTAAAATGTAATTTTTCAACTAGAAAAGCGTATAATTAGAGGTTTTGCCCGTGCTATTTAGTTTGACAAGTGTCAACGGTATTTTTCGTTGTATCTGAATCTGTCTCTCTCTCTCTCTCTTCAGCAGTATGTATTTCCTAAAGAATTTAATATAAAAAGTGTTTGGTATTTGTCAAGTCTTGGTATTTGCCAGGACTTTGGTATTTGCCATGTTTTTTTTTATGTGATAGGTAGCAGGCGAGCAGGCGGATTACCTGATGGTAAGCAATTGCCGCCGCCCATGGACACTTGCAACACCAGCCAAGTCAAATCTTTAGTATTTGCCAAGTTTTTGGTAATTGCCAAGTCTTTGACATCTGCCCACTGAAGGGCTTATGCTTCTTCATTTTCTCTCCACTTCCTTCCGATTCATACATATCTGTGTATGAATCGCTTACAATCAGGTGATCCGTGTCAATGTATGTTTGGATTCGAACCACGACTCCCCGCCTAGAAGATGTGTTTTACCATCACAGGCCCGTTAATACATTTAATATCTCAAATCACCATGCTGACCACTAAGTATTCTCCAGGCCCCGTTTTCCTCCTTCGTATCTTGAATCTAAAGTACCTACCAAAGTAATTAAGAAGCTTTACCTGAGCATGTTAACTCGGAACGTGATAACTTTATTCGGGAAATTATTTTTGTAGGAAATTGAATTTCTCACGAACTGCTGAACAATCATTAGAGTTTTGAGAGTTCCGCAGTTGTAAATGGCAATCTTAATCCTATTATAGGTTATAATTGCATGAAATTATTAGGAACTTAAATGTAATGAGTCAAAAAGTCATGAAAACATTTTTTTTTATGTGATACGTAGCAGACGAGCAGGCGGATCACCTGATGGTAAGCAATTGCCGCCGCTCATGGACACTTGCAACACCAGTGGAGTTACAAGCCTACCCTTCCCCCCGGGTGGGCCTCCGGTACCCTCCCTCACTCACTCGGCGAAACACAGCACTGGGGCTGCTTCACGCCAGTTTTCTGTGAGGCAGTGGTATCACTCCGGTCGAACCGGCCCATTCATGCCGAAGCGTGGCTCTCCCACAGTTAAAACATTTAGCGCCACTGCCACTTATATATAAGTTGATAAGTAATTAAGAATTTACACAACTCACTTTATTATGAGAACACAAGATTACTAATCATATCGTATATTTATGTCGTGTTTTAACGAATAAAATATTAATAAAGTTGTCCGTACCACAAACGTTGTTAACAAGCTTAATTTGGGTCTACAGTCACAAAGACCACTTCACATCCACTATAAATTAAGTTGTACACTTTGACTCCACATCTCTCTGAGTCCGAGCGCTCGTATGTTCCCACAAACAATGTCAAAGGGAAATATTATTTACAGCAGAGTGATCTGGGCTGAGACAAGTGTCCGACCGAGAATATGTATTTAAGGCTTAAGCCTTACCCTTCAGGGTAAGGCACAGTAGCGACGCCAAAAATAAAATCACACATCACCTCATATATTGACCTAGCTCCGTAGGTATTAAGTAGCTTAAGCACGTGTGTTACAGATATAATATCTGTAAACATTTACATCCCTTTAACCACGTCTTCTCGACTCCCCATATAAAGAAGATGACTAAGTCACGTGACCGACTTTGTATGAAAAGTTAATTTTTTTCAATGAGAATTTCCTAAAGCCATAATGTTGTTCAGAATGTCTGGTAGAACACCTGGTGAAAGAGATGTAAATGTTCACAGATATACCCTGCATATAACATCCAGACACTGAACAAACACAAGTGTTCATCACACGAATGTTTGTCCAGGATGGGGATCGAACCTTCGACCTTTAGCGTATGAGGCAGGGTCTCTACCAAATGCGCCATCCGGTCAGCCAATATATTAATAGTGTTAGTTTTTAAAGATTTTAATCGTTAGTTTCTCAACCATATTATATTTTTTAATATTTACTGAACGCAGAATCTTGATAAAAATTTTCAGTTGGTCTGCTTTTAAAGCGAAAATTTTGCTAGCGCATAAAGTGGCCACTTTTGGCGTTAGCCAAGTTTTCAAAACACAGACCAAAAATTAGCACACAAATAAAAAATAAATAGTACGAATTTATCGCAACATTCTGACGGTCCGCAGTTATTGGAAAAAGATACGGTTCAGTAGCTATTTAAATCTATTGACGTCACTAGTAGGCCTAACCCTTCGCCTTATAAATACCATTGAAAATCTGACAAAGAAAGTACAATTTCACCGCCAATTCGAACCTTCTTCCGTTATCCTTAAGGACGCAACCTTCTGCTGATCAAGCAGTTCGGTCGTCACTCCCTCTCTTTCTGCCTAAACACAAATATTTTAGTAGGTTGTTAATTAAATTCGTTCCTGACACTGACAAGGTGTCCCTCAGCCGTTCCCGGGGCGTTTTATTGAAAACGTGCCCAATGCATAATTTAATTAAAATATTTGACAAGAGATAAGCACGTAATCATTTGATCTCTTCGGCGATATTAACTAAAGGTATTTTGCTATTGACAGGTTAATTTGAAAGTTTATTGAATTGTATTTCCAAATACTTAATTATCCAAAATAGATGTAGGTAAATTTTGGATTACAATATTAATGTTATTCATAAATATTACATTCATAGTAAATTGCATAAGTAATAAACTTATTTTTATGTGTTAGGTGGCAGATGACCAGACGGACCACCTGATGGTAAGCGATTGTCGCCGCCCATAGACACCTGCATCACCAGTAGAGTCACAAGTGCACTGCCTTTAACCCCCTTTCCACCAAATTGGGCCTCCGGTACCCTCCCTCACTCACTCGACGAAACACAGCACAGGCGCTGCTTCACGGTCTTCTGTGACGCCGTGGTATCACTCCGGTTGAGTCGGCCCATTCATACCGAAGTGTGGCTCTCCCACAGTTAAAAACTTTGAGTGTTACATACTTGTCAGCTAAATACTTTATTATAATTTCCGGAATCCGGATTGCTGCAATGATGATACACTCTTTTTAAAATGCCTTCATTTGCCACATAATAAAAACGCGCGGAAAAGCTAATATTAACATAAATCATAACGATAGCTTCATTCACAAGAGTTATGCCGTAACACGGAATTATGTAAACGTCCAAATACCCGTAAAATAAATACGTAACACACACATCCTCGTTCCACATGAATAACAACTGTTGCTCCACGGTCCTGCTGGGAAAGGCAAAAACATTAGGGGGGGGCTACCTCCCCCCTCCCCCACTACTAAAAGTTAAGATAAATTTTAATGAGCTTGTAATTGGTTATATCAACTAACTGTATTTTTCTATTTAACCAATATCATCTCCTGTATGAAAATGGTATCTTTGGCTATGAATCTGTTTATTACATTACTAGTAGCCCGCCCTCACTTGTTTCGGGACAATAGTTCCACTGTCTACCAATAGATGGCGCTGGTCGTTGATTGCATTGCGCTTGTGTTTCGCCTTTTCGGCTCGTATAAAAGATTTGCCGGTGTCTGTAAAAATTATCTCTTTTAAAATAGACTACACTCGTGGGTTAGTGGCCTGCTCTCACTTCGTTTGATATTAGCGCTAGGTGTCGATTGTATCGCGCTAGTGTTTTGCCTTTTTGGGATACTACATTTAAAGGGCTATGCCCAAATTTCAGAGTGGTTTTGGCTAAATAGCGCACACCTATAATTGTATGCGCAAAATATAGTATATAATGTAATTATGGTTATGAGGTAATCATGAAATAAGTAAAAGTCGGAATTTCATTTAAAAAATGTTCTTTATTCATCGTCATAAACAATTAAGACGTCATTCAGAAATTGCGCAGATGCTGCTATATTACTTTCATGGCGAGCCCATCCCAAATACCAGATCACCGACAAGACGTGGGCACAGCATCCCACAGTTCGACGGCCTACAATACAATTGCAACAGTATTGTTGTATTGCTGCACAACCTGTATTATTACTGTTGATCAAGATCAACACCGATCGGATTTATCAACACAAATAAATGCAACCTTAATAAAGTCAAAAACTTACCTCACGAGGTGCAATTTGACGAGTAATCTATTCTAATATCTTATCTAATACGATCCACACGAGGTCTGGTATTTGTCAATGTGTGTGATCTTCTGCGTAAAAGCCACCGTTCACAGGAGATACATACATGTGTATGACCAACAATTGGTGCACTTTGTTGATCTGCAGAAGTAGGCTGTCTTATTTCACTCCGAGCTGCTGTCCAACAAGAATTACACACCATGTCGTCGCTTGTTAATACCTGTTGCAATGAAAAAGCCCTTAAAATACAATCATATTGTCCACTGTAAATTGTTAAATAATCAAAAGATATTACGATAATTATTTACCACTGCATTAATCCATCATTGAATGAGATTTTGCACCTCAGCGATAATGGCGGGCGTGTGGTTGCGGAGGAAGCGGGAGCGGAATCCATGTTCAAGCCAAGGTCTTCAGGATTAGATCGATCACCGGAGTCCATTTTTATGCCAATTCGTTGTTTTACTTAATAAAAATATTATACTCAATTTCAAAAGTTCAAAACAAGTTCAAAACTCGAGAATTAACGTGAATTTACGTAAAATGACGTTTGACGTATTGTAAGTGGCATAGATAAATAATATAAGTAAGTGGGGTTGCCACTAAATATAACAATCGATACCTATTTAATAAATGAAACAGTAATCAATATCGATTGTTTCAGATTATTAAAAAAAATACATTCATATTGTTTGATGTGTACCTAATTGGTGTCCTGGGATATTTATTAATTATTATTTTTTACTTTTATTGGCTCCATTCAGCCTGGTGGTAAATAAAATGGTAGCCAACGGTAGACAATGGATGAAGTATCCTCATGGTATCCTATCCGTTGGGTTTGCCATGCTGGCCCCCAAGCGTGACGCAGGGAATCTGTCACGACACTGGATAAAAAAGCGCGAAAGACGGTAACCTCCCCTATTTCTCAATTATGGTTTACCCCCGCTGAGTCTCCGGTACCCTCACTCACTGAAAAAACACAGCAGTTAGGCTGCTTTTGACTTTTGACATGGTGACATTATGGGAAATCATGAGCTGTTATTAATTGTTCTATTTTGAATAAATAAAGAAAATAACGCGTCCTTAGGTACTTTCATTTAGATCTTTAAAAATCAGCCCCCTTGAGTAGTGGTGTGTACTCTAATCGATAAGAATCGATTTAATTGACGTTTGGCTCTAAAATGGCAACTCAGCTCTGCACTTCCAGGAAAAGAATGATTCCTGTGTTAGTGAGCTCAATTCAAAACTTATTTAGTGTGATAAATTATTTTGGACTTTAGGGGTAAAACGAATATGTTGACAAATAAAAATAATTAAAAACATAATTTTTAACCAAAATCTTTTTTTTGGGCGGGCTATGGCCATTTATGGGCATCGTGCTTTTAAGGATGTCTTAAGAAATATCTGTTTATAAATAGTATAGATTGCCCTTTACTAATTTATTTATTTATACTTTACTGCAAAAAAAAAAAGTACAATTGGCAGACTACAATACATCATCCCCTACCAGACAATCGTTCACTCATGAATCCCCCACCCCGAAATTAAAACTTATTTTCTTGAACTCCCCCGATAAAACCTGGCTACGCCTATGCTTGCTGGGATTTCACCTTCCTACGCACTGTTCATTCATGAGCTTACAAGTGTGCGTGGGTAGTTTAATAAAAAATACTAAGTGTTCTGGAGAGTACACTAGAGTATTCTATTCTATAGTCACTCGTACAGTTGTGTGAATAAATCGGATGGTGTCGGACTCACGAGAGACGCCCTGTTAGGTATACAAGATACATGATTCGCGCTAAAAGTTTATTTTGTGTGTTTTAAAAAGCAAAATTAATTAAAAACAGGTAAACGATTTGGCTCACATTGGCTAATAGGTCAAAATAATAACTATTTCATTCATAATAAGATTACGGGTAGGTACTATAAGGTATACAATACAATACATATTTAAAAATAAATTGCCTTCTAATTTTATCAGTAACATTGCAGCAATAAGTGCTAGACTATCTTTAATTATTTTTTTTGATAAAGGGGACGAGCAGACTGATCACCTAATGGTAAGCGTTTCCACCGTAACACCAATGGAGTAACAATTGCGCTACCAACCTTTAAGCCCCTTTCCCCCAATTGGGCCTCCGAAATCCTCCTTTCAGTAGACAAACCTGTTTTCAGAATCCTTTTATTATTCTGTACTTTCTAGACAATACATGTATAACTAGAAGTTAAAATATATCTACTTGTAGCTTACAGTATTACGTCATCTCTCTATTCTTAAGTTATAAGTTTTTTTCAATGACATTCCACCTACAATGGACTTCGCATCTGCGCCTTGTGAACGGAACTTGAAAATTATGCCTAGGCATACTTTTTGATTAGTCATGTGTCAATGATAACTATGGAGTCGCTCTTTTGTTAGTTTTTTTCACCCGAGCGAGATTATGGCAGGTCACTAACTAATTTACGATAGCTGTTTGTTTTAGCTTTCCACTACCTACTTCCATGAGATTAAGAGAGAGAAGTGGCGCAAGTTAGTTGTAATGGAAAGTTTGCAGGTTCCAGTTTTTCCCATTGATATCATTAAGATAAAATTATTACGCACAAAAAAGTAATTTTATTTTCGCAATAAAAAACCCTTTTATTTGATAATGGGAAATGCACAAAAAGTATCTACCTATACTCTAAACTGGAATTCAAGACCAAAAAATCTACGACAGATACGTCACTATCAAATCTGTTAAAGTCACTTATGTCATTTTTAAGTGACGTTTTTAGGTTTCGCCAACCATTTTGGCATTATTTTTCTCATTAAGCAGACTAAACTGTCAAGTTTCCATACATTGTTAAAATGTTGTAGGTAGATACCAAATGTTTTTAACACCTGAAGTATAACAAGCGCAATACCATCTTTGAAAACAAAAAATACGGATGGTTAAGTTTTTATAAAAGGGTCTTGTATTTACGTGAAAAAAAGTTATTAAAATATATATTTTTTAAATTATAGATTCCAAATTACCCATAAATAAATTATATCAGCGAGTGTTTTTAGAAAAAAGGGGTACACTATGGTACAATTATTTTATTGCAGTACCAACATTGTAGTAGATTTTTTGGTCTTGAATTCCAGTTTTGGGTATAGTCTGCCATCTGGAACCGTTCACCATATTGGATTTAGCATGACATTACCTAACTTACTATGTCAATGCAAAATTTAATTTTAATCGGGGAAAACTGATACGATATGTATGTAATAATAATATAATAATAATAATAAAGTTTATTGAAACAACATCAGCAAACACGGTCACAAGATTATCTTAACTAAATAAAATAATACGTAGATGCTAAGGTTGTTTAAATCGATAAATGCTTTTTTACATTACCAAGACTTCTACGCTAGGCTAGGCCTGTACTGTAGACAGTCTACACACAAACATTGCAAGATCACAAAAGTAAAAAAAAATAATTGCGATCTAGGTACAATAATTGGATTTTTATAATTTGTTCGAGTTACGGATCATTTCTTTAAACAAAATCATGGAATCAGTTACCTATACAGGGTGTATCTGTGAACATTTACATCCCTTTAACCAAGTGTTCTATCAACCATTCTGAACAACATTTGTTCAACAACGTTTCCAAATTCTTCGAAAATTTTTTTGAATCCCCATACAAAATGACCAAGTCACGTGATCGACTTTGTATGGAAAGATGAAAAATTTTTATGCGAATTTTCAAAAGTCATAGCACAAATGTTGTTCAGAATGGTTGGTAGAACACGTGGCTAAAGGGATGTAAACATTCACAGATACATCCTGTATATACGTATAAAAATATAATTAAATTCAAATGAGTGCACGCAAACCGATAAAATACCTATAATAGATGAAATAAATAATAAGCGTTGCGACTCCGTGTATTCCTTGCTCCGAACTTTTCCGTAAATCACCTTATGCAGCTTCGATTGACACGTAGTTATACATTACTGCTTCAACTGTCAAGATGTTTACACATGCAGGTTTGTAAACAGCAGTGTATACACAGATAAGTTGAAGCATAATAAGGTGAAATTTGGAGCATGTGCCATCTTCGCGCTTGGTTATTGTATGGCGCGCTATGTCCATTGTAGGTGAAATGTCATTGGTTTTTTTAAATGTTCTAGTCATTTGTGCCGAAACATACTTATTTTGTGACCTCGCGGCCTCATTTGGAATGACCATGTTTACTTACAAGGAAGTGTGTGGCGACCCTTTCGTAACCTTTACAAACACCCCAAAACGTGCGCCACACTCATCATCGTGGAAGCTAATTCTCTGCGCACGAGTATTTTATGCATCGGCGACAAACATATACTATACTTATTGGTATCCTGGCGGACGTGAGCCGAATATGCGCGGAACAAACTATGGACAAGCCTGCACAAGCTACGTGATGAACATTTCTAATATTCAGTGTTCAGTAGGTTATATTGAATTTCAAAAAAGTTACTTTTATTAGTTAGTTTCGTTTTGATACTTTCGGTCTTAGTACTTATCGATCAAGTATAATCAGCCACACATCAGGTTACCACAACGTGTCTTTCCTCAATTGATATTCAACCTGATGTGAATGACAGAAAGATGGGAGTCGATTGAAGAAATTTGACAGTTTTGTATACTTTGCTGTATGGCAGTACGTACCTACATCAGATAGGTAGGTACTTAAACTTTTTTCTTCTTTCGTTGCACACAAAGAAGTCGATAACTTGATTTTCCTTTGATTCAAGTCTGTCGCTTTGGAAACTTACTTCCGAAAAGAATTGCCTAAAATGATTATTCCTTTTAAGATAATTGTCTGTGTGATTTCTTAAAGGCTTTCTTGAGTCGCGAAGGCTTCAGATAGAATCCTCTTGTTCATTTTGGGGTAACGGCCTTTTCATCCATGGAGTGATAAAGATAACTTTGTTTATTGTTTCGCTTAAGGATAAATTTGTGAGCGAATTTCTTTGTTCAGCGGCAAAGCTTTATTTATGACTTTTTTGTAGATAGCTAGTATATGCTGTTGTTTTGTGTAGCGGTGTGTAGCAACGAACGAGGAAATGGCAACAATTGACCACATCCTGTAAATGATACGGGAAATTTATCAATAGGAAACCAATTGGACATTTTGGTGACACTGATTAAAGTAATTGGAGATACTGAGTACGAACTACTTCAAAAAAAATAGTATCCAATAAGTAGTCGCAGCACAAACAGATTAACATAAAAATGACAGTAAAACTTAGGATTCCAATACACTAACAAGAATATTCGTATTCAAGGACAGTACCCTTAAAGTGTTAGTAGTGCTAATAAAAGAATAAGGCTGTTTTGGCTTTTTATTTTATTGTTCCTATTTGTTAATTTTATATCAGGCAATTTACCTACCATTGACAACTGACAAAACAATGCGTAAGTTGTAAAAGATATTAGGTAAATGTACGTAATTACGGAGTATTAAGGCATTTTTGTCTTTCCTAGCGATTTCCAGTAAAGCAGGACAAAACAGCAAATTGAAATTAGTTTAGTCGTAAAACGCGGTTCTCAGAGAAGAGATTTAAAATATAAGATACTGTATTTAAACTCTTTTATAAAAGTAATTGTAATTTTTCTGGACCTCGTATATGTCCGTTATTACGGTATAAAATTTGACTCTCGAGGTAATTCCGTAAATGGATGCTGGTAATTCCGGTATATGTAGAAAAATGTCGTTTTTCTGCAGGATTACATGAAATATGAAAAATAAGATAATGTGACGTGTTTTTAATAAAACACCTTTATTTTCTATGTGTAGGAAAACAGGTTATTTAAATTTTTAGGTACTTATAGTAGTGTTTAAACTTTCATGAGATCAAATTTAACTTACTTCTAGCTTATAGCACGGTTTAGTGAACTATATTTTATTCATTTATTTATTATTATTTTTTATATATGAAAAAATCCATTTAAAATACAAAAATAAATATTTTTAAAATTTTCTCATGCAAGGTCTGATTGGGTATGTTAGATGCACGATATATGTATGTATGGGCATAGTTCCATTTTTTAACATCCTCTAAAGCTTTGGCGAGGTCCTCGTTGGAGTTCTTTTTGTTTGACATTTCGACCTGTAAAAAAATAAAATGCAGTACCGAGCTCAATCAGGTACTTCGGTATCTACCGTAATAATAAATACAGCCTAAAACGGTGTGGGTAATTCCGGTAGTCAGATTAACATAAATTTCTAACGAGTAACTCTTCTTAACAACATAAAACGACTTGAATTGTATAGGAATGCAATCGTACTAGTAATAGGTATCAAAAAATATACTGGAAGATACAATTAAATTAAACAAATTAATGATTTTTTACCGATGTTATTTGTGACGAATCTGCTTAAAGTAAGAAAAATGTTTTCTCTTTACACACGTATTTCATAACATAGAGAAATAAAATAGTAATACGTAATTTGATTCCAAGAAACTATGTTATATATTAGACCTGTACCAGCTTTTTTCGTTTACTTATCTCATCTCGTTTCTGACAAATTCCAAAAAACAAAATCACCCTTCTTTCCTCTATTCCGTAATTGTTACGTAATAATGGACACGGTTGGTTTTTGGTGTAGGTAATTGCGGCAATCAGAAAATTTCCTTTAACTCGCTTAAAACTAAATGAAGTAACTTGAAACGGCCATCAATCAGTTTGTTTTAAAACCCTTAAAAATAATTACATTACTTAGTTATGAAAATACTTACATGTCATTCGCAATATCCTTAAGAAAATTCGCGCGGTAGCTTACGCGTACGCAACACGCACACCACCCTTTATGGCGGTTTGGCGCAGGCTGACCGAGGGAGACGTGTCAACTGATCCGACGATGGTTACAGTTCTTTTTAACGTGTGTAATTGACGCTCTATTGTACATACTTAATAGACAACTTTATAACTTTTTGATACAATTAGTAATTTTCTTATTTTTAGGCCTAAACCGAAAACTTACGGAATTCCGTACACTTACGTAATATGGTACATCTATGTTTTCACTCAAATCGTAACAAGTTAGGGATACCATTGATGGTACTCGCACATAGTTGTATCAGTACTACAGTCACAAATCAGGTTACCACAACTTGTCAAATTTCCTCAATTGATATTCAACCTTATTATGTGTTTCACAGTATGATGAGAATCAGTCGAAGAAATTTTACAGTTTTATAAACTTTGTTAAGTTGCTGTACGTAACTGACACAACGGGATGTTTTGTACTATATGTTTTAACTAAACTTCATCAACCATCACTCACGATTAATGGGAACTACGGCTTGTAAGTTTTGCCCCTCTAGCTGGGTTATAGGTCGTTAAGATATTACACGTTAGAGGCGTGATGGCCCCTCAGATGCGCTGACACAACAGCCTCTTGTCTAGCTTGACCTACATCACTGCATTAGAAACTGGGCCTGTAATCTGATCTGATGCATGGTGAGTCCAATTTTATTCAAGTTTTTTATGTGATAGGTGGTAAACGAGTAGACAGCTGATGGTGAGCGATTGCCGCCGCCCATAGACTCCCGTAACACCAGCTGCATCGGAGTCACAAGTGGGCAAGTGATCCGTATGCTCGTCCGCCATCTATCACATAAAATGATATATGAATATTAGCTACGCGAGTCATGAAGTGATCAAATCTGTTTGAATTTATTATTTTCTGCATTCATTTTGCGTATATTTTCACTAAATAATCTCATCATTTGTAAAACGATAAACATTGAAAAACACGTCTAATTTGCAAAGCAAGAAATTAAGTATACAGATCCCTTATTAGGGATCATTTCATCTCTTCCTCTTAGAAGCAAGGTGCCTGCTTTTATTTTTACGAAAGGCAACATCGTTTGGAGAAAAATCGCAATTTCACTTACCCACCTGGAAATACTCTCATTACGTCAAGTCACTCTTTCCATTACACGCATTACCGGGAAACAAAATGAAAATGCTAAATCAAAGGCACCGCTTAGCATTTTTGGCTGCTCCTTCCAATGATCACTCAAACTCAAAGTGGTATATTTTATACTCAGTCATTCTCAGAAATAAAATTCATCGTCCTTTAATGCGATTATCTGGAGATGTTTTACAAGATGGCGCATTTTTCTTCAAGCTTCGCTAAGTAGTTAACTTTTAAAGATTTTGACTTTTAACGTGTAGAAAAACGAGCGATGGCAAGTCGGGATAAGACATGTAACTTCCCAACAGAAGATTGTAGGTTCGAACTATGGATTTTTCAGAACCCATTGTCCTATGCGGCGAGGCAAAACAACTTGAGGAAACTTGCTCGTTTCGGATGTACCGCAAACTAAATAATGATTCTGAATGCGATTCTTTCAGTTGGTCTAGATCTCTCCAAGGGTTGATATTTCCCAAATCTTGGCCCATCACCCAAGCGTACCCCAAGCCCCGGAATAGTTACATTTCAAGTGAAACCGCGTTTTCAGTTGAAAGCCAATTAGTTAGTTTTTGCTTGGTTGGTTATCAAACTTCATGGAACCTCGCTAACACTTCAAAACAGAGAAACAAAAAACACAACTACTTAGTTCACAACATAAATGGGACTGGGGGAAAAGTGTTTACGTAAACATTGTTCAACCTTAGAAGTTTGTCATGAAACGCTCCTTGCAATATTTCATCGTAAAATAGATTATAGCAACCTTAGTAATTTACTGAAGTTTCGCGTGTGAAACTGACGTTATAGTGACGCCAGGGGAATGGCTAATTAACGTACATAATTTTAGCAAGTACTTATGTAAAATATTATTTAAGTTTCGCAGAGAGGCTGCAACTGAGTTGTATGCTGTAAACGCCCGTTCAATAGTTTCCGAGATCAGCGCGAACAAACAGCTACAGACAAAAAATTAAAATCATGAATCATTTTTTTTTTGTTCTCTTACTGTTTTTAATTGCCCTACCTGGTGCAGATTTGTCGCTCCGTTTTACTGTAAAAGGATAAACGAAAACACGTAAACTCTACCACTAATAATATTAGTTACATTTCTTATACTGTGAGTCTGTGATATTAGAATGGATTGGTTATATTTTTTTTATATTATTTATGTAAAACGTCTTGCTGGTGACGTTTAGTCGTTCCATTACCGAGTGCTTCTCGCCTCACAAGTGCAAATCCGCGACGCCCGCCATTTCGTCAAGCAAGATTATATTCCGCGCGCACGGATTCCGACTTCAATTTGCGGTGAATGGGTTCAAAAATATGAATTTGCACTTCATCAATGAAATCCAGACGCGTGTCTGCACAATTTCACTGATTGACTTTTATATTAGGATCTTCAAATTTAAAGGCTCTATCCATATTCCGTTGAACCCTAGATTTTGCGAAGCCCTAATGGAGGACCCGCGAGAATTCAGAAAAAAACGTTGATCGTTCACCATCACTGACAATCGGTTACCTAATATAATTTATCTTCTATAACAATTGCAATAGGCAACAAAGTCTATATCCTATGGCGGCGGGAGCGGGAGAGACCATTTTGTCTTATTTCAGAGTTCCGCCTTGTTTTCGCTTTAATAATAGCAAAAAATACTTTGAATAGGTACCGATGCTCTATCGAATATTAGAAAACTAATTATAAGTAGGTATTACCTAGGTAGGTAAGCTAAACTCGATACGTTTTTTTTTCTTATTTAACTTGTATATCAACATGCAAAGATGTAGAGAGTGAAACCTACTAACAAACGAAACAACCAACAATTGTTTAGTTTACAAAGTTAAGGAATGATTCCCTAGAAAATTACAAGGACCCTAATTTAGAGAAATCGCGGACAAAACTGCCGTGCCATGAAATATAATTGGCCAAACAAGCAGCAAAACGTGAAGCAACTGCGTAGATGTGTCAATTGAGCAGGGATCCCCAACAATTGGTTTATCCCTGTCATATCCGATCCCAAACCCAACTTTATACAGACTCAACAAAAACGTGCCTCGAATACTAACACTTCGTTGCAGAAGCGTAGCTACGCCCACCACATACGACACTTTATTGTTGATCGCAAAATTGTTACTCTTTGTTAAAAAATTAAACAAAGAGTTCCTTTAGACTTGGTTTTCTTTGGCCTACGCGCGAAAATCGATTTGGGAAATCGCAACAAATGGACCAAAAGGAACGGTCCATTGAATGAAACGCTACATTGGATTTTTAGAATAGAAAACAAACTGTAAATAAGAAAATACCTAAATTGTTTAAAACGGTTTTTTCAAAGTGGTTCACTTTGGTTAAGAACAGCTGTTACCGTGTCCGTCCGTGTAACTAGATGGTATTATTCAAAAGTGAGCAGTAAATCGGGGAGGGGAGGCGGTCAAAACACAAGAATTGAGGAAAACTAATTTTGCTTGAACGGGAGTTTGGGGATGTAATTTTTTCGGCACCTGCACATCGGTCACGGGGCGACACGATTCGTCTTCGTTAACGACAGGCCCACGTATTCTTGCTGCGAGCAGCCGACATTCATCAGGAAAAAACTGTTTGTATCCTATAGCTGTACGGCAACACGTCGGAAGCACTGTGAATAATGATATAAACGCCGTAATTCTGGGAGGGCACCCGCGGAATGGAAAGTGCTCTTGCTGAAATATCGCCGAGTTTGACAACAGGATAAGTAGCTACATTACTAACGCAGCTACCTCCGGCTATAAATTTTGAGGTGACAGGTGACAGTGAGTGATAAGAATTGGTTTCAGTCACCGGATAATAAGTCACCGGGGGCAATATATTTTACGAGTTTTAAGTAAAAGTGCATAAATTAGAGGCGATTGTATATCATTAATTTACAATTGATGGAGTATATATGATATCTCTCTACAACACAATTTTCTACTAAAAGCGTTTGAAAAATTGATGCTAACAGCACTGTTAGTAGTTTTATAGCAATAGATATTTTTAATTTCGAACATGCTGTACCTAAACGCTTTAATAACACCCCTCTTTTTGCGTCGGGGGTTAAAAAACAAATTTAACACAATGACCTATCTTTAAAATTTCGGAAGTGTGAGTAGATCATGATAACATTATGGACACATTAAGCAAGAAATAAAACATAAAACAACCAAGTTTATTTATAACGAAGAGATTATTATACTGTCCATGAAAATTAGAAAAAGCATACCTACTAAAACTAATAGATTACATCCGCTTCAGAAGATCCGAATTCAATTAACTCACATGCCGAGAATAACTTGGAATCGCATTACTGATGCCAGTTATGTGGAAATATTCCGCCAAATACTCCCTTAAATACGAGTATAATGACTAAGTTTACCCTTATCTCTCTTAATTTCCCTTTACTGAAACCGAAAGTTTTCAACTAGATGGAGGTAAACATAGTATGAACAAGTGGCCGAAAGGCCAGGGTTCTATACTAAAGGTTGAGAACAACTTTATACGCTCATTTCTGTCATGTTAATAAATTAAACGTGAATGGTCCGATGGGCGCGTTTGGAAGTGAACCTGCCTCATGCGCAAAGGTCGTGGGTTCGATTCCCACCCTGCATGTTCGTGTGATGAATACTTGTGTTTGTTCAGTGTCTGTTGGTAAAATAATGTATTTACATAAGTATTATCTTTGTGATTCCTCTGTTGTCTGATATCTGTACCACAAATGCTTACCTACTCATAAGCTATTTAGATTTTAGTACGGGGTCAAGTTAATATTATGAGATTCTGTATGAATTTATTTATTAAGATGAAAATTGACAGATTTGTATATGTCGTTGTCCATACATGCCAAACCCAATGACAATGTGGTAAAAACCTTTACGTTACCTTTAGGTAATTTTATTACATCCTCCCTTATTTAACCTAGCAATTTTGTCTACTTTGGACCGACTTTTCCTCGTTTATTGTGTATTTTGTCAAGCAAAATCACAGCAATAATCCCGCGCAATCGAGTTACCAAAATGAGAGAAACGTCTAATTTCCCCGCTACGCTAATTTGCAGGGAGAATTTCTCAAATCTTCAATGTCATAATTTGATTAGTGTGAAGTGAGGACCGTTTCTTCGCACCTCGAGACCCGTCAGAAGCCGAGATAGGAAAAGGTCAGATGGTGTCACCGATTACTTCGTACCTGCCAGATGAAAAATCCAATTTAATACAGATACCTACCTAATGGAAGAACCACGCTTCAGCATGACTCAACCTGCTTTATCGGCCTGATGCCAAGGCCTCGCCACCTACCCTAATAAAACCCTTGATGTCCCATAGTCTTGGGACGCATTTATTTATTTATACTTTATTGCCCAAAATTTGTATCAATAGGCGAATTTAATGCCCAGGGGCATTCTCTACCAGTCAACCTTTGGGTCATGCAGAAAAGACAGTGGTGCGGCGAAAAGAGTAACAGTGTAAAATAATAATATATTTTATTATAATACTAGGTATATTGTATGTAATATTCCTATATATTCCTATACTTACGAGTAATGTCTAGGAAACATTAACTCCACATTACACTCCACCTTATAAAGTACCTACATATGTTTACTTCTGGTAATTACATTGAAGCGACTGCCGTCTGACCTTCGCAATCCTTCAAGAGGAAAACCAGACAAAATTTATCATAGTTTTCAGAAACCATCCGAAACGTGCAGGTTTCCTCACGATGTTTTCCCTCACTGCCGAGCTAATGGTAAAAGTAATAATCCACAGGTACATGCTCTTACGAACCATGACCCCCCGTATGTAAGTCACCTACCATCCACTATAATAGAATATATAATATTTCACTACATCACATACATTGATCTGACTCTGAGATAGGTAGCTCAAGCACCTGTGTTACAGGTATCAGAACCAACAATGGGATTACAAATATATACATATAATACTTTTCTTTTGTAAATACATACTTATAATACATAGAAAACACCCAGACCAATACAAACAGACATGTTCATGCACACAAATGTTTGTACTGTGCGGGGATCGAACCCGCAACCTTGGCCCAGACGCAGCATTCACTACCACTGAATCAACCGGGTCGTCAATGCTATGCTACCATCTCTCTTAGCATTTAAACCTACTTGAACCTACTTATCATTTTGAAAGATCAAACCGTGAATTTTGTCAAGGGTCGCGGTTATAAGCACCCTACGTGTATAATTGCCTCATCCTATATGTACGGTCATATTTGCATTCCATTTGCAAAATCTTCATTCCATTTAACGGAGGTCGACAGCGGTGGCTTTTAATTTCATAACTTTACATACGTAATGTTTTACCGAATAATGGACGAGTGGCGGTTTTTGGTTCCTATACATAAACTGCGGGCATTTAGTAACATTTCAAATGATGTTAATTGAAACAAAATAAGTGACACTCAATTGTATAGAGTTGAATTCTACAGACGACTATTTAGAAAACCGAAAAAGCGGAACACTTACGCGGTGAAATTTACGCCCAGCGCCATCTATTGTTAAGTTGAAATAAAATTTAATGATAGCGGTCATTGGAATTCTACCATAACCGCCTAATCAACTAAGTAATTGGCATTCTACCAATGCCAATTGAATATCAGAAGGCGTCAGGTGAAGTTACCCCAAGTAATGCAAAAATAACACTTGTGTCTCATCAGACATAACTAATGGTTCAAAATTCAAAAAGGGAACCTCAACCTGGCGTTGTGTGTACTTACATTATTGGACAATAAATTCATATCAAATACCTAACTTTCTAATAAAAAAAAACAATTGTCCTTTTTATTAAATGAGCCCGCCTTGTTGCCACAAATAAACAGAAAAACAACCAAAATGTTTTCCACAGGCTATAAAGGCCACGTCTTGGTATTTTCAAGATAACAATAGCGTTTTTCTCGTTCCTCTAACAAACAAGATATTTGTCCCTGTTGAATTATTGTCGTCGTTGTTGATTTTTCAAATTAATAAACAAAGGAACATCTCCTTAATTCCACGATTTTTTCTTTTACATTTACTGCATATACATCTAGTGATGTAGGTAAGTACTTTTATTTCTTTAATAATATTTTTCATACAATTTCGTAAACTCAGCTCTTTTATTTCAAAAAGATACTAGTACCTACTTCGAGAACCTGTACATTAAGATAGGACGGTTGGACTCTTTATGTCTGAGACACAAGTACCATTTTTGCACTGCCAAAACCATTTTTGGACAGTCAAGTTACCGAAGCCAAGGTGGGATACCTTGACTTAAACCTAACTGTGTATCGTAGACTTTAACAGAACACCGGCAGCACCACCCTCACTTCTTTTAAGGACTTCATTATCCAAAACTTACAAATAATCAAGTCTTTCGTCTTTTTAGATTACCTCGAATTGTCGTTGTCTATTGTACCTATTTATCTACCTCTTAACACTTAGTAATGTGGTAATAAGTAGTACCTATATAAGTAAACATTTACATCCCTTTCATCCATAGTATTTTGAAACGTCTTTTACAAATCATTCTGAAACTTTGTTTAAATGCCTTTTCTAATATCGCATTCGCAAAGCTGAAATTTTTCATTTCAACTTTTCAAAAAAGTCTAGCACGTGACTTGTATATTTCGATTTGTCGGGAGAGAATCGAACAATTTTCAAAAGTCATCTAAAAAATGTTGTTCAAATGTTTGGTAGAAGACGTGGTTAAAGGGATGTCAATGCTCACATATACACCCTGTAGGTAATAAATGAATTTATTACATTTGATTGATGTAAAACGTGTACTGTCGTATCAAATTCCGGTTTTGGGTGGCGCGTAAATAAATTGAGCAACGTTGATCAGTCGACAAGCTGGCGCGCGATCCCATGCCATGAGTAATTGCCGCGGAATGTATGCCTCGAAAGAGATAAACCACGTCCGAGCTCGAGGGGAAATTAGCCAAAGGGAAATCAATAGGTTATTGGAGTTTTTCATATGTCCCTATGGTCGAGGAGTGAATCCTCGTCGCATAAAACCTTCTATGACCACAATCAATGGCGCCAAGAAAGCGGTATTCTTATTTCGAATTTCGCTACTCTTTTGTTTTCATTGTTTTAATTTTTTCTCACCTATTGGATATTGTACGAATATGGTATGTAATTTTTTACGTATTAATTAAGTATTTTTATACAATTTAACTTTGTCCATTATTTAGAAATACCAAACCAACAATGAAAAACCTACTTGTACTGAATCCCATCTGCATAGGCTGCCTGTCCCCCTAGCTTTACTACAAAATTAACTATAGTACTCCCAGACAAACAGACTGGCTACCTCCGCTTTAAATCATTCGTCCGATAGGGCATGGTATTATAATGAGTACTGGGATGGATAGGTACGGCGAACCGGGATGTGTTTCTCAAAGATCCAGTTTATTATTTTTTTTTATTTTATGCCAAACCTACACAGAGAAAAAATCTCTTCTATCTATTTTATATTGTAATCTTATCTTATTACTGTAACCTATTTCTGATGTTACTTAAAAAAATGACATGGCAATTTTTTTAGGCTTAGTAGAGAAAGAAATTGTTGTGATAACTGGTCAAATGTGGATAAGCGAATTATCGTTAACTTTTGTAGTATTTGAACATTGAGTGTAAAAGTATAACTCATTTTAACAATCTTACTTGTCTTAGAAAAACGTCAACGGCAGCGAAAAGTTACTTTCTCGAAGAAACTCTAAACTACTAACTTTGCATTCGTCTACGGAATAACGTGAAGCGCCTACTTGGCTTCCTATTAAAGCAATGGGTAGGGCACACTAGCAACGCCAATTGATTTAAATTGTTAGCCACTAATCCGGAACTTTTTTTAACAATTTCAAACGCTTCGCCTCTTGGCAAACCTTTATACTTTTTACTTAATATTTGTGCACACGAGATTAATGCCAAAAGCGGCCACTCCTGGCGTTGATCCAAATTTCGAGTTTGATTCGAGATCGATTACATAATTATTAAATAAGAGTATTTTCAAATGTGATAGTAGACGAGCAGACGGATCACCTGATGGTAAACGATTGCCGCCTCCCATCGACACCTGCAACACCGGTAGAGTCACAAGTGCCCTGCCAATCTTTAACCCCGTTCTCCCCAGTTGGGCCTCTGGTAGCCTCACTCACTCGATGAAACACAGCACTGATTTACGCCAGTCTTTTGTAAGCCCGTGGTATCACTCCGGTCGAGCTAGCATTCATGCCTTGGCGGCTCTCCCACAGCCGAATCGACAGATTGTAGCTACAAGATTGCTAAAAATACATTTAGTGTAGTATTTAGAGTTACTACTCAGTTTCTTGCTGGTTCTTCTCAGTAGCAATTGACTTTCCGAACCAGTGGTAGCTTACTTAATATTTGACATTTATAAACGTTCTGTATGGACTTAAATAAAAAAAAATATTTTATTTCATTTCAGATAACATTTTTAATCATTTGGTGTCGCTAGTCTGCCCTACCCGTCGCCTTAACTTGGCGGATTGTTTGCATAGAACACGTGTCGAAGCACTCGGGCGGCAGCTGTTGCGCCAACTCCTGCCAACTTCAGGTAAATTAAGGTCTGAGTTCGTGGCCAAATTTGTAACGAGCCATTATACCTTCCTTACTTACACGCTTCGTGCACAGTTATGGAGTATGAACAATTAGGAACAAATATGTAAGTTCCTATTGGATGGACTGAGTACTTACAACCCTTTTTATTTACTTAGGTACCTGGCGCTAATAATATAATGTTTTCATCGCGAGCTAAAAACAACAGGCTATGTACACATACTGTTCAAGATTGATTCATCTGAACCTGAACCCTGCGATGATTTTTTTAATTGCATTTTATTTACAAAATAGTCAATTGCAAAAAAATGCTATATCATAAATCAACTGTTCAAGATTGTTACCTGATGGTAAGCAATTGCCTCCGCCCATGGGGGTCTCTATGGTAGACGAAGTTGGTAAAACCGGTGGAATTACGAGTGCGCTTCCATTCTTTTAACCCCCTTTCTCCCGATTGAGCCTCCGGCACACTCACTTATGGGGAGATACACAGCGCGGGTGCAGCTTCACGCCAGTCTTCTGTGAGACCGTAGTATCCAAAGTGTGGCTATCTCACGGCTTGAGTGACAAGTCAAAAATCATCAAATTAGGAATTTACGTCGTGTGACGTCCTATGGTAGATCCCTAATTCCCTATTAAACGTCAGAAGTAAATCAGACACACAAGTAAACTAATTCTTCACGCAATCCACCTCTAAGTTCCCCGAGCCAATCGCCCGGAACATCAATGGAATGATCATAAATCTTCATCGCGCAGACTTTCTCGTGTGAACTAACTTTGTCCCATTTCAATTCCTACGGCACTTTAGCGTCACAACGGGACTTCGCTCAGCTTTATGTCAAGGGAGAAAAGTTATCAGAGGTTTTATACGGCTAATGTGCTGCCGCAAATCTCAACTTTGAGGTTGTTTTTTCTTATTGCATTCTCTAAATTTAGTTTCAGTGGTTTCAGAACTGAAGTTTCTTGTGGGTAAACCATCCCGTGTATAATATTTCTTATGATACTCGTAATCACCATGTAAGTGTAAAATAATTACAAAAAGCTGTAAAGGCTTCTAGCTTCTTAATTCGTCCTTGTTTCTAAAAGATGAAAAGCTATTGTCATTCTTCTTGGAAAAATGTGTTCACCCTCACTTTTATGGGCATCGTGACGACCTCCAATTTTTGCAATGCTGTCATCATAATATTTTATTCCTTAATGACTCAGAACATTAACAGCATAGCAACAGTAGTCATTAATGCTAAAAATGATGTAAAACGACTAAAAAGTGTTAGATGAATCGATAAGGGAAACGATAGATGTGTAAAATTATGTTTTTTTTTATATGATAGGTGGCAGGTGAGCAGATGGATCACCTAATGTTAATCGATTGCCGCTGCCAATAGCCCGCATAAACAGTAGAGCTCAAGTGCGCTGCCAACCTCTTAACCCTTTCCCCCTGGTAGGGCCTCCGGTGCCCTCACTCACTCGGTGAAACACAGCGCAGGTGCACGCATGTCTTCTGGAATGCTGTGGTATCACTCCAATCTGGCCGGCCCGTTCATGCAGAAGCATGATTCTCACACCAAGGGCGCACTTATGATTCCACTGTTGCGGGTTTCTATGGGCGGCGACAATCGCTTACCATTAGGTAATTAGTCTGCTCATCTGCCACCTACCACATAAAACACGTAACTTACATTTTAGTAACAGTTCAACAAGGTTTTAATAATATATTCATGGAGGCTACAAATGACAAGCCCTTTCCCTCAACTACTCCTTGCGTATTAGTCCCTACATAAAAAGGACAAGTGTTATTCAGACAAAAAGCTTTGGGAACCTCTGTCATGCCATTAGCCTAATTAATTAGATCGGGCGCGAAGTGTCAAACAAGTCGTAATATTGAAAGGGGGTTGATATTGATGCTGTCTGAATAATTTATACTCATATAGGTACTCAAGCACGAGTATTCAACTTGTACGTTAACGTTTATTTTCGCTTTTCCGTGGCAAGAATGGGAAACGATTAGGAGGCGATTCTCGTAAATCGACATGAATATAAATAAATAAATTCAAATGTTATTACGTACTAAGGTGCTTAAACACTTGGGTTACAGATATCAGACAACACAGAAAACATAAACATAATACTTAAAAACATACATTACACCCAGACACTGGACCAACACAAGTATTCATCACACAAATGTTTGTTCAGGGAGGGGATCGAACCCACGACCCTTGGCGAACGAGGCAGGGTCACTACCGAATGCACCATCGGGCCAGTCAATAGACTAGTACCCATTACCTATAGAACAGATCATTATTTATATACTTGAAAGTTTTTAAAAAAGGTGGTAACTTGATGATTCCCATATTATAACATTTCACCAGAATCTGGCAAACAAGGTCCTAAGGTTATAATTTAATTTAGTCATTTTTTTATTTAAATTCAGCAAAAACGCTGCAAGAACATTATAATTTTCCAAATATATGTAACATATACAGTACATTGTTGAAATATTCTTGCACTGAATAAAAACATTGTTTTTATGGTATGTGAATGGATAGTCAGGTCAATATATGAGATGTTGCGTGAATTTATAATTATTATTTATTATTTGTGGATTTACATAGCATTATCCGGCCCCCAATGCGCATGATTTTCGATATGAAATAATAGCGTAGAAAATCTATACGATGTATAGGTATTATCTATTTTGTAGGGACCTATAAACGAGAATAATATTTTTGACAATATGGAATCCGATATCTTATCGAAGCGCAAGAATTGCCCCCTTGGTCCTCTAATTGAGATTCGAGTAATGCGCGAGGCGGTGGCCTATGAGGAAACTTTTAGAGTAAACACGCGCAAGTAGAACTCGCTTACTTCAGCCCCATTTACTTAGGACATTTGTTTAGAACTCATTCTTCATTAGATTATTCTTTGTGTTATCTTTACCTTTTAATTATTATTTTTTAGTCATTTGTTTTTAACCGAAAGTAAAGTTTCATTTGTGTTGTACAACCAGTTGATAGCAAACTCCGTGTGCTGAAATATTGAAGCCGATGTATTTGAATTGAATTTGGATAATTTTAAATTGAAATTTAATGAAAAAATACATATTATTGCAACCTAAACGTAACTAATACTGCCATTATACGTTAATAAAGTAATTCATAGTCTGATTAATCACGATGTGTTTAAAGGTATAATTTATTCAGGCGCTCAACATTTCAATACATATGTATATGGAGTTATAACAATAAAGCTAAGTGCAGTCACACACTCCACACCATAGCATCACGGAGTATAGCAGTAAAGGTGAGCCAATATAGGTATTTCCATTACCAGGAAATCCTGGCATGCCCTTTGTGCCCGGACAGCTGAACATACAGCACACGGGCAAACGGGTCGAAAGTACATTTCTATTGCGTATGTCCTAGGAGTGGAATTCCCTACCGCCTGAAGTGTTTCCCGAGCGCTTTGATTTGGGAGTTTTCAAGAGAAGTGAATGGGCTGCTACTAGACAGACGTGCTTTACCCTCGGCCACATCATCACTTACCATCAGGTGAGATTGCGGCCAAATGTCTGGCTATACTAAAAAAATACTGCGGACTACTTACGACCGCCAGCGCAGTCTACGTGGTGGAGTATTGGGTGGGAAAATTTAGTAACTTAATATCAAATGCCAAAATAAAATGCCATCGACACGAAAAGAAAATTTCCCTTTTTTTTTCCCGGTCGCATCCAAATCCGTCGCTTTGGAACCCTGGGTCCGTTTTCCTGACGATGTTGGGTATCGACAGCTGGACCAACCTCCTCTTGTATTGTTTTATATTATGTCCTTATGTACTAGTTTGATATATTATTATTTTGTATTTTTCGTGTATGGTGGTGGTCATTGCTATTTTATTGGTACCAAGAAGTTACCAGCATTCAGTCCAGGCCCAATATAAGTGTCCACATTGCACGATCTTAGCTTCAACAGTAACTATTTTCGCACATGTCATCCCTAAAGACAAATAAAAGCTATTCCCAGTTCCAGCTTAAATTCTTTACGCAACATATTAATTTTGGGACAAGCATCCTCGTCCCTAAATCAGATTCCGTTTGGCGGCCTCATGAATAAAACGACAGTTGATTGAAAAACCCTATGGTGGGATTATTCGACGCACTTCTTACGTCTATAAAAATGATAAAACAGTTATAAATTTGAAAAACTCGTTGCCGACAGCACATGGGCCATTCCAGTTCGGAACGATGCTATTACTCTTCCCTTTTCCTTTGCAGGGATGCGGAAAAGACCGTTTTCGTGACATCTTGCCCTTGACTGTTGATCGAATATCGTTTTACATAATAATAAAAACACGTGTACGATTTCATATTTTCAACGGCCATCTAATAGACACGATGGCCCATTTTTATAAGACATAGTTTTCAAAATAAATTTTACAAAACTCTGTTTTTTTTAATGCGGAATTATCGCACATCGGACAAAGGACGCCCATAAACAAGATGAGCTGATGAGATATGCAGAGTGGTGGGAAAGTCTTGGATGAGGCTGGCACATGACCGTTGCAATGGTAAGCACAGGACTCTCCCTGTATAGCCCTCCGTCTATACCCTGCAGTGAGATCAAGATACAGGCTGATGATGATGATGTTGATGAATCTGGCAGATGTAAATTGGAGGTTCGCGTACATTTTAACATTTTGCTTGTAAAAAATGGATCCAAATGTATGGGGAACATGACATTGAGATAGGACACAAGTACGCAAGTACACGGTATCTACCACCTTAATATTGGATTTATGTTAAACAGTTTCATAACATACACATTGGATCATTTGGGATCAATTGCAAATTTCATTAATTTCGCTTTTTGAAAGGTAACAAGTAGGGTTTATGTTTATTTAGCTAATTAAATAAGCGGGGATTCAATCGCAATCATCATTATATTTGACAAAGGCAAATTGAAATAATACATTAAACACCTTAATTACAAAATAGTCGTACCAAATTCATACACTAATAATAATTAGTTACTGCATTGAAAGAGCAGCGTAGCAATCAATGGGGATGTGAAATATGGAATACACTAAAAATAACACTATACTCTTATATTACTATGTAGCCGCTTCGAAAGTTTAAACAACACATAAATATTATAAGTATTTTGATAATAGAGGTTGTTATTATCTTCTCACACTAAAATACAATAGACAAAGTGTACAACATTATGTCTACTATGGACTTACAGGGCAAAGAGTAAAAAACCACGATGCAAGACACTCCAGAATTAAAAAATAACTTTACCTTAGCTAAGTAGTAGTTGTACTTATAATAGTAGCGATAGTAGTAGTAACATTAGTTGCTGAACTCGAAGGGTTGATGACCTTTTCGAATTGCACCAGTATAATAAGGTACGTAATAAGCAGGCCTATGAACTTGAAAGGCAGCGAGATGTCGATCTGCAACATGCGCAGGAGCGAGAACGAGAGGTCCCGCGCCTCCGTCAGCGCGAGCAGCGCGCGCGCAGCGCTACGCCCGCACTTGTCTGAAATTAATCGCAAATCACTCGTACAAAATCATACTTAAAACTAAACAAAACAAAAACGTCAAGAAAATTTTTAAAACAATGCGTTCTTTTTTCGAATTTTGTCGCTTTTCTTTTTTTTTTCAAATGATTTTGTTCCAATTTATTTGGAAAATAACTATAAGAAATAAGAAAATAATGTAGGTTTAAGAAACTGATTAAGAAATTGTAAGACGCCCTATTTCATACTCGTTGAAATGCTGACGTTAGAAGGATTGCCTGCAGTAGCTGGATGAGGAAAGTGGTGTGATAGAAATGGACGGCGTTGCATGGAGGAGGTGTTCGACCAGCGGTGGCTGGACTAGCACTGAAGATTGACTGATTTAATTTACTTACTAAGTCTGTTCTGGTAGAGGCGGGACGCCAGTAGCTCCCGTGACTTCGTTATATACGCAATCGCCGAACAGGCACGGCGCGAACAGTTGCACCAGCTCCGTGCCCATCACGCTGGTGTCCATCACTACGTCCAGTTTCTTTACTTACTAAGTTTGTTCTCGTATAGGCGGGACGCAAGCAGCTCCCGGAGCCGGGTGACCTCGTTGTAGACGCGGTCGCCGAACAGGCACGGCGCTAACAGCGGCACTAGCTCCGTGCCCATCACGCTGGTGTCCATCACTACGTCCAGTTTCTTTACTTACTAAGTTTGTTCTCGTAGAGGCGGGATGCCAGCAGCTCCCGGAGCCGGGTGACCTCGTTGTAGACGCGGTCGCCGAACAGGCACGGCGCGAACAGCTGCACCAGCTCCGTGCCCATCACGCTGGTGTCCATCACTACGTCCAGTTTCTTTACTTACTAAGTTTGTTCTCGTAGAGGCGGGACGCAAGCAGCTCCCGGAGCCGGGTGACCTCGTTGTAGACGCGGTCGCCGAACAGGCACGGCGCGAACAGCTGGCACCAGCTCCTGTGCCATCACGCTGGTGTCCATCACTACGTCCAGTTTCTTTACTTACTAAGTTTGTTCTCGTATAGGCGGGACGCAAGCAGCTCCCGGAGCCGGGTGACCTCGTTGTAGACGCGGTCGCCGAACAGGCACGGCGCGAACAGCGGCACCAGCTCTGTCGCCATCACGCTGGTGTCCATCACTACGTCCAGTTTCTTTACTTACTAAGTTTGTTCTCGTAGAGGCGGGACGCAAGCAGCTCCCGGAGCCGGGTGACCTCGTTGTAGACGCGGTCGCCGAACAGGCACGGCGCGAACAGCGGCACCAGCTCTGTCGCCATCACGCTCGTGTCCATCACTATGTCCAAGAATGGATCCTGGAACATTTGCTTCATTGAGACTATACCAGTGAACATTCCATAGAGTTTTAAATAGCGAGCTAGATAGAAAAAAAACTCGAAAATACACAAAACTTTACTAACTACTTAGTTTATACGCTGGTATCTGTAACTACAGTAGGTAATTTTGCACATAATATTTATCACTACATAAAACTAAAACAAATGCATACCTCTGACCGCATGACGCTCAGTGCCAGGTGGTAACAGTGGGTCAGCGTTATTATGAACGACGTCACTAATATCACGAGCAGCTGAAATTACAAACATATTTAAATGTTTGATAAAGCCAATCAATAATGATTTTGTAGTGCTTCCTCTTACCTGCCACTTTATCGCTTCCATCAGAAAATCATATGCCTTTATCAAAATCTCGTAGAAATCCATTAACGTTGTAATTTCTCCATTTTTGTTGTTCTTGCTTTTAAAAGATGTGAATTCTTCTATGTCTGGTCGCTTGGCCAGCTTGCCGCTAGACAGCGCCGACTCCACATAGTAGTTGATAAGATTCAGCCGCGGAGTCAGGAGGCTCAACAGATGCCCATAGTAGTGATACTCAAAACAGTGAATGATACTACGTGTTATCAACAAATATTGAAATGGGGTTGGCAAGTGAAGCGCGGCACACAACGCATTGCCAAAAACAATGGAACCCGTAAAAATGGACACAAGAATGAGATTCCACAAGGACGCAGTTGTCATCCTCGGTCTGCAACCTATTTCAATGTCGAATTTATTTATTTCTTCATAATATCGCTCCATTCTTTTCCAGGAAATAAAACTAAATGTAACGCAGAACATATACTCGACACACATCGATATCGATGCTGCTTCTACTTCAAAAACTTGGTAGACTATCAGGGAGGAAGCGACGAAGCAATATACAAATGTCAGAAAAGTGAAGATGTAGCAATATCTTTCTTTTAGTATTACGGGTAATCTGTTGACACCGAAAATACATTCCAAAATGATATAAATCTTGGACAATAGGTCTTTAAAGGGCTTTGGGTTTTCTTTTACTAGAGTATTCACCTTCACTTTGAGAGGCGCCATGTCGGACTCACGTCTCACTCCGCCTGTAATGGACGAGACACCACATGTTTCATTTCGAAGTAGCAAAGTACATTAACAGTCAATTACATTAACCTCTAAACTACCACCTATCGTGTGTTTTTATGTAACTAAATTCGATCAATAAGTTCACATTTGTTTTTTTTTTTCCAGAGAGTAAGTGTAGAACAACTACTGCTATAGGTATCTCGACTTAAAAGATAAAAAATATGTCTGCATTAGCATCTTAAATCCACAACCAAGTTGATTGGTTGAATTGAAACGATTGTATAAATTTGTGTACTTTTTATACAATAATTTAAGGAATTATCGTGTCAGTGGGTCATTTAGCTACGCAATATGAATGACTTTGTCAGATTTTGAGTAAATTTCAGAAAGGTATATCGCCATTAATTACTGTCTCGATGTTTATCGGCCAGTGTCAGTAATAAATAAAATTTTATTACGCAGTGCCCCATTTCGGTTAAGTGTTTTGTTTGGGCAGGGACTAGGGATGGGCGATTTTGCTCATTGATCCATTTTTATCTATCGTAAAGGATCGTAAAGATCCGATCTGAGGCGTCATCTGAATTATCAATAAGTATCTATGACAAAACTACCTATTTATTTGTTCGTTATCTTTATGGATTATATCCAATCATTATTTATTTTATTGGAAGCACCATTTCTTCAGCAGAAATCATCATCATTACCATCCTAACATTTTGTCCCCGATGCATCCAAAGCTGTCATTTCGGAGCCCATCATATCCATTAATTTGTAGGTCGAACCTTGTTTTTTTTTCAGTCTTTCCATAATTTTGTGGTTTGCATCGATCCGCCCGAAAATCAATAATTTTACTTCGATTTTATCCAAAAATTGCCAGTTTGTACGCTAGTGATCTTCTAAAAAATCGAATCAACACATCCCTAACCTTGGGTCACTATTGACCTTTCCACCTCAGTGTAAAGTAATCAAATAGACCTCTCCAAACACTGGACACTATTTGTTTTGTCCACTTCCACTAGCCACATAAAATGAGTACACCTATGGGTATTAAAAAGCACTCGAGTTTTGTGTATCTAGGTGCTTACTAATTGTTAAGCCTATTAGATTTATATGGCCGAGCAAAAAAATCCCATTGGGTTTATGGACGCCGTTTTATCTATCTAAGGGTTTTTTGGCCCAAAAGAAGGTTATGGTGATTCCAGGGTAAAGCTGGCTGGGCGCCTTGGTCCAACAGCGCGCGCACCACCAGCGGACATTTTTATATGGCGCGTTTCTTTGCATTGTTTTGCGCGCACTGATGCGCTAACCATCAAGTCTGCAGTATTGCATACTAGGTATACAATTTATTTATTTACTTTTATGAGAAGCTTAAACCATAACATAACAAAGGAATATCATATTGTCCAAAACATCTGAGGTTAATCCCGGTAACAAACTGTTACCTTCCATACACCGGATATTTTGTGAGTGAGCAAATCGTAAATTTCATGCATTATACGATTTAATGTCCGTATTCTACGTTAGGCGGGTCCGGGGCGGAAGGCTCGCGATTCCAGAGCATTTATATTAAAAGAGGCATTACCTTATTCTGGGACTCTCGCCTCATATTATTTCCTCAGAAGACAAATGCTGACGTGTCCCTGCCGTGTTTTTTGAATATAAACAAAGAGAAAATTGAGTAAGAACACGAAACTAGCGATGGCAATTCAGTGGATAAGGACGACCGGTTGTTTTCTTGATCTAGAATCCCTTTCTAAGGATTGTGAGAGTTAGAAGGAAGTCGTTTCATTGTAATAATCATTTTCAACTTCTGGACTGTTTTAAACATTGTCTGTACCAGACTCGGAACGATGCCGCGATGCTTTAGTCGTACGTAACACACTGAAATGATGATGATGGATGATGGGCCGGCTCCACCGGAGTGATACCACGGCCTCACAGAGGACTCGCTTTAAGCAGCACCTGTGCTGAGTTTCGCCGAGTTAAGGCCCCAACGGGCGGAAAAGGGGATTAAAGGTGGTCTGCGCCCTTGTGACCCACTGGTGGACAGTGGACTCCTTGCATGAGCGGCGGCAATCGCGCGCCTACCTCTCTAGCGCCTTTTACATCAAAAAGAAGACACTCACGTCTCTTCAAAATTACAGCGGAAGAAAACCTACCTTGGAGTGCGGAGTTGTCCACAGAGTGCGGCTGATACCTGAAGTCTACTACCACTTTTACCATCGAACGAACAATATATTGTGACCGCAGCTCTTTGAACAAAATTACTAATACATCACAAGGTTTAATTTCTTGAAAGCAAAGAACAATAACAACTCATTACATTAGGGTGCCGCATTAGTTCATGTATTTGTTTGGGAGAAGTAATTCATTAATGTAGAGCTAAATTCGGATGCAATTAATCCAAAGGTTGGTCGAACCAATAAAAACGATGAATATGCGACGTCTATCTATCATACCCGTTGTTCTAGTGGTTTAAGTACAGCTTAAGGCCATATATATACCGGTTCGATTCCTGGGTCGAGTAATAGTATGTTTCGAATTTTTCGAACATTGCTCGATTTGTGATCACCTCGCATCAGGCGATCGGGTTGATTAACCGTAATCCCATCATAATAGCGATGACTTGATTTTTCTACAACGTAGTCTGCTCAAGTCAACGTACAGACAGACATCACAACAGTGTTACTCTAAGAATCTGTCAAAATTCTTGAAGTTTGAACAGGGGGCCAAGTTCTACTTTGAAAACATGACCTCCCCTGTAGTGCAAGCTACTAATCCCGTGTGCAGAGTAAGTGATCCTAATTCTCTTGCGAGTTACTTTGTTCCGAATTAAATTTTTGAAAGAAATTCCATCGTCCTCTAATGAATACGATTGAATGTCCGTTAAGTTAAGCTAGACAGATCATTTGTTCGGGGGCGGAAGGCCGCTCGCGATTCCGGAGCAATTTATATTTAAAGAGGCATTAGTCTCTGCGCCTCCCACCTCATATTTTCTCTGAAGACAACTGCTGACGTTGCCCTGCCGTGTTTGTTCGAATATAAAACGAGTATACGAGAGTACACTGGCGTGCTTTGTGTCTCGCTTCAAAATAACCACAGAAAAGTTGCGAGAGGGCATGAGGGCATTCTGTTTGTAGGTACAGTGGCTCCGCAAGCCGCGGTTACCATGTTTGTACATATGTCAACGACTTTTTAGGACAATGGACAGAATACAAAATTGTTTCACGATCGGCTCTGATGACTGGGAAGTAATTAATGACACGTATATTCCTTAGCCTTGTCTCAAAGCTGTCTAATATTTTACACAATACCCTTTTTGACCCAGAGAATGCGTTACGTGCGGAGTGTCGGACTCCCAGTCCCCTCTCAGTCTTGAAAAGGATAAAAAGGGGTCCTCTTCACCCTTAATTAAATAGTACAGCAAAGGGCTTTTTCCACGTTAATCCCGGTTGCTCTTGATTTTAACTAGGCTCAAATTTAGTTTAAATAAAAGCTTAGAATAAAATTATTGGGTCTCGTTTATCCACTGCCTTTTCATCTTACCTAATGCTTCCTTGAAGTATATATATTATTTGGTTATGAAATAAATATAAATAGATAAATATATCCTCCACCACCTATCACATTAAAAATTAAAAATAAGTGAATTTATAATAATAAAAATCTACACGATATTTAAATACTACATATCTATATTCATTATAATAACATAATTCATGTCTACAACATGGTAAATTTATAGAAATAGAAAAAAAACTTGGTTTCTGGTTATTTTCCGAGATGTTGTGAATACAAGCACATCTGTCGAAATCTTTTTCGCAAACACGAGGCGAAGCACCCTGCATAAAACATTCGTATATAGGTATGTGCGTAGATACCTAACTTGCCGTTTCATATGGAAATTGAACTGTAGCAACAGAAAATCATTTGCGAAAATCAATAAACAAAACAAACTTGACTATTAGGCGCCGCGACTGTACCGAAAACAACAATCCTAAGGTTAATTTATAATTCACTTGAAACGTAAAGCGAGTTAAGTGCCTGGCGGAACTGGCGTTGGTGTTCTCAGTGTCGCTTGGACTGTTTGTTCTTATTTGAGTGTGCGTAAAGTTTAAAATTGCGTAAAAACGCGTAACCGCAGCCTTTATCCGCGAGATAAATAAGTTATACCTAGTGCTGGGAGCGGACAAGCCCCGGTATAGTTTAAATTAAATATGAGAGCGGATAACGTGCTCGAGATAGAGCACTTTACGGATGAACTAGTTTTACAAAACGTTTGTTTTATTGCGTGAATATTCCATAAGTTTCACTTCATTGGTTTCTATAACAGATATACTGTCGTCGGAACAGACATCAAAATTGTGTTAGTATATCTTCCTTCTTTCTTCTGTATAGACACAGGTCCTTCCACCAGGCCTATGGTCCTTCCTACCGTCTCGGCATACGGACCGAATCTTGGGAGACGCTCACCAGGTACTTTCTAAAGGCTCTTTCCCCGGTGCGTTTCTTCACTCCCTACAAAATCTGTGTCTGTGTCCCATCTCAATGTCACTTCTCCCCAAATAGAGCGTGAAACACCACAGCACAAGCGACTCGCGCTCGGGCAGTTCGACATCAATCAAACTCCTTCCTAATGTTAAGCTTTGTGTGTGCAAACGCACGCAACCATCGAAAACCTTCTGCAGAGTTGACCATCTCTTGATGGTATACTGGTCGTATCTCGTTCATGTTCCATTAATTCAGCATCTATTGCATTTCCTCTTTATACAGCTGACATTCCCACAAGTGTATAGCATAAAATAACATTCGATGAACCTATACTTGTAGCATAAAATAACAAGTACACGGAAAGACCACGTTAATTACAGAAAGTCGGATCTATCTCACATTGATATCGAAGAGTTCGTTAATCTATCGTATCGTTTCTCTCCTGCCCATGTTCTAGTATCGTACTATGTATGTGTGCACAGCCTCTTCAGCTCTCGATACAGCGCCGCAAGCAGCCAGCGTTCTGGGACTAATTTTAACTCCATGCGACAACTTTGGACGGAGTCCGAAATAATAAGCTGAAATGATGGTTTAGAAACAAGTGGAGAACTTAGAACAACAAAAAAAGAAGATAAAAAGTTCAGATTCTGTCAAACAAGCATAAAAATCTGCAAGCTCATTGTTTCCCAAATAATATCAATAGACTTAACTTATAGCACCAATTCCACCAAAATGGATGCCATTACGGCCAATACAGTTCTGTTGTTAAGTGGAATATATTTGCGTAATAAATTGATGTTTTTCCATCAGTGTTGTGTCTGCAGTATACTTTAAGGTCTTTTCTGATTTGTTTATAGTTTTATGTCGATATGTAGTAAGTACGGTTTGTTATTAAGACATGGTACGGATAGCCTTACGCAAAAGTACCTATTCAAATCCGTAAAATTTCTTCAATCGACTCTCATCTGACAATCAAACACCATGGTTCAATATCAGCTAAAAATAAAATACATTTAAGTAATTCAAACATTATCGTAATAACAAATCACTAAGGGCCTCGTTCACCGCCTACGAGTAAAGTGTCAACTATTTACTTGTCAATTAAAGTGGGTTCGGAGAAAATTGGCCTCTGGTCCGCGGCCTAGTTTAATTTAAATATTTTTTTCAATACAAATACCAGGGGCCAATTTTCTCCGAACCCATTTTAATTGACAGTAAATTACTTGACACTTTACTCGGCGGTGGTGACCGAGGCTTTAATCACATATTACGGTGGTATGATGGTAAGCGATTACCGCCGCGCCGCCCATGGACACCTGCAACACCAGTGGGGTCACAAGTGCACTGCTTACCTTTTAACCCCCTACCCCTGGATTGGGCCTCCGGTACCCTCACTCACGCAGCGAATCACAGCGCACTGCTTCACGCCGGTTTTCGGTGACGACGTGGTATTATTCCGGTCGAGCCGGCCCATTCATGTATGTCCTATACGATAAAGTAAAATCTATCTATGAGTAGGTATCCACGCCTCGTGGAATGCCACAATCGCATCACTACGTACGTCGGGCATCGCGGCGGCGGAGGTTGGAGCCAGAACGGCCGCAGATGCAATCAATCAATAGGCCACAAGCCTCCACGTAGCCGTGAAAATGTATGACGCTCATCAATCTGTTATAGCCACCAATATGGTATGGAATTTGCATTTTAGTAATTACTGGGCGAGATAGGGAAATTACTGGAACTCATCGTCACTTTCCAATCCATCAGGTGCGCTTAATTGTGGTCAAGCGTTGGCCTATCTATCTTCTATACTATTTATAAAGAGGTTAATCCCATATTCCACGCCAGGGCTTATAGGTAAATTGAAAACGCGAAACACTAGCGCGATACTATCAACGCCCAGCTCCATCTATTGGTAGACAGTGGAACTACTGTCCTGAATCGAAGTGAGGACGGGCCACTATATTCTAATAAAAATATACAAGGTTTAATTGAAAAGACACATTGAAACTAATTTGACTGATTAGACGGAAACATTGGCAAGAAAATAGTTGAATATGAAATTTTCAATGATGACTTACCAAACCAGCCTTGATGTCTCATGAGACTGATCTTTCAGTCTGTATATAACCACAAAACCTCTGTTAATATATACCTGCCTACATAAGTATAAAACTGAATTGGATGGAACGAATGTTTTATATTATTACACAAGTTAGAGGTACCTAAGGGAGGGGTCAAATAAGAAAATTAGAAGCAATTCTATCCCCCTCTGACGTCACAGGTGACAATCAAAGAAAAAGATACCAGTTATCCTAGCCATTGGTTCCGTATACAAATATATTCTGAAATTCAACGCTTACTTCCGACATGCCAGTCAATAATACAATGTTGATATTCGAGAGCGTGTATTTTTATGTACCGCCCGCGCCAGCAAACATAGTTGGCCTCAAAATAAATATTTCGCCAAACAAGACATGTGACACCGCAAGTGTTTCAACACCCCACCTACCTACCGCGTGATATGTTTCCTAAAAAGCAAGAATTGTAGCGTGTCACCCAATTAGTAATAGTCAGGTATCGCCTATCCGTAGCGTTATATTTACTCACGGGAGTGAATCGGAACGCAAGCAGCTTCCCTAAGCCGCCACCTGTAGAAGCAGTGGCGCCATTATCGCGAGTAGCGCAGAGAGTTTTGTCAACAAGCCCGCGTTCGCGCCGACACGGCACGGTATTATTGTTATTAGGCATAAAACGTTAGTCTTTCACTGTAAAACTTATGTTAAAGTGTGCACGAAACCAATACACGCATTTTCTACTGATATCCGGACTTTCTACTTCCCTACGAACCCTCATGTGGCGACTGCCCACCGCCACATTGGCGCCTCAACGTGGATAAAGTCGTGTTCGTACAAGTTTCGAATGGGCAGCGAGGTATTGAAAAACTGTGATACAGTAGTAAAGACTGTGAAAAAGTGTTATTTCGTGTTATAGTGGACCTCGTCGACTACGTAACAATCATATTTTGTTGAGATTGTTTTGTTTTGTGGCCAAAATGCCTCGAACGCGGAGAGCTTCTTCGGGTAGTGTGCACAGCAATGGCGGCGATGGCGCCGGTGCACAATCCGTCCTAAATTCGTCAATTGTAATGACGCAGGACATGCTCTCCAACTTGATGACTAGTTTTGCTAGTAGCAACACGCACAGCGGGAATTTTTCGCAATGTACTGCGAGATACTCCGGCCGCCCTGAAGATTTAGACAATTTCCTAGACGCCGTCAATACCTACAAGGATTGTGTGAATGTTTCGGATGAAAATGCATTACGCGGTTTGTCTATGTTGCTTGTGGATTCCGCGGGAGTCTGGTGGCAAGGAATAAAACGATCAACAACGTCATGGGACGATGCGATGACCCGGATGAGGAGCGCATTTGGAGATCAGGAGCCACCATACCGCATTTACAAGAAATTGTTTGCATTGGACCAGGGGGAGGAACATACGGATTTATTCGTCGCTAAGGTACGTGCGTTGTTTGCCAAGTTGCCTACTGATGATATCACTGAAAAAGTCCAGTTGGATATGGCCTATGGACTACTCAATCAACGCATTCGAAAACGGTTAAGCCGTGAAAACGTCGCAAGTTTCGAAGATTTGCTTCGTAAATGCCGCAGTATAGAGGATTCGCTGAAGGAATGCAGCGCAAGTGGACGTAAGCAGCAGGTGGAGACAGGTTCGCGCAGGCCGCAACCTCGGTACGTCTCGGGACCTGGGGAATCCGCCCCCGAGTTCGTCAACGTCACCGCCCCGCGAGCGAAGAAACCATTTTGTTCCTACTGCAGACGTTTCGGTCATTCGAAAGATGCGTGTGAAAGAGTGTTAGTGAAAAGTGATATACCTACTCGTAAAAGTAGCGATATAAAGTGTTACGGCTGTGGTGCCGCTAATGTTATAAAGTCTAAGTGCAAAACGTGTAATCCGCCGGCCGAGTCGTTTTATTCGGTCGACAATACCCGTCGCAGCGAGGCAGGGGGAGCGCCCCCCGGCTGTAGCGCAGCGGGCGGAGCCCCGCAGCGCGCCTCCCGTGCAGTCGCCGTCGCAGCATAAGCCGCCGCACGAGTCCCGGCCGCCGCCAGCGCAGCCGCGCCGATCGCGCACGCCACCTACCGAGAGGTCGCGGCGATCGGGCGCGAGCCGCGAGACGCCGCAAAGCGAGCCGCGTCGATCGCGCGCGCCGCCGACCGCGGGCCGCACCAAGGAGCAGCGACAGCCTAACCCTCCACTGCGCACTTCGGTACAAGGTAACCCTACGGATGCCGCAGGGGTTTTCGGTACTAAAAATCGAGACTTTATTTCACAAAAGTGTAATGATCGCGTACTTTCTACTGTGGATACGAGTAGTGTTGATGCATGTATCGATAAATGTTGTGATAAAAATATCGATAAAAATGTTTTTCGTAATAATTCGAATTTTTGTAACTGCGGTTTTGTTGCAAATATTTCTAAGGGTAGAAATAATGATTCGAGATGTTCTGGTAGAATGAATAATGATAATAGTGATGGTAAAATTATCGATAAAAATGTTTTTCGTAAAAAGTCGAATTTTTGTAAACGTAGTTCTGTTACAAATATTTCTAAGGAGAGAAATAATGATTCGCGATGTTCTAAGAAAGTTAATGATTGTGTTTCCGTTAATGATGATGATAACTGTATACGTTTAGATAACGATGTTTGTTTCAACAGTTGTGAGAATGGAAATAATGTACCTTTTAGAAGACCTGTGTTGAATATAAGTATATTAGGGCATTGTGGCACAGCTCTCGTTGATTCTGCAGCTAAAGGCTGTATAGCGGGCCACACGCTTCACGCTCTCCTACAGAGGTTAGGACACCCGTTAGTACCGTCGACGCAAGTTGTTAGGTTGGCGGATGGTGTTAGTAGGGAGATGAATGTACTTACCACAGAGGTAAAGGTGACACTCAAAAATAAAACAAAAGGGGTAAAATTTTTAATATTTCCTGATTCCAATAGTAATGAAAGTTTATTGGGTATAGATTTTCTTACCATTTTTAATCTTGTGTTTGATTTCGGGAATAGCAGTTGGCACTTTGCTGATGATGATAAGCAGAAGTTTGAAATGCAGTTTGAGCGAGTGTCTCCTGTATCTCAATGTGCAGCTGTAGATGTGCTCCGGGATGATGAGGCGACTTCGCTGAGCGTTCAGCAGCGTGATGAACTTGCCCGCCTCTTAGTAGACCATCAGGACATTTTCGAGCCAGGGGGAGCTCCGACTCCGTTCGCAGAGCACGCCATTGATACCGGCGACCATCCACCCGTTGCTGTCCCACCCTATAGGTTGACACCTGCCAAGAAGGAGGTGATGCGGGCAGAGCTTGATAAGATGTTAGCTGATGACATTGTGGAAGAATGCGAGTCTGCATGGGGAGCACCGGCACTTCTCGTCCCGAAAGCAAATGGTAAGGTAAGATTTTGCGTAGATTACAGGAAGCTCAACGCGGTCACGAAAACCGATGTCTATCCGATGCCGTTGATAGACGAGCTGGTCCAGTCTACAAAGAAGAACTGTTTTATGAGTTCCATCGATATGCGCAGTGGTTACTGGCAGGTATCCGTACGTGAGCAGGATCGCGATAAGACCGCCTTTTTGACTCCTTTCGGTACGTACAGGTTCAAAAGGATGCCGTTTGGCCTGAAGAACTCACCGTCCACTTTTCAGCGTCTGATAGACAGGCTCCGTTCGGGTGCTTCGCTGAAGGACGTTACCCTGCTGGCATATCAAGATGATTTGCTCGTGATTACTGAAGGTAATTTTGAGAAGCATGTTGAGGATCTGCGAGCCGTTTTTGAGAGGTTACGGATGTTCAAGTTACGAGCCAACAGAGAAAAATGTGTTTTCGCACGAGACGAAGTGAAGTACTTAGGTCATGTGATTACCCAGGATGGGGTATCACCAGATGATGACAAAGTCCGTGCAGTGTTGGACATGAAAGCACCTTCTTCGTTGAAGCACTTAAGAACTTTTATCCAAACCTGCTCATGGTTCAGAAAGTTTATCCCAAACTTCAGTGGGATAGCAGAACCTTTAACAAGGTTGACGAAGAAAAATCAGCAGTGGTCCTGGGGCCCAGATCAGGATCGGGCATTTGAGGACCTTAAGCAGCGTCTGTCGTCAGCGCCGGTTCTAAGGCAGGCTGATTACAGCAAACCTTTCATTGTGAGAACCGACGCCAGCAACTATGCACTGGGTGCAGTATTGCTTCAAGGCGAAGGGAAGGACGAACGACCCATTGAATATGCGTCAAGGCTGCTTACACAGGCTGAGAGAAACTATAGTACGACAGAGCGAGAAGCGCTTGCTGTCGTATGGGCAATCGAAAAGTTTAGAGGGTATATCGAAGGTCACGAAATAATAGTTGGAAGTGATCATCAACCGTTGAAATGGTTGCTTACCTTGAAGTCGCCGTCGGGTAGACTCGTTCGATGGGCTCTTAAGTTGCAATCCTTTAATATTCAGCTGCAGTATACTCCTGGAAAAGCCAACGTCATAGCTGATGCACTCAGTCGGCCAACCTGCAAAGAAGAGGATAGGAATCAGTGTGGTGTCTGCTCCGTCGTTGTAGACTTACCTGCTCGTAGTCCCGCTGATCTCCGCCGCGCGCAGCTCGATGACCTGGAACTAAAGAAGATAGTTAGTGAAATGGAGGATGTTTCAGATGCAGATTCTATAGGATTGAAGAGATGGTCTGAAAGAGGCTATTTTTTACAACAAGGTGTGTTGTATAGGTACAATCCGGACGTCGAGAGTGAGGAACCTCAGTTGGTTGTTCCAGAATCACTACGTCCAGAGATTTTGAAGGAATGTCATGACTCCGCCGGTCATCATGGTGTTGATAGGACCTATAGTAAGGTCGCTCATAATTTTTGTTTCCCAGGAATGCGAAGAGCCATAGCAGAGTACATCAAAACCTGTGTTACCTGCCAGAGGTACAAGCCTTCGAATACGAAGCCGTCAGGTCTTTTGCAAACTCCAGTTCTCAATCAAAGGGGAGAAGTCTTGGCTATCGATTTGTTCGGTCCGCTTCCTGCTGGAAGAAATGGTGAAAAGTGGGTGTTGTTAGTCGAAGATACTGCAACTCGCTGGACAGAGCTGTTCGCTCTGAAGGAAGCTACTTCAGAGGCGTGTGCTCGAACTTTGATAGAGGAATATTTCCTGCGGTATGGGTTTCCTCGACGCGTTGTATCAGACAATGGCGTCCAGTTTGTCTCAGCAGTTATGCAACAATGTATGTTTGTATTGGGTATCTCACAGGAGTTGTTACCTCTTTATCACCCCGCAGCTAATCCAGCTGAACGCAAAAATAGGGATTTGAAGTTTCATCTGTCGCGCTTAGTTGATGCAGATCATACGTCGTGGCCTCAGCATTTGCCAGAAGTAAGGTTCGCTATGAATTCAGCGGTTTGTCAGACTACAGGTGTGTCTCCCGCTTACCTTACCTTCGCTAGGGAGCTCCGCTCGCCACTCGACGTCCAGCACGACATCAGATCAATCCTGAATAAGGATAATTTTGTTCCCCAGATAACGCCATATCTGAAGAAGTTTGTCTCGTCTTTAATTGCTGTAAGGGAAAGGGTTGATGCACAACAAGACAGGCGTAAGCAGTGCGCTGACAAAGCAAGAAAGCCAGGAGAAGTCTTCGATGTTGGTGATCAAGTCCTTTTGAAGTCACATGTCCTTAGTAATGCAGCAAGGAACATTACAGCGAAGTTTGTTCCGAAGAGAGATGGTCCTTATGTTATCGTAGGAAGGGCTAGTCCTACAGCGTATCTGATTGCAGATTTAGATGCTCCAGAAGAGGTCTTGGGCAAGTTCCACGTATCGGAACTTACACGCTTTCATAGTCGCGAGGAGACAGAGTCGCCTCCTCGTCCCGTAGTTCCTAGGCGTCAGAGAGGACGTCCACGCAAACATGTTTGTCCTGTATGTTAATTTTTGATAGTTTTTGTATGTTTGTGTTTAATTTGTAACTGTGTAGTGCGAGTTTATGAGCGAGGACGTTCTCACAAACTCGAGGGGGAGTGTGTAGCGTGTCACCCAATTAGTAATAGTCAGGTATCGCCTATCCGTAGCGTTATATTTACTCACGGGAGTGAATCGGAACGCAAGCAGTTCCCTAAGCCGCCACCTGTAGAAGCAGTGGCGCCATTATCGCGAGTAGCGCAGAGAGTTTTGTCAACAAGCCCGCGTTCGCGCCGACACGGCACGGTATTATTGATATAGGCATAAAACGTTAGTCTTTCACTGTAAAACTTATGTAAAGTGTGCACGAAACCAATACACGCATTTTCTACTGATATCCGGACTTTCTACTTCCCTACGAACCCTCATGTGGCGACTGCCCACCGCCACAGAATATCCTAATATAAAAGGAAACAGAATATTTCTCGCGTCCATTTTTGTTTAGAATCCCTTAACCGGTCTGACCGAGTCCGGTTTAGCAATATCAAATATTCACGTTGTAGGTACGTCTTTGCGTTTACAATTTTAAAAGCAGTTACGGTAATCTTCTTCTCTTTGTCTTTTATATAATGGACTCTAATTTCTTCTGTGTGCTGCTGTTGTTTCACTCATGTCATGTATTCTATTCCTTTGCAATAGATAGATAACGTTTCTTGGCCGTAAAACATAGTACGAGTACCATATTATAGCAGTAAACAAGTATATGGAAGAACAAAAAACAATAAAATATAATAGGACATGACATTGAGGTTTGTGGCCAACAAGGCGCAGCCTCATCATTTGCTGCAGCAGCCAGTAACCACTGCAGCGCTGATTTTCAGGCTGAGCCTTGGGCGACATTAAAGAATATCAATCGATTATTATCAACTACGGACCCTTACATTGCGCGTGGCGCGACACTCACGTGGCCGGTTTTAGAAAAAAAAATGATTCGCCAACCCTATGGTCGTATTTCTACATAACTCTCCCGGTTATCCTATTCGAGCACAAATCGGGCATCAGTTAAGCATTTGCCTAATTAAATATAGTTGAACAGCCAGCGCGGAGCGTGCAAGTGGGCAGTAATCACGCTGCTAACGCAATTAGCTGACGAGCTTAGGGCCCGAGCTTCAGATTGATGCCCGACTACGTCACTAGCTGCAGTGACGTTGAATCTGTTTACCGAGGACTTTATTACAGTGTATATTTAACATAGTTAGGTAATAAAGTAGAAATAAATTTGTCTCGGTCTTGTGCAGCATGTTGCCAATCTCCTGCTTCCAATTCTTGCAGGTTCACGTTTACTACATCCCGCCAGCGAAAGCGTGGGCGCCCCACTGGCAGACGACCAGTAGGTAGGTTGCCCAAGACCTACCTAGCTTAACATTTTTGTTTTGTTGAGCAATAATGAGTATATATCCTATATAATATTATTGTTGTGGGCAGTTATCGCACGCCACTAACGCAATTAGCTGACGAGCTCGTGACCTAAGCTACAGGTCTCAACGCCATGATTGCATTAACCAGTGTTTCAATTGCGCAGTGAAATTTGTTGAAGTAGAAACAGCTGCCTGCCCACCAGTATCATATTCATATAATATGAAGGCCATATTTCCGCTGTTCACCTTCAGTGCTCCGATCGCAGACGTGCAGACGGATCACCTGATAGTTAGCAATACCGCCGCCCAGAGACACCTGCAACGCCAGTAGAGTCACAAGAGCACTGCCAACATTTAACCCTTTCCCCCAATTGGGCCTTCGGTACCCTCATTCACTCGACGAAACACAGCAGGCGCTGCTTCACGTCGGTCTTCTGTGAGACCTTGATGTTATTCCGGTCGATTCTTGCCGAAGCGTGGTTTTTCCCACGAATAAAGCCACCAAATATGGTACGCAGAGAATTGACCCTGGATTAACTCGTAATCGACTTATTTATACAACACAGTACCTATTTATTATCATTTTGACGACCCGTATAGCGCAATGGTTTGAGCGCCGGTTGAGACGCAAGGGTCGCGGTTTCGATTCCCGCACTAACACAAATGTTTGTTGATGAAACAGATATTTGTGTTGGGTCTGGGTGTTTATGGTTCCTTCGTTGTTTCTGGTTTCCATAGTACAAGGGAAAACCTTAGTTTGGGACCAGGACAATGTATGTGATGTTGTCTCAATTTATTTATTATTTATTTATTTAAGGCGGTTAACAACTCGGCGCACAGCTAGTTAATACTACACCTACACTAACGCTTTAATAACAAAAGAACAACACCAAAAAGAAGTTGCTAAAGTGCAATTTCGTAAAATACAGGGTTGTTCGATGTAAAAGCCCCAACATTGAACTCCAGCGGTAACCGCACAATCCGGAGTTCCGACGTTGCCTAAACTTTCATCAGTAATCGTTGCCAAACTGCTCCATCAAGCTATGAAATTAACACCCCTTTTAATAAAGTCTACACGAGTTTGTTTTCAGGTTGTATTGTACTTACACGCTCTTAATAATTTTCTCATTGATCGTAATCAGTTTTGTATGTAAATAATTAAGGGTTATAATTAATACAAGGGTTATAATTAATACTTTAGGCAAAGTTTGACAGATTTTTCAAGATAATCGAAAATAATCAATCCTAATCTTTACTTTTCTCTCTCTATAAATTAAGCATCAACTGAGCTTGAGGAACTATTGAACTACATTGGCAAATATTCCGGCGTTTGTTTCATCGATGTGACTAGGCAGTGAGGATAGTAGAATTATTAGTTCTAACTCCACCCTAAGTAAAGAGGGAGATCTGCAAATTGTTTAGTTTAGGTCTAGGTGCATACCTCTGACCCCTTTTTAACAAAACTGCTTCTCAAATAGAGCTTGACCCCCGACCAGTTTTGGTTTGAGCGCCGGTTGAGACGTAAGGGTCGCGGGTTCGATTCCCTGATGTTGTTTCAATTTATTTATTTATTTAGTTTTGATGAGTGGTCACAGCGACCATGTTTGATCTAATGCAACAGATGGAAAGCCCAGTTTCAGTGGAACCCCTATAATATTGGTTTAGGTATGCATTAGGCAGTGTACCAATGTGACTACTAAAGCTGCGAGCCCCAAGCAAGCCACCTGGCAATCCATATAGAGACTCAGACTCAGCGTTCACATTAATCAAGCACCTTAGATAGGTGAACACACCATTCCAAACTTTATCCCAAAATGAGTTAACATTTAAAAAGGCTTACCTTTAATCACCGGCGGAAAACTCGTCATTTTGCAAAATTTTCTGAAGAACTCTTCGCATTGTCAACGTCTCTAATCATTAATCATTCGACCATTGTGTACCTACTCCCTAAATAATAATAATACAGCATCCTAAAGCCTCCGGACAATATAAGGTGTCCCCGAGCCGGCAGTCGAGCGTCTTCTAGCGCCAGACTCATTTATAATTAATTACCCCGTCTACAGGGGTTTCGCCCTGAAAGAAAATAATGCATCATGACAGGTAAAGGCACCGGCGAAATACCTTTTTAATTTTTTGAAGCATTGAAGAAAGTTTTGGCCTGCTAATTAACTATTTCATCAATACGATAACAAGGTAAATGTTAAAGGACCAACAACTGGACAAAGTTATGCAAACTAGAACCAAATGACAAAAAGTTACTTTCGAGATAATTCAACTTTGCTAGAGCCTATTATAAATAGGCTCTAGCAAATTAATTAGCTAATTAACTCGATTTCATCCTAAATGTGTGTATCCAACTTAGGTCTAATTCTTGTAGTCTAGGACTGCTTACGAATACACTATCAAGTTCCCAACATACACCATATACCATACCATAACGCGTCAGTGTGAGATTGACGATGCGTGAACGGTGTAAATGCATCATCTTCAAGTACTTAACACATGTATACATGAGAGAATTTTGTATATAACTTCAAAGAGACGACGATTCTCACCGAGATGATAAACCTTCGGTGCTTAAAGCTGCATAGAACTATATAAATCACTGACTTAGACAAAGGCACTTAACTAAGTATAATGTATAAAAAGAGGTTAACCGCTTAATCCACGTCATGATTTAATCTGAATCCCAGTGCCATCTATTAATATCGATATAAGTTAAGTCCCGAAACGAAGTGAAGGCACAAATTATATAATGTGAGCGCGGATCACTAGTTTGAAATAAATTATCAGGTACCTACAAGTTTATTAGCTACGCTTTCGAATTCTCTTTAACTTATTAAACAATTCGACGTGGTGTTTTAACGTAGCATCTAAATCAGCGCTAGTGAATTCAAGTCCCCAGCTTTCAAGTTTGATTAATGAACACTCAATAGCCAAAGCAGTTATCTTTTCTAGAAAAATATTTGCGGAACCAGGCAGGAAAGATTTTCCTCTATCGAAGGGAAAATTCCCTTGTAAATTGCTTCAACGGGTGACATCCTCACAAAAGGAGCCGCTCCTTTACTTTCAGTGGCTAGTGCAGGCTGCACGCTTTAATGATTTATGTGTCATAAATTATGCAACCAACACTCAGTTGCAGAAATGATCTTTAGATTTAATGACGACTTAAATACTTTTTAAAAGCCACTCTATTGAATCTGAGTTGTAGATAATTATTATCTATGAATCATCGGCAATCGAAGCACACGTTTAGTTGTTCATACAGAATACCTAAGAACGTACATCTCATATCTTATTATTCAACAATATTCGCATGTAGCCTGAAAAAAAACATATCGCCTATTACAAAAATTACTATACTTATATATAAAGAAAATAGCATTACCAAACAACAATCGGGATCTCAATGTTAACACTTGAAGTTTCCTACCAATTCTAAATTCATTCTGTCCATTTTAGGTTGGTAGGTTCCGGTAAATAACTGCTATGATAAATTGTATTAAAATAACATAAAAGGAACAAAAGTATAATAGAATATTCATTTCGTGACATCATGCTTGGATGACCTACCTTCGGCCGGAGAGCTTTGTAAGCTGAATTGAATTTTCAAAAGTTATTTTACAAATTGGTATTTATTCTCTATCAATGCGACGTAATTAAAAGCTCTCAAAATGTTAAATTGTAGGTACAGTGCGAGAATTGGAACTAATGTGGTTTTAGTTTTTCTTTTCGAAAATTAACGGTGTCTTGTGCTTTAAAGAAAAATTAAAAAATGTCTATGAATAAATTAATAATGAAAAGAGTTAGATTCATTGATCAAAACACATTTTCGTCGCTCTCTAACTCTTTTTATCCTATTTGATCATTATATTTTTTTCCTTAGGCTTCTTTCAGATAAGAAGAGAATTAAATTTATATCAAACGTTTGTTAGCATTTTTTCTGAAATGCAAGGATTTTTTCATTCTTCATTTGCCGCAAGTAAATTATTTTCACACAGACGAGAAAGATAATGACGGCGAAAGAATAGAAATCTTTTGATCCGTGAAAATATAAAAATCTTTACGTACTGACTTTCATCAGAGCGTGAGATTAAGTAAAGCGAGTTAAGTTGGAAGTTAGTCAAATGTACCATACATAAATGTTAGATAAACATCGAACATAGGTATATTAGACGTAAAACAACAACTATTTTTAGCCATCCCTGTTACAAATGATTATGTACTTAGTTTGTACTTATTTCTCCTTGACCTTCTAAATTCAGGTAAAATACACTTATTATAGTATCTACTATCACCATTTAATTAACATAAAATAGGAGAAAAAATAAAGCTTGGCAGCTTGGCAAGCAACAGGAACAAAACGCTAAGATTATGATGATACAAATAGGAAAAAAAGTATTTGTAATTATAAGAAGTCTGATAGATGAAATAAACCATCGAACCAAGCCGTTAAGACGAATTCATCTGAATGATCTAACACCTATTGTGTACTTTATCAATAGATAAAGTGAATACACGTAAAGGCAATATTAGTTTGTCTTTATATGTCTCAGCAATGGACTTGTAATCATATTACAAGACGTAAAGGTGACCTTGTATACCTAATGTTCCATAATGGAAAAGTTCCATTTCCAAAATAGGCCTAGCCATAAGGTGCCATAAGTAAGGAAAAACTAAATAACAACCACAACAAAAAGGTTTGATACAAATTTCATTTCCTGATAAACAAGGGAACACGTCCCAGGTTTACGAGCCTGACACCTGTGCGGAATCGCTGCTAGTCTGCAGCAACAATACGTCGCAACAGGTATAAAATGTATACGACTCTGTAAATGTATTTGTCTTATGGAGAGAGAAGTAGGTATATTACCTTGAAGTACGCCTGATATGTAGACAGTCAGCATCAATAGTAGTTTAACACTAAAGTGGGACTAAAGTCCCACGTGGAAATATTTTATCCATACTTCTTGTAAACTAGACAGTTTATTTGACATGTGGGAGTTAGTGTGACATGGTAGTAAGGTATTATGTGACTTTTAGTACCTACTCACCGTAGCACTTTTATGTAACCTTCGTACAATGCAAATTATTCCTTTATGTCGTAGTAGTATTATTATATCCATAAAAATATCTTCACTAATGATTTCCTTCTTTCAATTCGCCGAGTTGGTTACAAGGAAAATTACATGCAGAGAATTTAAAAATTACATCACGTAAGTACAGCTGGCTTAATGGATGCTTACCTTAAACGCGGTCATATATTCTATTGTTCAGTGGCTCAAAACGTGGGGGGTGTCGCATAAAGAAGGTATTCGAGTTCCTGAAGTGTACCGGTAATAGGGGTCGCAAACCGGGATACCGAATTTCGAAAATACCGGAATACCGGGCCAAATTTAGGTCTTATTAATACCGGTAGTCATTTCACAAAAACCGGGATATTCGGTATTTTCGGTTTTAGTAAAATAAATAAAAAACAAATACACATAAGACAAAGTTACGTGCCATTTAATTCAAATTACGCGCGCGCGAGTTCGTTCACCTCGCCTTACCTACTACAAGACTGATGAATCCGGCGACAGCCGAGTAGCCGAACTTCCCGCTCTCTGTCCCGCGCAACGATTATAGTCTATTTCAATTATGATGTCCCTTTAGAAAGATGTCAAAAGTTCAGTACTAAGGAAGTACTCTTTGAAATCGATATTCAGCGGCATCGATTATCGATTTGTAACCAATTTTAATCAAAGTAACTTTCAACAACTAAGGTTTTTTTAGAGATTGTCGAAAGAACACTTTTAGACTTTATTTGGCATTACAAACAAAACAATAAACGACACTCAACAACAAAACAACAAACTAACTTAAGAAAAACACGTACGTCTTATTGTATAGTCCGCGGCATCTAACAATAGCGATGACCGTTAGTTTGCGCACTTGTAGAACAGATGAATTTCTACTGAAATTGGTTTCTGCGCACTCAAGGTCATCATCGCTATTGTTTCATGCTGCAACTTAGTCGTAGGCTTTTCTGCACTCTCCTCGTAGTGATTGAAGTGACACTCAAAATGGCAGATGATGATTGAACACGATTTTTTTAAATCGGCAAATATAGAATTTTGTATCTCTGGAACATGCCGAATACTTGAGGTGCGTCACTATGTTCAAAAGTCAATCACAAACCATAGTACGTAACCGCAATCGCGCAAAAATAACTATTGTTTTATTTTGAAGTTTACATTATTTTGAGCATTATATTCAAAAACAATATGTTAATTTTGCTTGTGAATCAATTGTAGGATGTTTTTGGATTATTGTATAATTTTCAAATGACTATTAACTATCAAATACAAAAAGGGACTTCATAATTGAATGTATTGAAACAGACTATAATTGTAGGGTATTTTTGTATAATTGTATATTTTCCTTATGACGATTTACTACCAAGTACGAAAAGATATAATATTTGATTTGATCTATAGATCTCGCGCGTTACGTACACGTAACGTGCAGAGTTACGTTCTTCGAAATGTCCAGGGGGACATCATAATTGAAACAGACTATAGCGAACGAGCCAATAGCGTGGCTCGAACGGTGCAAGTAAGTGAGTTGAAGTTAGTTGCGACCGATAAGTGTCAAATTTCCTATTTCAACTGTTTAGTTTACCTAACCTAGGTACATTTCGTCATTGCGTGTTTTGGTTTGGTGGTGAGTTACCTCAAGTTATTGTAAACGGAACATTAGTAAATTATTGCTAAGTACTAACTAAATGGGTGATTGCCAACAATAATAATAAACCTTGTGTCAATGAAAATTTTGTTTTATTTAGAAGATGAATTCATTTAGGTTAGGAACCTACTTACTATTCCTCCGTAAACTAACTTTATTATACTAAATTTGCTAACTTAGGTTAATCCCGGAAATATCGAAAATCCCGGGATATCGGTATTGGTCTGGGGCCAATACCGAAAATACCGGTTTTGGTCAAATGATCCGGTATTGCGAACCCTAACCGGTAAGGAGCAACGAACCGACGCCACTCTAACGAGTACCTTACATACTTCCAAGATTTTAAGCATCAAGTCAAAATTATGAAGTTATGTTATGAAACAACCAATGTCGTCAAAGTTGGACCTCACGTCATCGTAAGCCATCTATCGGTTTTTGCATTTGCAAACACCCTCATTACCTATGCTTCAAATTAAGTTACCACTGATGCTTGATTGGGAGAAGAACCCAAAGTTTTACTTAAAAAAAAGTAAAAATTCTTTGGTACTAAAGAATTTTTACTTTTTACTTGTTTTTACTTTAATTGCAATGGGAAAATTTTGGGGGAGACAGTTGGGGGGACTGAGATCTTTAAAAGTTAAAATAACAAAACCTTGATGTAACTTAATGTGCCTACATTATTTGTGGATTTCGTGCGTTATTAAATTTTTGCGAAAATTTTAAAGGTTTTTATTTTTAAGTAAAACAGGTAAAAGAACCCTAAAGCATAAAGTATTGTATTTACACATTATGACCCGGGGCGCGGAAGGCCTGAAAATGTGAATTTTTTTTCTGTCGTCGTTGTCCGCTGGTCTTGTGAAAGGTGGCCGTAAAATCAACAATAAGTTTATAATACCTTTAAAAAGCGGTGTTTGTTAGGAAACCTCAAGAACAATACTCGAGCTATAAGATTAATTTGTCCTTTACACAAATATTTACAAAATAAATTTACACAACAGTTCATTCATTGACCTGATTATTTGCTAACTCAAAGTAGCCTTGTGTTACGGAACTTACGGATAAAAACACCAGAAAAAGCTGAAATGATGAGTAGGTAATCCTATGATTTTGTGTTCTTACCTGTTCTTACCTACATAATATTGCTAAAAAATCTAATACAAAATCAAAAAATGTAGGTACCTACTTAACATAAAATTGTAAGAAAATTGCTCAAAGAAGATATATTTTACTTTTGAATTGTGAAAATAACGGAACTTCATTGTACAAGGCTCTTCGGTATGCAGGTAGATAATATAATTCTGAAGCACGACATCCTGTCTGTCCGGAAGTTGCCGTATCCCCGAGATAAATATGAATTACGACTCTTTGTTGATATTTGACGTCTTTACATAAATTGAAAAACTTCCGGCACCGCCGCCCACGCTCCGGAGTGCAAAAACAATGGATCATCGAGAAAATGTCTGCAAATGTAGGTATGATGCTTCCAAACTTGTACTGGAAATTCTTAACAAGGAAGTTGTTCGTTACTTAGCTGAAGTTTTTTATCCTGTCAACATATAAATTGGCAAGTTTATATTTTTTCAGGGTTGTACCTATGCTTAAGTATGCACAGAGGTATACTGTCTGTCTATATGACTGTCTTTTTGTCTGATTATATCCGATCTGTCCGATTATAGCTTTGATCCAATAGTTTCGACGAATCTTTTTACAAAGAACACCGCAGGATGCCCCTATAAAGTTCATTATGTAAACTGTAACCCTAACTACTCTACAGTGGGTGATTCAATAGAAAATAAGAGGCCAAATGTTATCTTAATAGCCATTATCACAACCAGCACCATGTCTATTTTACATTCTACAATAGACTATCCAGGATAACTGTACCAAACAAACAGCGGTTTATAGTCAGCAGAACGATAACTGCAAGCGTCGAAATTTACAGTGAGCTAACTTTAAAACTTTGAATATTTTAGCAAGCAAAATGTTTAATATTTATCCAAGTAGCTAGCTGAATGATGTACTAAGTGCGGCAGTCGCTACAACCACATATCGCATCGCATACTAACGTAACTACATATTAAGCTCAAGATATTTCTTAAGAACATTTTGCGCTGTTCTTATTGAATATATTTCGATCAGATGTTACATTATATTAGCTATTGCATTTCATTATTGAGACGCGCAGGATATTGGCTCAATTTCATTTAACCTCGTAAGGCCCAGACTGCAGACACAATGGAAAATCAATTGTTTTATACCTTTTAAAAGTCTTTTCGGTCTTACGACGTTAACACAAATTAACAAAAAACTTAACATTAGCGTGGTTCATTACAACTCACATGGAGAAGGAAAGATATTTCATTCTACGAGTATTAAGATCTTCTATACTATTTTTTGCTCTAATGATACCCGTAAGACATAAGACCACCTTCACTGATACTTTCTATGTACTATGGATCTTCTATTATTCGTTGAAATGCTGCTGTGTGAATCCGATTATATCCTTCAGCAATTCAGGGCTGAAAGGGTCGCCACACATTAGCGTCGAACAATTAAGCCGGTCAATCTCTACGAAGGCATTTGTGCTGTAGGGTCACCTTTTATCCGGATCTGTCCGCCGGACACATCACATACTCTAGGCTTTTATGAGAATTTGAGTGGGTTTTTATTTTTCCTAATATCAAAAATGTTTTTTATACTATGTAGTTCTGTATGTATTATTTCTTTGTTTGGATAAAGTGAAATAGTAGCGTATTTTTGGGATAATGTGAAAAATACGCTACGTGATACGTCATGCCAGTGAGTGTCACAATGGTCGTGCGTGACATGTGGAGAAGTCTTATATCGAGGGTCAAGACACATTTTCGAAATTTATTTTTTGTCCGGAAATCTTTACATCTCTATATGGCCACCCTATTTGTGCTTCAAACTATTGGGTTCAACATATTTATCGTTAATGGATAATTTGCGAGCTGATGTGTAATCTGATAAACTGCTTTGTGAATACGAAATAGTAGAAAATTACAACTTTGTGGTTTAATAAATTGAGCGAAACAGCCAAATAATACCATCCTCCATTAGATGTTAATTTATAAATATTTCTGTAGTAAATTTTTGAACTGATAAATCTATCAATACCACAATAAATTACCACATAATAAATATATAGAACTGTAGAGGACGCAGGCCTCCAACATAGAAATAAAGCCACTGCTTCTATGATGAAATAGTCTTAATCATCACGCTTGCCTAATTTGGATTGATGATCACGAACCCGAGCTGTGTTCGAAAAATTGGAAACATACTTTTAGCTCGACCCGGGAATCAAACCCAAGCGCCGAAAATCAAGTTCCAGTACTTAAACTACTAAACCAGCAAGGCGTATCGGAAATGCCACAATATTTTATGCAAGTAGCTAAACAATATTCGTAGTTATTCAAATTTTTGGTAAAAATACTTCATTATCTTAAACTAATTCACTAAGAGTAAATAAATGACAAACATTTTGATATGATCTAAGCGTAATGAGAGTTTTAGAGCGCACTTTAGTAAATTATATAAATTTACTTAAGTGTACCCAGTGGCAACACAAACTTCTTTTGTTACAAGAAAACATTAATGTTTCAGTTGTTAGGTCATTTTTAGAAAATGGAGACAGGAAGGCAAAAAAAGAAAGCCATTTTATACGGACAAAGTAGGTTTATGAATCTGTGTAATAAATAATAAGGGATTATCCAATCTAAAGTGGGAGAGCCACAATTCGGCATGAATGGGCTCGGAGTGACAGAAGTCTAAGAAGAAGTTGTAAAACAGCGCCTGCGCTGTGTTTGGATGTTGGATGATTGGAGGCCCGATCGGGATCGGGCCTCCCGATTCATTCCGATCCGGCGGAAAGTGGTTAAAAGGTTGGCAGAGCAATTTTAACTCTATTAGTATATGCAGGGTGTCTATGGGCGGCGGCAATCACTTGCCATTAAGTGATCCGTCTGCTCAACTGCCACCTATTACACTAAAAAAATCCTATCTTTAGATCCAAAAAATCAGTTTTGTACTTTGAATCAAGGTAGACAAATCTAACTGTAAATGTTAAATATGAAGTGAAATATGTTAATACAAATAAATTAAATACTCCACAACAATATCATATAGACACTGCTACAACAATAAAGCTACCATCTTACATTTTATAGATCCCGAACATGACTCTAATAAGTCCATAAATACTAGCAAAGAACAATAAATTTTAAGATCGTCGTAATAAACTGGTGCCATAAAAATAATAAGACCGTAAAAGTTGCGGTAAAAGTGTGTTGCAGCCAGCAAATCTAAGGGAAAACTATAAGATGCCAAACTGAGGATTTATAGACTACAGGTGCTCCTTTACCTCTATGTACAGACAGCCACACAACAGGTTACCACAATCTGTAAAATTTCCCCATTTTATATTCAACCTGGAGGAGAACAGTGTCGGAGGGCATAGAAAAGCATGATGAAGCCTTTTTTTTTCCCATGGGAAACCATCATGGCCTTCACCTTGCCACATGTGGGGGACAAGGTAGTGTGTGGGACTCTAACCCTAACCAAAACCCCTGGGGTGTCTATCTCAGCGCAATCGCGGTCGGATAGCCCACAGCCGGGACTGGACCGTACCGCAAATCGCGCTCGCCATTTTGAGCCAAAATGTTTGGCGCAATGCAGCCCTTCCCAAATGCGCGACCTACCAGGACACCCAGTAGGATTTTTCCCTCGCGGAGTCGTGATACTGAGCAAGCCACTCCCCAGTAGTGGCATGCTCACGTACTCCGAAGCCCGTTTAGTCGCCTCTTACGACAGGCCGGGAATACCTTGGCAGTATTCTTAACGCCCCTAGCCACAGGGCACAGCATGATGAAGCCTGGCTTAACCAACTTGTGGCCAAGCGTGCTAAGCGCTGTGCGTACAACCCCAACCGCGGCGGCGCTCGGTTCACCTGCTGCAAATGTGGACGAGTGGTTAACTCCCGCAAGCGCTGCTGTAAGGTCATTTGTTTTTTCATGGCCTGTGATTTTGATATTCAACCTACTATGTTTGACACTAAGATGAGAGTTGATTGAAGAAATTTGATAGTTTTGTACACTTTGATATGTGGCTATACCTTAACGTATCAACTCAATTTTTAAAGTAAAGTAGACACAAAGTTACGCTAGAGCTGACATTAATAACAAATACTTCTAGGAGGTATTTTTTGTGATTGGTGGCAAATGAGTTATTCTATGTTTCTTGTATGTCTGGATGTATTGTATGTATGTATTTGTGTTTCCTTTATTGTGTCATCATCATCATCTCAGCGTTTTGTTGTGGTTGCGTCCCAAGCTGTCGCTTCGTAGCCTGAGGTACGCTGTTTTCTCTGTTGTGTGTCGAAATCAAATCAAATAATGAGATGTTATTTAAAGTTTGACTACATAAGTAAGGTTCCAGAATATGTATTCCCTTCACCCTTGCTGTGTAATTAGGTCACAAGTTTTAATTACACCATCAGAAACTCATGGATTAATTAAATCGTATTCAAGTTATAATATCGTGTTTAATTAACATAAATTAACTACGTCGTGCATTGACTTGTCGCTTCGGTGCAACACACATTGCGACAAGGTAAGTTGTGCATAATTAATGTATTATTATGCGACGTATATTTTTATATAGCCTGACAAATCGACTAAAACAGAGATCCATAGATAAAAGTAGTATCGCAAATGCAAAGCGGAACTAATTACAAATCTGTATTTCATAACAATTTAACACTTTCACGATTAATAAACATAGGTAATAACTTCTTTTGTGTAATGATATTGCGCGTAGCACATGAAATACCTCGTCCGTCGCAAATAATGCTACGCTCTGCTACGACGTAGCACTGCTATTTTGTCGTAGCACTTGTAGCGGATCTATTCATTCAATTTCATAGTCAAACGGGGCCGGTCGCTGCTACGACTTCGTAGCTTCGCTACAAATTATTTCGTTCATGCTACGAATTGATGACGTAGTTGCTGATAGGAAATTTTGATTTGCTATCAATTTCTGCGTGATAATGTGTAATATACAGACGACATTATAAACGTCAATTTAAACAATTTAGTAAAAAATATTTCATACTGGTGATTTTCAATATGAAAACTATACAAAAAACTATGTTTTTGCAATATACATACTATCTAATGGACCATGTACTCGTTTGCCACCTTCAAGTAAGTACTCTTAAACCGGCTTTATAATCTCTAAGGTCCGCTTGTCCCCGATGTTGAAGGTAATATTCATTAATTCCGTGATAGTAATTCACATGAAACTAATTTAACACCGGGTTAAGAGCCGAATGCGAATCGCGCAAGACAATTTAAAAATTTAGGTCCGTGTTAACGAATAATTCGAGATTAAAGTGTTTAATCCTGACACGCGCAGGTGGACCTAATTGGATTATGTATTCGTCCTGAATAATAACAGTTAAAATATCAATAATCGCAAACACATAGAGGTAGGCGGTATATGCCAGTATAAACTTCGCCTGGAGCCATTTGTAATTGTATAAAGCAAACTTATACACCCATACCCCTAAAGTTTCTAATTACTCATTTTAAATTCAAATATCTATTAGAGTCGGTAGATAATTAATCCTGTAAATAACATGCCGGGTAACTTTGTATTTGAGCAGTTTACTATACCAAATTAATGACAAATTGCTCCCGGGGGTATCATTATTGTTCGAGCGCATGTATTGTAACAAAAATTATTATCCAACTATAGTACAATTAGTACACGAGTAAACCAATGCAATAGCGTACCTAGGTCATCGATATAATTTCTAGATACACAATTGCATACTGAAAGCGTTTGAAAAAGTGATTGCAATAGCCCTGTCATTAGTAGTTTTACAGCTAAAAATATTTTTTTTTGATCCTAATCCTTAGTCGGTTTTAAATTCTGAAAATGCTAAATAACGCTTTGCTTTCATTTCGGCGACACTTTTAACGCGTTCTAGCTAAGAATATCTAATGGGTCTCAATGATTGAAGAGCTAGATGCTAAAACAGAACGCGTTGGAATGGCGGGCTAGCATTTTGTGTGGAGTTTTTTATTATTTGATAGAGGGCAGATGAGCAGGCGGATCGCCTAGTGGTACGCGCGTCGCCAAACTTTAACCTTGAAATAAAAAAAATCGTTTCATTCATAGAAATGGACCTCCAAAACACATTAGCTATGGTGTTGTGCTCAAGCGCGAAATGGTTTTCACGTTCGATTCCAGTAGAGTCATATTATTTAACTTTTTTTTCGAATTCACTCGAATCTGGTTATATTCTCTTAGCACTTATACTCATAGTAAAGGGAATTCCCGAATGTGAGACTAGCTCTTCGAAGCGAAATGTCCAAAAAAAATTAACCTTCATGCTTTATCTTTTTTATACGATGATGGTTCAAGACTAAGCGTGCCTGATGTAGGTAGGTATACGTCTGTATACCTACCTACATCAGGCACGCTATTTATCTTAAGCGTCTGCTTAAGATATACTTTAAGACGGGTCTTAAAAAACTAAAGTTCATCGTACTTTTAAAAATACAGGCGTTTATATCTGACCCAAATGAGGCAGGGAGTAGTCGAGGCTGGTGGAGACGATCGCTTGCCGGGAAACAACAAAATGTTTTTTTTTTTCGCCGTCAAAGAGATTGTAGAACAAAAGCCAGAGTTCGTTATCTCGCTTTAGGGATGTGGGAGACCACTGTAACAGAATACGGTGAGGTGCAGTGAGGCAACTGAGTAAAGTATCGGCATATAATACTCGTCCACTGCAGGGCAAAGGCCTTCATTGAACAAATCAAGTCATCTTCTACTACTATGACGAGATTAGGCTTGTCTTATGCCGATCGGTGATAACAAACCCAAATTATGTTCGGAAACCTGTGTATCGGACCTAGACTGTGCAGGACTGATTGGCGCTTTTGTCTTTTGTCTGCATATACCATGAAAGAGCTACGCTTGGGCTGCATAAATGGGCTGCCTTGGCCGCAATAGCACGCATAGTCACAGAAATTGCGGTGCGGCCAGCGCTGTGTTTCGTCGAGTGAATGAGGGTACCAGACCAGAGACCCATTTCAAGCGAAGTAATTTTGTCAGTACATGCGCGTGTCTCCACTGGTAAATTAGGACAACAATCAGAAGGCTTCTCGGTGACATTGATAGGGGGCCTTGTACAACATTTTTTCTATGGGAAAAATTCAATCAACGCTGACTCGTATAAGGGAAACAGCAACCGTTCCGATTTTTGCCGGAGCCAAATAACCATAATGGTTATCGGCAATCAATCGCAATCCGTTACCATCAGGTGGACCGACTGCTCTTCTGGCACTTTTATACTAATTTTTAAGAGGTTAATCTCATACGTATCACCAAGGCTTATATGTAAACCGAAAACACAAAACACTTGCGTGATGTAATCGACTTCTAGCGCCAACTATTCCAGTTCCAATCTAAATTAAGTACCGAAATGAAGTGATTGTGGATGGTCTAGTATTACATCAAAAAGTCCTAAACGCCAAACTAAACCAAATAGATAGTGTAGTCTAAAAAAAGCACTCTATGGCTCATTGTATTAGTCTTTAAATTGCCTTACTGCTCAATTGGAGTCTTCTACACTGTGATATCTTTTCACCGTCAGCTTCCACGACACGACCACAATTTTTATTATGAGAAATAGTGCTCAGAAAATTTGTACATTTTACAACTTTTTACTTGGCTAAAGCTATGCTTTGACTTCGCTAAAAGACACATTTTAGTTAACCAAACACGCATTTATGTTATTTTTTTCGAGAAACTTTTTGGTAACAGAGAATATTAAAACGAAGTCAAGCCGAATTCGTTAGGTACGAGAAAGAAAATTTAAAAAAATAATTTTCGGAAACCTGGGGGCCAATTCTTGTGCTCTCGACATTTAAGTCGAATTCAAAGATTTCATGCATTAGTCCATAATCTCTAAGTCTTTAATGTCGAATGCACGAAAATAGCCAATGGTCGGCGACAATCGCTTACCATAACCCGTCTGCTCGTCATCCACCTACTGCATAAAAAAGTTGTTTTTAATATCATCAAAACAGTACCCAACTTTAATATCATAGTTTTCATTTTCTAGTTGGTGGGTAGATACGAGCTCTACTTATAATAATATCTCAACTACTTACTTATGCAGATCTCGTCTCTAACACAAGGACCCCGCAAGTGGAACGCAGTCCGATGCATAAAACTGAGCAAATATTTTAATAATAATGACACAATTCACATAATATTACTATTTTTTTATATGTCTGTTTTTTTGGTAATATAAATTCACGCAACAACTCATACATTGACCTGTCTCTGTACTAAGTAGCTTAAGAATTAAAAAACACTATATATTAATATAAAAGATAGGCGAAACTTACTCAATTCCTTAAGAAAGAGTAAAAATAATTACTGCGTAGGAGTTGGCGAAACGTGACAAAAACAATATGATCCCTTCTTTAAGATAATGAAATTCTCTAGAGCGAATTCGGACGTACACCAGAGGCTATTAAATAACATCATACTGTCTCATTTATTCCGTTTATTAAATTCTACAAGACCTTATCACCGTGCCCATACTAGAATTTATTGAATAATAAAAGTATTATTATCCTTAGAGTATTTACGTAAGAATATTTTGCTTGTGAGTTATAACAGCTTAACCCCGTTTCCCCCCATTTGTGCTGCTGCTGGGCTATCTGCAGTTTCTACACTGGTACGAATGACATCTTCTAGACCATGAAAAATCTTCATGGTGGTACGTAGAATATAGATACTGCAGGGCAAAGGCCTTCTTCATAGAAAACGAGTCATCGCTACTATTTGTATGATGGGATGCGGATAGATGATCACAGACCCAAACATGTTCAAAAAAATTCGAAACATAAGTAAGTACTTTTTTGCACAACGCGTATTAAACAGTCCCGGCTTAACCGGAGCTATGTAAAATCAAATTTCCAGAAAACTAGCATGCTAGCAGCGTCTGTGTTGTGTGACTCCAGTGAGTGATCGTACCGGAAGCCCAACGTGGGGGAAAGAGAATTAAAAAGTTGGCAGGGTACGGTGACTCGCACTCACGCCGCGTTGTTGCGTACTGTGTTAAATAACACAGACCGGGCAGCTTTTGATAAATAAATAATCAATCGATATATACTATATAAACCTTCAGAAAAGCGTACAACGTCGTCGCGGACTCTCTGTTTAGCATCTGTTCATGGCGGCGGTGATAACTTACCAGATGAACCCGCATGGCTCATTTGCGAGTGTTGCTGCCTGTTCCATTAAGGGTCGGAGCGATGCGGCGCGGCGCGGGCGGAGATTAGACAATAACCTTAGAAAGATGTAGTACTCTTACGTAAGAATGTGGGTAAATCACTATCGGCGCTACAGATTTGTGCCGTTTTTTACGCCGCATCGCTCCGCTTAATATGACAGCAGCCTTAGTATAAAAAAATCTTACAAAATTCCAAAGACCATAGGTATATCCAAAGACAATGGTGAATATAAACATTTTGGTCGAAGTTTCATCACTTGCCATGTTTTCTCTATGCTTTATTAACGTCAAGGTTGACAAGCGTCTTGGACTGTCATTAATCATTACATTTTTATCGAAAATAAATATTAACGGTTAAAATGTCCAAGTCATCCGCTACTTCGACTAGTAAAAAAGAAACGGAGACAAAATCTACATCTACAGCCCCGGAGGCAGAAGAGACCTTGGAGGAGTCAGAGGACTCGCTCATGGTCCCCAACCCGCTGAGCGGCCTCCGGGTCGGCAGCCTGCTGAGGACGTGGGCTGAGGTCTCCAGGATCAACTACTTGTCGTCGCAGCCCTTAGATATCATCACCTCAGGTGAAATTTTACCTTTCTTGTATTAGGGTGCGTTTCCACAGAAGCGAAGCTGCATGGAGTTGAGCGGAGACTTGTAAAAACCAATCACGTTGCTCAAAATACATGATGAGTAATATGATTGGTCAATTTTTATAAGTCTCCGCTCAACTCCACGCAGCTCCGCATCTGTGTAAACGCAGCCTAAGACCCTCGCCATATACTTCGATACAATTGCAAAATTACACCCTTTGCAATGAGCAAAGAGCTCAAAATAGAGAATTCGCAACTGTGTTTCTTTATGTGATAGGTAGCAAACGAGCAGACGGATCACCTGATAGTAAGCAATTGCCTCCGCCCATAGACACTTGCAACACTAGTAGAGGACACAAGTGCGCTGCCATCCTTAACCTCCTTTTCCCCAATTGGGCTTCTGGTATCCCTCACTCACTCAACACAGCGTAGGCGCTGATTCACGCTGGTCTTCTGTGAGGTCCATAGTATCACTCCGGTAGAGCCGGCTTATTCATGCGGAAATTTTGTGCGGTAGGAGACAAAAAAAACAATAATATGGGTCGATCTTTTAGAATTTGCGCCAGTGTACTTAATGAATATTTGCAACTGTGTAAATGAATTCCATTCCAGGCGACAGCATCCGCCGGCGAACCATCGGCATCCCGGCAAAGGAGTACTCCATACAATGCTTCGTGCCGACCGAGCTCCGCACCAAGAGCGAGGAGGACCTCTTCGCCGAGCAGGTGAGAGCCCTCAGGAGACATCAATGTGATTTCGATATTGACGGTACTATATAAGTACTTCTGAGCGTTCGATAATTTACTGAACGAAAATATACCGTGTACTCCTGAGCGTTCGAATAATTTTACTGAACGAAAATTAATTTTAAATTTTGACAGTACGAATTTTGATGATAGAAATGAAGTGCTTTTGTAAGCTACCAGGGTCATGATACTATATTACTTAGTTGTAAGGTAAAGTGTAACTGTTCTATGTTTACCATACCTAATATGCAATCAATGAAATGAATTGTATATTCCTCGAAGTTTTGGTTGTTTTAAGAACATGCTTCCCATTAAATCCCTTTTACAATGCTGAATCAAACCAGTAGATCGACTTTATTCCAAAACAACAGTTAATAAAGAACAGCAATGTCCAATATATCTATCGTGACTAAGGATAAACAAAGTTTTGTTGTACAAAAAGTCACACAACACAATGATGCTTTGAAATATCCGATAATAAACTGGGGTTGAAGAATTGTACATTTCGGAGTTTGTGCAACTCTCATTAATCATTTTATTCATCAAGGACTGAAAGTGCGTTACGGGGACGCTCGCGATTCCTTGCAAAAGCGCGACGTGGCGCGATGGCGACCCGGGGGAGCGGGCTTCGCACCCGCGCGACGTTTTAAGTAGTCCTTTATGACCGGATAACCGCTCAGCACCCAACCTGGCCGAAGGGCTAATAATGACCGTTTGGTTCAGTGGTAGTGAATGCTGCGTCTGGGCCAAGGGTTGCGGGTTCGATCCCCGCACAGTACAAACATTTGTGTGCATGAACATGTCTGTTTGTATTGGTCTGGGTGTTTTCTATGTATTATAAGTATGTATTTACAAAAGAAAAGTATTATACGTATATATTTTGTTATTCCACTGTTGGTTCTGATATCTGTAACACAGGTGCTTGAGCTACCTATCTCAGAGTCAGGCCAATGTATGTGATGTAGTGAAATATTATTATTATTATATTAGGTAATTAAAAATGTTAAAATTTACGGGCCTTGTTTTTAGAAGCCTATCCGAATTAGAGACAACCTTCACCCATCTGTTTATTAGAACTATTTTCCCGTCTTAAATGAAATTAAACATATTAATAAATATATCGGCGGCGGTTTGACCTAAAAATCAGGCTACTCTAGACAAATTAAGACCTATCCACCCGCGAATTAGTTTGGTGTAAGTTAACTACTTTTTATTTAAAGTTATGCCTAATTCTGATCTTAGACTGTTAATACCATATCCGGGCGACTTCAAGACGACCGCGCGGTCATATTTGGACCAAAACTTGGATGTTTTGTTGCAATACAGACACACTTAACAACGTTTGATATATTGAACTACTGCAAGCACTTTGTACCTAATTTTACTTTCGCGCAAAACCCCGTACGTAGTCTAGCTTAAAGCAGTTCCAAGATTCAAGCTTCCAGGCTTCTTTTCAAAATTTATACGGTCCCTATGAAGCCACTTCACAAAAAGTACTCGTATTAAACTAATTTGTCACCAACAGTAAGGACAGTACCAGTCCTTCGTGAAAATGTTATGTAAATAGAGAATATTATTAAATTCTTCTCAAGTTTGACAAAGTAAACGGAAACTCGATCCGTTCCAACTTTACACGAATCAAATATTCATGAATGTAAACTTTATTATGAAATATTTTCGTCAACATTCTCAGAACGTGCAGGTACGGAAATGTTCCTTCTTTACGAGTGCCGAAACGAAAAAATCTCGTTTTTCACTTTTTCCTATTAAATTCTAGCCGAGACGTTTGCTATTTCAAATCAACAATCCACATTTTTCGAATGAATCTGCAGTCCCTTGGATCTTTAATTTGGGCATTCCTTTCTTTATAGAACTCGAATGTTTTTTTTTGTCTTTTTTCCATCGTTCATCTTTTCGTGCTTGTACAAAAGTCTATATTGTTGAACGCAACCAGTAGCGAAAAAAGAAAAACCTATCGTTTTTGGCAACTTGTTGAGTAGCAAGAACGTTAGTTCTTCTTCGGCAACTAGTTGTCAAACTTGGTTCTAAAGCGGCCGAAAGGGCGACAGGTATGCTCATTCGTTACAGGATGGCTTCGTTATAAGCCAAAGGTCGTGAAAGTATATTTAAACTTATGTGAATTGCAATCAAAAACTGAAACATGAATGCAAGAAAGTTAGAGTCTGTTAGTCATTATGTAATAATGTTTACTAGCTATTATATTGTACAAAATGTCATTCATCATTGATAAACATCATAACGCGAACGTAAACAGAATCTGCATACTATGCATATGTTAACTAATCAACCTGCAAATCGATAACCACACATGATTCATGACTAATAATTAGATGAATATAGACATAACTTGGGGCACAATCAGCATCATACTATACAACAAACTATACCTACAACAAATAACAACAATAGTAGGTACAGTTGACCAAACCTATTGTAAGCTTGGGGGGATGTCAAAATCATTTGAAAAGTGTGGTTCTTTAAGTTATGGAAAGAACGTGATGATATTTTGTACTTTAAGACATGGTAGACGTAAGACGTATGGTAAACGTAGGTCGTAAGACGTAGCCCACGAGAACCATACCATATGTTTCACTCTACTGCCACTACTACACAATATTTTAACTCTCCTTTTAAAGAACCCTCATTCATCATTATGTGTATGTCAACCACAATTTTTTGGTTGCTTCAATACTAATGACTATTTTCAACCTTAATTAACCGACATAAAAATGGATTTAAGTTGTCAACTTGTCGGAATGCACAATAATGTTGGCAGTCGAAACTAACGTAGAATATCTTCATGTCATTCCAGTTTCCCGTAAACATAACACCCCTAATGAACGAAGATCAGCTGTGGGGCTGTTTCTACACGTTCCCCGAGCTGTATTCAGACGTGTACTCTCCAGTGGTGCGCATACGCAACATAGAGGATGTGCCGGAACTGGTGGGAGGAGTCTTAACGAGAGACATGGTCACTGCTTGCCTTTCTTACCTCAAGCGAACGCCAATATTGGGCGATTACGTTTATATCAAACTGGATCTTTCATCAAAGGTATAAATACGGTACATTTTCGTCATCTGTCGCATGTAGAGGGTTTAAATTAGTTGATTTCATTATGTGCATTGAACTTAAGTATGTATGTAACATTTAGATTGACACCACACTAGCGTCCTTTGAACGCGTCGGCTGTCTTGCCTGGCGACCTCCTCACACTAGCGTTTTCGGCCACATCGACGCAACGCCCAAAAACGTAGGGTCTCTTTTAGGAATTCGTGTCAGTTCGGTAACACCATCATACATACATATACTACTACACTACACTATATTTCTACTATATAATAATATTAAATGGATGTGTATACCAGCTATCTATAAGTTTAGAAAACGAGAATGTAGCGCCCTTATTCCGATAGGTGCCACAGAATACCAGCGTCATTGCTAGCTAAGCAGTGACATAATGCTGAGTGGCAACCATTTTGATAGCATAAAGCAAACGTTTATTTGTTATAAGTTTCTGTTATGTACTCTAAATAAATATATTATTCTATTCTTTCGCTTATTGTTGCAGCATTTGATGAACATCGACATACTGCAACACTACAAGTACATAGTGAATCTGGACTTGTCGTCGAACTTGCTTTCGGAGCTGACTGTACTCTCGCACCTGCTGTACCTCCAGTACCTCTCCGTGGCCTTCAACAGACTCAACACGGTCCTGGAATATGAGACTCGTAAATATTTCATTTATCTCCCAAAACCGTTTTACATTCGCCTCCCACAGTTTATCACTTTTTGATACTTTATTCGCAGCTCAGTGGTTCTTAACGGAGGTACATTATAAATTTAACTCCGTGAAGAAAATAAGGGACCTCAGCATGTTTTGGTCCATTACAATTCTGGATTTATCGCACAACAACATAAAATTTATTAGCGGCCTCGAGAGCCTTCGGTAAGTGTTGTAAAAGGGAATTTTATTTTAAAGTAAGTACCTTTATTTTAGAGGTTTCAGCTACTAAGCAACGTTAATTTACATCTAAAGATTTTTTGTTAACATTGGATGATTTCATTGTAGGGTTCCCCAGCTTTATCATGGATATTGGATTAGTACAATTAGTAGAGTCCAAAGTTGTGGATCTAATTCGTCTGTAAAAATGGAAATTTAGACTTGAGAGCTGATATCTCAAAAACCGTTCACTTTAAGAAAAATGTTTTTCAGAAACTTTATATCATTTTAAAAGACCTTTCCATTGATACCCCACACGGGTATGTACATCGAAAAAAAAATTTCATCCCTCAGTTACATGTATGGGGGCCCCCACCCCCAATTCTTTTTTTTACTATTTAGTGTCATATTTTTGTAGCGGTCATACACACATATTCCCATCAAATTTCATCACTGTAGTACTTATAGTTTCCGAGTAAATCGGCTGTGACAGACGGACAGACGGACAGACGGACAGACGGACATGACGAAACTATAAGGGTTCCGTTTTTGCCATTTTGGCTACGGAACCCTAAAAATTGATGACTTAAGTGAACCTTTAGCACATGACATGAAAAATGCTTCTTCTCTTTCGCCTCGCAGCTATACCTAATTTCACAGCTGAGGTGCGCTGAAGGAGAAAAAAATTATGAGGTTTAATTTGGAAACAATTCTTTATTTGTTTAGATACTTGCGTCGCCTCGATTTATCGTTCAACCACATTCAACGACTTGAGAACTTAAACCACTTGCGACTGCTCTGGCTGGATGTCTCATACAACAACATATCCAGCTTCGAAATAAGCCCTACGATCGGTCTTTGGACTCTTCTACACCTGGAGTACCTGAACTTAAACGAAAACAATCTGACGTCCTTGAAGTTGTTTTGTGGTTGTACAAGGTATGGCTTCCAGCAATAGTAGATTTACTTTAACATGTTTTTAGAAAAATGCCTTATCCCCTTAATGGGCAGTAGATATAAATACAATTCATTGGTTTTGGACCTTATCTCCAACACATACCTACCTAAGGTTCACAATTTGGTGCCTAACATACCGACAGAACCCCATAAAGGGTTAACTTCTACTACACTAACAAACCCTGGAAGAAAATTCCCGCCACGGTATTCCCAGATCGCTATAAAGTGTCTTTTTTTAAACGATGTTTGAAAATAGTTCTTCCACATTAGGCAGTGACGTGACTGTATTGTACTGTTGACCGCATCGTCGTCTGCCTTATATAAACAAACTTCCTTAAAAAACATACTGCATCACAATTACACTGAATAAATCTTTTTCTATTCTATTCTATTCTTTTTCTATTTGTTAACTACTTATCCATTTCCTAAAATGTTAATTTTAATTCAAGCTAGGCAACCTTCGAATATAAAATCTCTTATCATTTTCTATTGTATTTCCCCATACTGAAATTGCTTGATACAGTGATCCTACTTAATGAGCTGTCATTAATACTTTTACTTTTGGTTTAATATTGAATTTCGAAGTACCTATGCAATTAGCAATAAAATCAAATTTTTCCCAAAAAACTTTTCAAAACTCATAAAGGACTTATGCGGTATTAATACTACTTAAAGATGATCTACGGTGTAGTCCCCCGCGCCTCAGCTCATACCCCGATTGCTATATCGACCTGTCGCGTACTTTACGAGTATCTTATCAATCACTCTTCATTTACGTACTTACTTGGGCAAAACTTTGATGATACTTTCGAGTAAGTATTTCGGTACACTTTATGTGACTAACTAGTGCTTAATATTAATATCGCCGTAGGAACATATTTTCTCAAAACCTCTCTCTCATCTTAGCTGCGTGTATTCCCGGTTGAGAAAGGGTGTGAAAGGTTGGCAGCGCACTTGTGACTCTACTGGTGTTGCATGTGTCTATGGGTGGCGGCAATCGCTTACCATCGGTGATCAGTCAGCTCGTCTGCCACCTATAACATAAAAAATTGAGTTACCATCGCTGTTTCTCAAAAACCATTTTCTTAAATCACATGTCAGATATTACCACCGTAAAACGCTTTAGATTAGGTTATTTAAGTACCAATAAAAATCGAACGTGATGTTTGATCGACGCCGATGTCAATCTCATATTTTACTACCACTCCGGAGGGTTTTAAAAGGTTACGTACCTACTCGTAGACTTGATAGAATCGGGGCTAAACGCGACGCTATTTTACAAGTACATTAAAGTACTGTCTGTCTGTACCTACTGTAGACCGATGGTAGCCATTGGATAAAAACCCACCTTCCATACGAGATCGTCTCCGGGCATGCACCTCTGGATTTTCTATCTCTCTCTGAAAATATATTGTGAAACAACTATGACACAACACATCGTGAGGGAACCGTTGTGTACGTTTCAGATAGTTTCTGAAACGTGTAACCATGATTCAGTTGGTCTGTGAAGGTCAGTCGTTTCATTGTATTTACCGGACTGCCCAAATCCTGAATCACGGTTTATCCCAGGCGAACGCAACAGGGATTTAGACACTAAAGAAGATGTGAGCGATTATCCCTTAATATGACATAAAGAAAATAGTTCCCACCTGTTTTTGAACCTTGTCTATCTGTATATAAGAGCGAAAACCAATGAAGCGGTAATACAATGTAACATTAATATAATGAACTGTTACTTATCGCGGCTTTTAGCTTTAATCTTAGCTTTAACCTGCGCGTTGCGTTAGGTATACAGTTGTTGTATAATGCAACGCACCGGGAAGTGTAAAATTGGTATGACTTTTGATAGAGTGATGGTAGTTCAGTGGGTAAGAAAGAACTTGTGCCTTCTGAGTGGGTTGTACAAAATTTCAATTTAACTATACTGAACTGATTTTGACATCCATTTCTGAACATAAGTAACCCCTGATGGCTACTAATGCCTGTAATGGACTAAAGTACGATGGAAACACTTTAATTAAAAATGCACAGAAAGCAAAACAACATAGCATTGACACTGAATCAAGCACCTTCTCATTGTGGTCCTCTCCTTTATTTACCTCCCAATTTCTACTTTTAAACCATACAATTACCAGACTGCTGCAGTAGCACAGCATACTGTAACTTCGATATTGCGTTTCTTCAATTTGTAATATTCAAACCTTCCTCAGATTGCGCGAGCTCCACGCTCGCAACAACCGCATAAGCATGCTGCTGGAGCTGGCAGTCTACATGCGCCAAATGCGCCGGCTCATAGTGATAGACCTCAGGGCGAACCCCATCTGCGCCACGCCGGGGTACCGAGATGTCATCGTCAACACCTTCCCGATACTGCTGAGCTTGGACGCAGAGGAGCTGGATCCCGTTGTACAAGTAAATATAATCTCTCATCTTAGCGTGTTATTCCCGTCTGCTTCCGAAGATGTCGCTTTAGGACCCGGGGTTCGGTTATGTCCTCCACAACACCCGTGGGAGATCCTGCCTTTGGCATGAATGGGCTTGCTCGACCGGTCACCGGAATGGTAATATGACCTCACAGAAGACCGGCGTGAAGCAGCTCCTGTCTATGTTTCGCCTAGTGTATGAGGGTACCGGAGGCTTAATCAGGGGGAAAGAAGGTTAAAAGGTTGTCAGCGCACTTGTGTGGAGTCACAACACCAGTGGAGCTGGTGTTGCGGGTTTCTATGGATGGCGGCAATCGCGTACTATCAGTGATCCGACTGTTTGTGCCATGTATAACATAAAAACCCATCCTGATACTGCTTGGACATGGAAAAGATATCATTAGAATCCCGTAAGGATTTTCTCTATCATGCATGCTCGAGGCTGGTTTTTTCTGTTTTACTCAAGGCCTAATTTTTTAAGTAGGTACCACAAATAGTCATTAAAAACCAAAGTAATTGTATATTCAATTATGTTTAAGCACATTCTATTTCGAAGACGTGTAGCATATCCTCTCAAGCCTCGGTAAGTAGGCAGCTTTAGTCAGACGCCGCAAGTTCTGATCCTAATAATTTATTTACCAGTTAGCGCTAATGAGGAAAATTAACTCAACCCTTGATCGGTCCTACGAGAATTACCAACTAGGGATTTAATGGGTTTTGGAAACTTCCTTCCTATTACGAGGAACTATATTTTGGAACATTATTAGCTAAGCCAAGATTAATACGCATTAGGGGTATAGAAACTGAGCTAAATAATTGATTTATCTATTAAAGACGTCCTTGAATGTTTGGAGCCATTCTTCGAGATATCATTTGCGTGGTAATCCTAAAATCCAATATTCCTCCCAAATTGACATGACAAATGAAGAAACTAATTATATTTTCTCAAGCTTCTGATTCAAATTGTCTGAAACTTAATGTTCTGTGCATGTATTCTTACTTCGATTTCTGAAAATGATGACTTCTAATTTTATCTATTCTATTAATTGTTTTTACTTCTAATTTGGATTCCATCAAACGGAGCGTGAAGAAGCATCCCGCGGGCCAGTATGGCAGTGCAGACGGATATGATGCCGTGCCATCGCATCTGTTGTAACTGCAACGTAGACTTCTCTTTTTGCTTATCATAAGGCTATGGCGAGCCAGTATACTGTATCACTATAAAGAAATGCACAGCGAAGTTACATAAAGAGGGTCGAAAATAACTTAGTTGCCAAGAAAAGGATGTTACGGTCGTGTCGCTTTTTTGTGCTTGACTTGGGGAGACACTTGTCGTGTCTCGTGCCTGATTAAATCCATAAACAATATTCACAGAGAACTTACAAAATGGACATGACGCCTGACATCAACACGTTTGCGACCAGACGGCTCCTGCGTCTGCTGTACATCGAACAGCTGTCCAAAGCGCACGTCTCGCCGAACGTGCCTCCTGCCGACGCTACTGAGATCCCACTGGTCGTGCTGGTTGGCTATGAAGGTGTTGGCAAAGGTGAGGAGCTAGACCAGCAGTACCTAAGCATTGTATGATTTAAGTTCGTAACACATACGGCAAACAGGTCGGTGACACATGGAGACTAGAAGCTCATCATAGTCCTGTAATATGGACATAAAAAATACTCCAAAAAAGACCAGACCCTAGTCGACATATTTCTAGAATTGTAGGTAAATCTTGACATGAGATTGAAACTATGTCGGTTTGCGTGACAAATTGTAGTATTCCGTAGATCATCATAGGCTTTTACATTGTTATTGAGTGCGTTATAATTAAAAAGCCTTTTTGCATCATGGGTAAGTAATTCTAGAAACTTAATAAGCACAATAACAATTGAAACACAGTCTCTCAACGTGGTAAACTCTTTATCCCGACCGTCCTCTTCCCAGAACTAACTTTAATTGTCTTCCACACATCTTCCCACAAATCCACATTAAACTACGTGACCGGGGCGGCAATTCAGACTGATTACATGGAGAAACTTCCCGGCTCCGGTGACTGGTGGCTTTTCACGTGCATTCGCTCGGACGTCGGACGGGAATGCCAAAGAGTTCTCGCTCGCAAATTCCGCAGTGCACAAGCGCTTGACGACTCTTTAAATTTTTCCGTAGCAACAAATTCCGCCTCTTTTTTGTAGGACTTTTGTACAGTTTTGTCACATTGTATTCAGTGGCTTGGAATAATAAAGGGCCAACGCTGGGCAGGGACGTAGCTACCGCCGTATCAATGATACGGGGCCCACGGTGATTTTGATACAAGGCTCTTCTAAGACACTCAACGCCACTGACTTGACTCAAAGACTAGGGCGCGGGTACGGTTAGCATACATACCTAGGGCGCGGGGCGATTAGCATTTCTGCGCATTTGTTTGTTTATGAGTCAGCAGGGTTGTCGCAGCACAGACCGTTATTCGGTTCACCGTTTTGGGAACCCTATGTTTTCCTTTACAAGGTTACCCTAGCTGGTGTACTAGTCGTAAGTGTGCTCGATCTCATTCTCAAAGGACGCTTTAGATGAATCATACAAAGCGTTGACACGCCCTACAGTTGTAGTATGGAACTCGGGCCAAAGACCCTCATTGTTATTTAACCCATTGTTCAACAGCCATGTGCGCTCACTCAGCGTCTACAAAATGCAGCATGCCACAAAACACTCGACGACTCTTCTCTCTGTAAATTTTACTCTTTTTTGTTCCACTTACCTAGGCTAAGTAGAGCGTACATTTGTTTACAAAGGCAGATTTATCTGCTAGAACTTGTAAGGAAGCCATCATACTTCTACTAGACTCATAGGTACTCGTATTACGAGTAGTCAAATACCTAGTAGACAACATGTATTAACATCTATTTTCTAAGTAGGTAGGTTGAAAGTTTGTTTTTATTATTTGTTACATAGTGATAAACACGAACACTTACAGTGTCACGTAGAATTACCCATTTTTGGACTTTGGACCGTCCTTGTGCCTAGGTCGAGTTCGCAAGATTGGTTTAGCAAGCAATCGAAGACTTTATCGCCTTCACCACATTGTTCGAAAGAAAGATTCCTTAATTTTGTGAGGAATTGGGTTGTCATTCATTGTAGACGTAATGCTACCTCGAAAACTAACTCTAATGCTCATACGCTCATTAACCAAAATATACATTCTTCCTTACCTACCTTCACTCTGTCATTGAGCAGACTCACCAGTCATTATGCGTGCAATCTAATTCACTCGTCATACAATTTCTAACAAAAAGTTTACTCCAAAGGAGCCCTTGCCCGGCGCCTAGCAGAGGAATGCAGATCCCATGTGGAACTGGCCAAGCAACACACCACAGCGCCGTACCACTTCCCCAACCAGTACAGAGAGGTGTCCCGGGAGAAGTTTGACGACATGCTGCTGGCTGGCGAGTTCCTCACCTACAGCGAGTGCGACGGAGAGTCTTATGGGCTGAGTAATTCTACATTCCTAATTACTCCTCTACTAATCTTAGCACAGTTTTTTATTTGTTTTTATTGCCAGTCGTGGTGAATGGATCGGCCATCCTGCGTTGCCGATTAGACGGTTACTGGACAGCTGCACATACGGCGACATCCTGCAGCAGCCTACCGACAGCGCAGCCAGCGTGGCGGAGTATTGGACTGGGAAAATTCAATAACTTAGTGCCATCGACACGAGAAGAAGAAAAGCACAGTGCTATTTTTCTTCTCTTTCTTTGTGCAGACTCTTTTTCAAAATCGTTCGCTTAATTTATCTCTTATATCCGTTTCATACTGACTTCTTATTTGACTTCATGGAGGATTCTCATAGAAAGTTGGATTTCTTAAGACAACTTACAATATCATCGTTGTTAAATTAACTACAAATGATATGTGTCTTACATCAGTAGTTTATGCAAAGTTTAAGACGTAAATCCCAGCGAGGTCTAGGATAGGACACGCCTTGGCGAAACTTAACTTTTTATGTCCGTTTCCATGTTGCCAAGATTGGAGAGGCAAGGCGTAGTGATGACGCTATTCGTAGTTTAGATACGCCACTTCCTGTTAGTTTTACAGTTGTAACTTATGTATATATCCGAGATAATCCAAGCAAGTTAGTGTTTGAGATACATTGAATTATATTACTTAGTGGCATAGTTACAATTCACTGGTCAGATTCTATCAGAACATGAATGAATTTTCCCTCAAACTTCAGTCTATCCAATGGTGTAGCGTGGGTATCGGCCGCCCGGGGTGTAAGAATAATTTGGCGCCCATTTTCTTTCCAGGAAAATTTAAAAAACCCCCTCACACACACACTAATGCTGGAACGTCTGGGTATTGATACCACCCTCTTTTCTTCCTCGACTCCCCCAAGAATGAAGCAGAGATTCTGCCGCCCACTACTCTATGTTACTGGGTCTATCCTTTCTAAATCCAGTAGTATTAACGTCTTACGCTTACGTCTTACTTTAATACCTGCTGCAGCATGTGGCGCTTCGTAGTTCTAAGTCATTACAATTTTACAAGAAACTTGTACATATAAAATTCTTCACGAGTTCCCGCGCAATCACAAACTTTGTTCCGATCTTGCCACAGATGTTTCTAGGTCATGCGCACAAGTTTTAAGTAATTCTAAGTTATTTAAAACTCGCAACTTCGTATAACAACGCTCGGTGCTCAATGAACAGAAAAAAATCGTCACAGAGGATTTTCTGTCACAATTTGTTTGTTGAGTGAATTGTACCTACTGTGTCAAAGTTCAGCAGACACCTATGCACATGGACACCCACACGTGTATTGAAACAAGAAAAATAAGACATCTTCCATGAAGTCAAGAAACTCGTAATTAAACGATGGAACTCGTTGCCATCCCATGTGTTTCCTCTGTCCTACAATATGGACTCCTTCAAACGAAGCATTAAAAGCATCTCGCGGGCCAGTATGGCAGTGCCAACGTATATGATGCCGTGCCATCGCGTCCTTTGTAACTGCAACGTGGGCTCTCCTCTTCCTTATCATCAGGCTGAGGTGCCAATTTACTGAGCCAATATAAAAAAATTTGCCCCCACACTTGAATCACAATAGCCAAATTAACAAAGGCACTATGTCAACTTGATTTAATCTTTCAGGTCGAGAAGAAGCATTTATCAATGAGGGGAAAGTTAAAATCGTATGCATGGATCTGATTGGAGCACTAATGCTAAAACTTCGGGGTCTTAGGCCCTATCTGATTCTGGTGACGCGGCTGGACCACCGCAAGCTGGTCATGCAACAGAAGGAACGAAAAGCGTATGGATTTATAGTAAACTATATAGTGGCCCGCCCTCACTTCGCTTCGGGACCGTAATTCAGAAACGAACCAATAGATGGCGCTGTGCTCAATTACATCGCGCAAGCGTTTCGTGTTTTCGGTTTACCTATAAGCCTTGTCGTTTTCTATAGAAGTTATCTCTTTATAAATAGTATAGATAAAATTACTTGTGATGCCTTTACATGCTCGCCGATAGCAAAGAGTTGTGAAAATTCTATCCCGTTCTTTCTTATAGCTCTGGTACAGTCAACAGCAAAAGTAAGTAGATGATCAAAATCAAAGTAAGGTGTCAAATTCATACAGTTCTGACGCAAACTCCGTATAGCCTCAAAATGATTCATACAGTTTTGACGCGAACTCCGTTCAATAGTGATTATAGAGTTATTGATTTTGATCATCTACTTTTGCTGTTGCTGTACACACCAGCTACAGAAAACCATACCACTAAATGCACTCACCAAGCGAGTAAAGACGACATAAGTTAATCAATGTTATTTATAATGAAACATTATTTTTAGCCAACGCAACGTTGCCAATGAAAAACGAATGTCCTTAGAAACCCCGTTAGAGAGATCTACCTTGCAAGTTTTACTTTCCGGACGGATTATAATAACTGGCATCCTGAATGAGATATTCCTAGTAAGAGACATTAAAAACGTATTTTTACCATAAGTACCTAACTATTATGTACAATCTCTCTGCCAGCTCACTGTCATGTAGGACATCTACCCGAGCCGATACTTTAATCATCATCATCACCACATCGTCTCACCTTTGTGCGTGTGCTTGGACCATGATCTAGGATTTGTTAAAGTTATTCTATTCTATTCTATAGTTATTCTATTCTTGATGAGTCTGGTAATTGGAACGAAGCTGTCCCGTTAGCGTTTACCCCGAGTATACCGTCTGACTTTTTTAACCTTAAGACAGGGAAGGGGAGGGGAAAACAGGGATCAAGAATTCAAGATTACACGTTCAGAATAATATGTACCTACAAAATAAAAAAATATAGATAAAATATCCGTCACGACACGTCTTCAGAACCAAGTTTGTCCTTACCGCCAAGGTTGTGGTTAAACTATGCATATTGAAACTTAAAAAATATAGGATCGCGCTCGACGACGTGGACCACGACCTCTAGTTTAGAAGGCGCACTTCATATCCACTAAGCTACTAATGTTCTCGAAAGTTGCTTCCCTCCTCTCAATAAATATAAATATAAATTTATTGGAATAATCATTTTACAAGTAATATTTATAATCTACCTAATACTAAGAAGCTATTTTAGTTGGTCAATGAATCATACTTATTTTTTAATCGACACGTTTAATCATTACAGTCGTTGCCAGAAGAGAAAGAGAAGAGCGAGTTCGTGATTGAGTCGGAGTGTTCCCTGATGATGGACAGCGAGCAGCGACAAGCGGCTAAAGACTACGTCAAAGGATGCAATCTGCTTACCCTGTTGGCTTCGGTAGGTTGCTTAATAGACAAAACTTGACATCAGGGTTTTTATACAAAGTGGGCGCCAAAAACGTGCGGCTCGCCTGATGGTGAGTAACTACCACAGCCTATGGTCGCCTGCAACTCCAGAGGACCGGCATACGTGTTGCCGAGGAAAGCTCATTCCACAGCCACTCATGGGGGCTGGATGGTACTTACTTAACATTTTCGTGTCGTAAATCTGATAAGATGACATAGATCTACTTATATAAAATAATTTGGAAAAATGCATGATTTTTATACCTTATTTATTTTTTGCACAATGCCAAAAAAAACATTTACCTAATCCATCAAAAAAAAATCGTCGATGTGACGTAAATGTCAAAGTAAGTTGGTAAAGAAGCAGAAGGGCTATATATTTAAACCGAGGAATCTAGAACCTATCTTAGCCTACAATCCTTTGTAGTTCCCTAGTTGGTACTGGTTGGTAAGATGTGAAGATACATAGACACATAAAACTTCATTTGTTTTATACCCGCTCCTCTTCCCGAACAATCTGGCTGCAATTTCCGGCTAAATAACTTATTTACATCTTTTATTTCGCTCGCTGGCCTATAGGGAACGGTTTTAATAAAAACCGGCCAAGGGCGAGTTGGAGTCGCGCACGAAAGGTTCATTAATTAATGTTTTTCTATGCAGGTATTATTATTTGGCTTTGACTGTGGTTATGATTTAAGACTCATTAAAAAAAACTACTCACTACACTAGATCTCGCTTAAACTTATTATACTTAGATGGAAGTTTGCATGGTAATGTAATGTATGTACCTACCCACATCATATTTTAGATACTTTTACCACTCTTTGGAAGTGCCTCTTGCGTGAACTAAGATAAAAAAAAAAAAACATAGGTATTAGAAACATCAAAATAATTGTTGAAGACCTACCCATAGATAGATAGCCCAAATATAAAGTTTCTATTAAAAAATATAATAATTCTAGTAAGGGGACCCCAAAAATTTATTGTTTTATTTTTGTATGAAAATCTTAATGCGGTTTACAGAATACATCAAGGACTTCCCAAATTTCTGCAGTAGGGAGTTATGATAGTTGTTCAAAAGTGACTGTGACATACGAATTGAGAGACAGTCGTGACGAATCTATAAAGGTTTTTTTTGCCATTTGGCTACGGTACCCTAAAAATGGGAACGTGTGTTCTCGTATGTTGCTTCAGTTTAAACCTCCTTTATGCTCTTAGGAAATCACAAGCCAATATTATAGGTCCTACGTACCGAACCGTAAACTTACGTCTAGTCTGCGCTTAAATAAAAATTTACATTTTTCTTGAAAATTAATATTTCCAAGCAGATCAGAAGCAGATTGAAAGTAAAAACTCATTCAAGGGTCAATTTCACAAATATTTATTTGCCCTGGCAGTCTTCAAACCCCATATTACCTACCTCCGAAGTTGACATCAGGATCTGTAAATATTACATTTTATTTCATTTTAAATAGAAGAGGCCTAAGCTTCTTTGTATCAGTAAACGGTAAATTTAAAGATTCTCATGTCAACTCCGGATAGTCATAGATTTGAAGGCAATGAAATATTTGTGAAATTGATTCACAAAGTTTTTTGTTTTATCAGAGCACGACATCCCTGGAAGAAACCTTCAAGCATCACGAAAAGTCTAGCCAAATGGACCCCAGTCTCTACTCCCTGTACAAAGAGTCGCAAGCAACGGATGAGTACAACAGTTTCGCCAATGGACAGAACTCGTATCAAGAACGCAGTCATGGACATGGACCGAGGTATAAAATAAAGGCATATGCATTGGTCGATTAGTCGGCCGTTGACTAGAGACTTCCATACTCCTTGTATGTATTATTTATGTATATTAATATTTATGTATGTCTTATTATTATTTAAGTATGTCATGTATAATTATAAGTATCTGTACTTCTTATGTTCATTCAGCAATCTCTTTGCACTGCCTTACCCCTATTGCCAACACGCTGTTTTTCTCTCCTCTACCTAAAGGTTGTCTGGAAGAAATCGCTACAAGCGATAAGACCGCCTTATTGTACTGTCTATAGCTGTTGTTTCACTCATGTATTCTATTTCTGTGCAATAAAGAATATATATCTATCTATCTATCTAGGTATTCTTTTCGTTCCAAACGTGCGGTCCTTGTGGGTCCCTGTGGGTCCTTCTTCAGGATTCAGGAATTCACGACCAATAAAAATGCCCCCTTACTTAAAATTATATTTAAATAGATTACTAGTTGCCCACCCCGCGACGGCAAGGACTACTGCGTGTATAGTATTATTCCTCTGACTTGGACTAGCCAATATTTTTACTAGGTAGTAAATCCTTCCTCACTCTCAAATTACGCGTAACACACTTGTAGGTATTTGGCACAAGTCGATGTATGTGTCGCAGTCATCTGGTTTAATTAGCTATTTGATTGGATGACTAGCCCGTTCATTGAATGGCGACGTTTAATTGAATGACTAAAGGAATGTTACCTATTGGCTATTATGTATAGGTACTTTTTTATGTTATAGGTGGCAGACGAGCAGACGGATCACCTGATGGAAAGCGATTACCGCCGCCCATAGACACCTGCAACATCAGTAGAGTCACAAGTGCGCTGCCAATCTTTAACCCCCTTTCCCCCAATTGGGCCTCCGGTACCCTCACTCACTCGGCGAAACACAGTGCAGGCGCTGCTTCACGTCGGTCTTCTGTGAGGCTATGGTATCACTCCGGTCGAGCCGGCCCATTCATGCCGAAGCGTGGCTCTCCTATGGTACTCTGACATTTATTTATTAATTCAGACACACAGACACTCGGCAGACAAGACACGAAAAACCAGCAAGCATTTCTCGACCAAAAAGTGTCGACTTTAGTAGATATGCTTCTTCTACGTGGAAAGGTATCCAACTATCCATATTAATATCACCTCTAGCTGCTATGAAAGATGGATGAAGATGTATTGCTGTAAGTGCGGCTATACCACTTTCATGGGAATAGGGTATTTGACTAATCTCGATATAAGTAAAAAATATTGATACTTTACCAAAATATTGGTAAATAAGAACTAATAGCCTAAATTTTCAGTTAAAAATATAACGTCTAGCTGGTTTTGTGAGCATTCAAAGTTATATGGGCAAGTCCATTTTTAAAGTATAAAATTAAAAAAAAATATATACACAAACTTTTATTATAAAACGAAACATTTGATATAGCTACCAAACAAAATGTACTAGACGCGCATACAAGAAACTTTCGTGTGACGTCACACGCTAGTAGCCATTTGTATAGAGCGTTTTTGGGTCTGCGTAAAATATGTGCTCTTAAAGTTGTGATATCTCAGGTAATTCAAATCAGAATCAAATAATTCTTTCAACAATGTTTCTTAAATAGAGAGGTCTTTTGATTAAACGCATAAAAAAAATAGTCAAATACCCTATTATAGACACAACTCCGATAAAGGTTAATCTTACTAAGATGGTGCAAACCTATCTAAGTGAAACCACCTCACACGTCAAAGGTCATAAGTTAAATTCCCCCGGACAAACATTCGTGTGACACTGTAGGAACTAGTGTTTGTTCAGTGTCTAGATGTACCTTGGGCTCCGAAGCAACAAGTTTAGATGCAACTAGGGATGACACGATAGCATGATGATTAGATTTCATTTTAGTGGTAGGTAGGGAGCGAGGTAAGCGAATCTCTTTTTCCCTCCTATCCCGTAAGTAATACCTAAAGTGACCATTGCATACGAGAGTCCTTGATTTAATCTAAGCGACAGTCCCGTTTTTTGGTCCACTGTCCCGTTGTGCCGATTCAAAGCGCCGGGTTTTGTAAAAAATCCCGTCTATCGACATGACAAGCCGCTAGGAGACACCCCAGCGGTCCCGTCGGACGAGCTACCCCCTATTTTAGACATAAGACGAGTCCCCGTCTCGTATTGAGCATTAAAAAAATGGTCAGTTTAGTAACCTATTGTAGGTATTTTAAAGTTCTTAATCAAAGTGACAAACATTTGGAGAGGCCTTTGTCCAGGAGTGGACTACATGCAACAGGGTTAAGATGATGTTAAATAGTCAGGTACTACTTCCTTTTATTTATTAATAGGTTTTTCTGTAGTCCCAGACAGCTCGAAGTCATCAAAATCCGTTACGTTTACGTCACAAGACAACGAAAATCCGGATGACCCTTTAATGGATCCCTCTGGTTTGTTAATTGAGCCAAAGAAACAATCGTCAGAGAAAGAAGGTATCTATCACAGTATTTATGCAAGTCTCCTGGGAATAGTTTAGTTGATGGAAATTAACCATCAACTAAACTACTTATTCCCAATGTTTCGCATTTTACCTATTGAATATTGGAAATTCCTTCAACTACGTCCAATGGTTGTGCCCTCGGTTAGGAGAAATGAGTGGAGCTGAAATGGTGAATTAATAATGTTTGGTGGATTTCATAATGATATTAGCATTTTAAACTATTCTGAACACCAAAACATGTAGGTATTCAAATACCTACTTACATACTTACAGGGTTATTTTTTAAACACCGGCATCCTTCAAACCACCTTGTCTACTGGCCATTCTGAACAACATTTGTTCTATGACTTTTGTAAATTCGCGAAAAAAAATTTCAAGTTTTCATACAAAATCGGTCACGTGACTGGTTGTATGGGGAGTCGAAGAACCTTTCAACGAATTTCGAAAAGTCGTAGAAGAAATGTTGTTCAGGATGGTTAGTAGAAAGGGTGGTTTGAAGGATGCCGGTGTTTAAAAAATAACCCTGTATAGAGACATGGAAACAAACCCCTAACTTTTTATAAAAATCTCGCTAGCAAATTAGGTACAGTCAGCATCAAAAGTAGTTTAGCACTTTAGTACAGTAGCCTGTAATAAAATGTAGATAAACACTTTGACTCAGGACTATAAGGTTCACATTTGAATGAGGTTGTATACTTATTACTGCACGTGACTGTACCATGTTAAAATAGCCTTTCAGTGTCCACGGGTATGGACCTAAGAGAGAGTTAGGTAGGTACCTAGGTAGAGTTATTTTGGCATATACCTACTTGGGACTGCCATGAATATAATAATCTTGCAGTGAGGACCGGAAGATCGATCAGCACTAAGGTCCCATGGAAGACCCGCAAGACCCACCCCGCGGCTGTCGGCTCCGGAGATGATCTTGATCTGTGGCTGGCTTTTCTCTTGGAGACCGGCCTTCTGCAAGCCAGCAGCCTCACCTATCAATTGTGTATGTACTTACTTATGACTAGATCCATGCTGAGGCCTGATATCTGTAGCGGTACTTACTTACCTACTATCTCTACCCAGCGTTGCGCAAACTTCACCACCACCTTATTTTTTGGTGGACAAAATTTTGGCTGTCACGTGACTCACAACATACCTACCTACGTTCGTTCGAGTTATATTGTATAACCGACCGATACACTAAAATCTTAAAAGTATTTTATTTATTTACTTACCTACGTAGATACCTATGTATTTAAAAATTAAAACTTTATATTGCTCAAAACTTGATACAATAGAGGCACTCTACCAGTCGACCTTTAGGTCGGTGATGCAGAAAGGATAATTATTGTGCATATAAATTTTGGAAAATAATATAAGTAGGGTACCTACAATATAATTATGTCGCTGGTATACCGACTGGCGGGATAATACTTTCAAAAAAATAAAAAAACAACTATTGACCTAATTTAAAATAATACAGGCATGCAAACTATGCGCAAGTAGGTACGTGAGGGACCTGGGCAATGCACCGCCACCGAGGGGAATTTGATACCGCTATCCGTGAAATTTATCCATTAATTTAATAATCTTTACCTACAGCTGACACCGGCGCACGATACGATTCCACGCGCATAGACAACCCAGATTCAATTATGAGACAGTTGGCAGATTATCAAAAGGTAAGGTAAACCCCTCGTGAAAACTATTTTGGCACCCTGTTTTCTAACCTCGACCCTCCCCCGGATGGAGCCTAGATTTTGCCACCCCTATGAGATGCGGCATGAGGTGAGCATCTCATAGCGGGCTGCCGCCAAGATATTTGACATAGCGGCATTTGAACTATTGTCACTAGGACTATGTCCCTTCGTATCGGAACTTAATTATGTATTTCCAAACTGTAGTTATACATAGGTTATTAAACTATTTACTACTAATGAAATCTTTCTATAGGTTCCATGTGAAACATTCACAACCAATATTAGAGATGAATATGAAGACATCCACCGCAAGTGCCCCGGTATATTCTGGGACACTGTAAGTTCTATTGAAATATTGTATTGCTAACCCCTTCTACGGCTCCATTTGACAATATATTTTGGACACCCATAGTTTAAATCTTCATGCGTTTGAATAAATCGTTGCTGTCGAAGAAGTAAGAATCGATATTCATAGACGTGTCTTTCATAACCAGTGTTCTGTATGGACCTAAATAGAATAAAAAAATATATATTTCAACAAATAATTTATACATACTGCCTATTAGGGAGCACTTACATTGGTCGATAAGTCGGTTGTTAGCCCCAATGCGAGCCTCATTGCTCTCTCCGTGCGGATCCTGTTGCGGGCGTTGCCCACATCCCGTATGCGGACACTAACGACCAATGTAAATGACCCCTTAGGATGATAGTGTGTACAGTGGCCAGCACATCAAGTTACTACAATCTGTCAAATTTCCTCAGTTGATATTGAACCAAACACGTTTGACATGAAAGTGAGGTTCGATCAAAGAAATTTGACAGATTGTAGTAACTTGATGTGTAGGCCACCGTACATGGTTTATTATTATTTTATCATTTTAATACACATTTTGAAACAATACTTCATTTATTGCATTTGTATTTGCAGGTGGCTACAGACAATATAAATGAAGCTTTTCTAAAAGTGAAGGGAATGATTGCTAGTATTTTTAGTACTCAAGTACATTTGAGCCCAATGTTCGATATAGATTTTGCAAACCAGAAATATTATCCAAATGTAGAGAAAAGGCTGGATAGTATTTGTAATGAAATAGCTCCTCAAAGACTGTTTTACTAATTAAATACATGACTTAAAAAATTCAGAATGTTTTATTTTGTAATAGATAGGTACAATTAAGTAAATTAGTACATAAGTATCATACATTTAGTGACCAACAACTTAAAAGTCTGCGACTGGATTCTTAATTGGGTTGCTTGCCTTAACACTTTACAATACAAAACGTCCCACACGTCAATCATTTGAATACCATGGTGTCAAGCATTGCACCAAGACTTTGTACTATGTTGTTTGACATGAGGACATCAACTTTTTCTTCTAAATGCCTCTTAGGATCCTGTTTGCCAACATTCTTGATGGCCAACTGCTCGGGTGTCATTTTCTCTTCATCTTCTAATGCTTTGTTGTAATTTTTAGCAAGCTCCAACATATCTGTCACTGTTGTTTCGTTAATTGAACAATGTTCTTTGTAGTCTGATAATGTTAGGCCGTCCATCCAAGACTTTTTGTGGAGATTCAATAGCATTTTCTGTTCCAATTCATTCTTTCGGTAATTTATACTGATTGAGTAATAATGGCGGTTAAGTCCATGGATGAGAGCTTGTACAGAGGGCTTCTGTAAGTGGCCTAAGTTTGAAGTGGTCTGCCTGGGTTCCTGCCCTAGGACCATCATATTGGGATTGATGAGTCTAAATGCATCAATGACCACTTTGCCTTTCACAGACTGGATGGGATCGACTACCACGGCTACTGCTCTTTCTGACAGAGCCTCAAATGATTGTTGAGTGTTTATGTCCACACCAGAGAGCCAGCATCCAAATCCAGGATGTGAGTGGTACCTGAAATTTAAAAAATTCACACTTAAGCAAAAATTTTGTCAAACATAGTAAAGTATCAGCCTAGTATATAGGTACCTACAGTTCCACTGCAGGGCAAAGCAATCAATCATAGAAATCAATTCATCACTTCTATGGTTGGGATTAGACTTAATCACCACGCTTGGTACTTTTTGTATAGTGGTATTTTCCATTCACTCAATGAGGTAAGTAGACATGCAGTGGCCACCCATATACATACATACAGTCTTTTCATATCATAGTCAAATGAATATTTAATCATATCAATCCTGGCAACCTCCTAAAGGGCCTAGTATCTTTGATCATGTTAATTTTAACGATACAACACAAGCAAATCCCTCATATCCTAATAAATCATTCAAACTTACCATCCAACAACCATTTCTGGCCTTCCAGTTTGCTTGAGCATGTCCAACATTTTAGCCTGGAAGACTGGGTCAACGGCCTCTACAGACACACCAGTTCCAGTCTGAGGCATAGCAAACACATCAATCACCCGCACTGTGTAGTCATCCACAAACTCACCTGAAATAATCATCAAATAAATGAATTATGATAATTTATAAGTATGTAAATAAGCATAAAATTATAACCTAAAACCTGTATAGTTATTAAATGTTTATCAAAATATAATACATTGTATGTATACACAGTCAAGACATGACAAAGAAAAAGCGCTTGAACATTGTGGAACATTCATGGAATGAATAAATACAAAAATACAATACGAAATTGATAAAACTGCATTATCATGTTCAAGGTTTAAATGAAATAACAATTAGATAGAATTGTACAAAACTATCCAGAAATTCTTGGCTCTTACCTAACATGAGACCCATAACTTCCATGGGGACGCCAGCGCGGCCGTGTTTTAACATCTTCAAGAGAGCCAGAGATGAGATGTAAACCTGCTCTGCAGTGTCCACTACGGGCGCATCAGTTGGAGGAGGCGCCTGCGAAAGGCCCGGCACTCCGCCCCCGAGACGCAAAAGACGATCCATATTCACTTTCTAACTTCTAAACTCTAGAACAAAGCAAAAATTATATGCATCACACACGACAACCGGAACACACATTACCTCACAAATGTCATACATTACAAAGTATAAACTAGATTTTCGGGTTACGACTATTTACTTACAATTAATAAGAAAATATAATAACATGTAATAGTATTTTTGCAGTCAAACTTCGGCAAAATCTAAAAAGTGTGAAGAACGAATGTAATGATTGGAAAATGACAGCTGACGTCGAAAATGCAAGCTCATTGATGGACGCGTTCTTTACGAAATATTTTACACAATTTTACAAGGAACAGTTAATAATGCATTTCGTTGAAAACAAATAAAGAAAATTAATATACGTATTTATAACGTTGATAAAATGGAGCTTTGTAACATACATGCAGGCAAACGGTTACTGTAAATACCTACATGCCTACTTGAATAAGAATTTTGTAGAAGCGAAATTCAATTCACAAAAGCAGGCAGACGAACAAAACAGTCAAGTCTACAAATTGCGTTTCGTTTGTTCAGGATTACAAGAGGTTAGGTAGGTAAACGTCAAAAGAACGAAAGTGAAATGTCAAATCGGCAAATACACGAATTTCGATATTGCTGATATTTTGGAGAATATTACCAAATAATTCAAAAGAATTAGAAATTTAATAACAATATGACCGACAAATCTGTTTTACCACCAACGTTTGCCGATGGTCCTCATGGATTAGGTAATTTTCTGTAATAATCTTCACCAAGTTGCAATATTTTTGCCTGGTTTATATCAAATTATCTTTTTTATCTTACAGGAGATCCTGATGATAGAAGCCTAAGAAAAGTGGAGATAGAAGTAATGATACCGAAATTAATGAGAGCAAAAGCTAAAGTAGAGAAATGTCCTAAAGAGGTGTTTGACTTTGAAAAGTGTTGTAAAGACTCTTCTCTTTTAATGGTGGTTAAATGCAGGAAGGAAAACTCCGCACTAAAGGATTGCCTTAGCAATTGGTATGCTAATGATGAATTTAGGCAAGTATGCACTGAAGAATATTTAAATGAAAGAAGTGAATATCGAAGAACTGGAATAAGGAAGCCAATAAAGAGAGCCTGAAATATAATTAATAATGTAGTTGTTATAGTGTAAATAATAAAGAAACTTTGTTTCAATCATCTTCATTTATTGAAACTGGTATTTTTCTTGACAAGATTATTTCCCGGACACTGTAAGCATTTAGATTTTCTGGTACATCTGGTAACCCTGAATCAGCTTTTGAAACTTCTGCAATCAGAACTTCCTAAAACAAGAGATGAAAATAATTATTATTTGATTGCACCAAAAGTCCTCGACCACAATGTGAAATTTGCAAAATTGTAGACCATTACACACAAATTCATCTTCTTTTATAATTTTTGAATTACAAAATATTGTATTCTCAAAGTTATATTTTACACTGAAAGCAATATATTGATTTTGTCATAAATATAGAAATTGTTTTACCTTTGCTGTTGTGTTTGCCATTCTCATATGTCCTAGAATTGTTAGCCAGTCTGAAGTTTCATTTTCACATTTGATTACTACTATATAGTCAGCATGTACCTGTACCAGGAGTCTCTTTATATAATACTAGAAAAATAGACAATACAACATTTAGTAAAACACTTAAAAAACTTGTAGAATTAATAGTTCATTAGAAATACCTAAACATTTATTTAGTTACAGTTAGTGAATAACGAAGTCAACTTACAATAATCACCACCAAACTTGATTCCAGTCTTCACAATGTATCCCTTTGATCTAAAATAATGATAAACTACATATTTAGGAACAAAGTTCCTATCTGTTTTCAAAAATAGCTCCCAACACTGATCTGTGCTCAGCACCCTGTCATCACAATTTAAAATCTGCAAACAGCCTAGCCCATAGCACAGGAAGAATGCCTCATGTGGTGTGAGCATTAGCTTCTCCTGCACTTTTATTTCATTGATGCAGCACTTAGGTTTGAAGTTAGCAAAATAGTTGTCTCCTTCTGAATCACTATCAGGGGCTATCACCACAAGGTCCTGCTTATCACAATTTTCTAACAAGCTTATATTATTAGCACTAATGCATTCCTCAGCTGAATCACTTCCATCATCACTAGACACAAGATCAATCACATCTTTCTTCTTTTGCTTTTCACTGTCCTTTATAATCTTCGCAGTTAGTTCATCTATATCTTTGAAAAATGTGTCTGAGTCTGGAGATTCCTTACTTTTACTGAACTTCTTCTGCCAATACGTCCTTTTGAGAAACTGTCTCTTCCTCATCAAAAAGGAGCCGTTATCGTTTTGACTCACTTTCGGCTTGGAACGGGACAGTGACCCCTTTCCAAAACATCCCATATGATGCAACATTGCCATTTCTTCGGGAGACCTCACTTCCACATTGAAACCATTGTAATAGCCAGGTGAATATAATCCGCATTGCACTGTCTAAGGGAAACCGTAATGATTCAATTGCCATCGGAAATAAGTTATTTGGGTCATTACTTTGACAATCATTAGATTGCAAAGTAGTCATGATGACAAAATAACTGGCCAGTTTCCAAATTGATTTACAGCCGAAAGTTGTCACTTCACGGGTCCGAATAAAAATTATGAAACTGTAACAAAAAAAGCTGTAAGAAATACACAAATAAATACCTATTATGAAACTATGAAAATTGTACCAGTAAATTCTTAAAGTTTAGATAGTGCCAAACATGGATAAGAAAACAAAAAAAAGCACTGATAAAAAGAAAATACGTAAGTAACTTACTACATAAAACACTACAATATTCACGTATTATTTTTTATTCGCCCACAATGATTATTTTTGCAAATTTACCTTTTTTGAGTAGAAAAATTTGGTGAAAACAAAATAGCGGCTTTTTGACGTTTCTCTAAATTTTTTTTTAGTCAGATGTCTGATGGATGTCTATCACTTTTTTCTTTATTTCGCAAAAAGATAATTTATTTTTTTTAGCTTATATTACATTGTAAAATACATACCTATGTTAGTTAAATATATTGTATTTCTAGAATATTAGAGATATTTCATATTACTTCATCTCATCACGATAAGTTTTCAACAAATTAAACACAATTTATAAAATATTAAGGTATTTCCGAACACAAACCTTATATGTCAATTTTTTCTTTATGTTGCAATACCACAACTTTAATCAGGGTCGACAACCTTAAAACTAATATTGCTATCTCTGTTTTTTGTAGGACGCCCTGTGTTTATTAGAGAAGGTAAGAAAATAATTATCAACCTAAAGTTAGCTAACTTCACGTTCCTCAGTCACAAGACCTCTCAGCTGAGGCTGTCTACACTTTTCGATTTTCTGAATCCAAGAATTCCCTGAATTCTATCCCAAATCCAAAGCGGGATTAGATTCATTAGCCAAAATGGCTAACATTAACGATGAAAGTGTTAGCAAGCTGGTCGCGTTGGGGGATGAGAAAATCGGTAAGTTACTTCCCCTCAGATTTGTTTGTACTTGTTTTACTGGTTTGCGTATTAGCTATTCCTGAAAATGATTGAAATTTCTAGATATGATTGCCGCCACCAGCGTTTTGCAGATCCGAGCGAGCGAAATCCGTCAGTCTCAAATTAATTGGCAGTCTTACCTGCAGTAAGTATTGATCATGTAAATGACGTCACAATATCGCTTTATACCTTGATATTAAATTCAAAATATATATTTTAGGTCTCAAATGATCACCCAACGTGATCACGACTTCATAGTGAACTTGGATCAGCGTGGGCAGAAGGATCTGCCAGACAAGAGCCCGGAAACTTGTGCCGAGGTGTTCCTGAACTTGCTCACCCACATCAGCAAGGACCATACCATCCAATATGTCCTTGTATTGATTGATGATATTCTATCAGTAAGTATTTGTTAATTTAAATAAAAGTAAAAGAGGTGCTTGCCTGTCGATACTGTAAAATGATATATCTTATTTAAAATTTAATAATCAATGTTTGTGTTTTGTATTCCTATATTTGGTTTTTATTAAATTGATGATGTTTCCTATGAATCTAACATTCAACAGTAATTTCATAATTATTACCACTATGTTTTGTTTTAATAGGTGCCAGGTATTTATTTAAAGAAATTGACAAGATGACCCTTACAGTAAGATACCTATTATACATATGCTTATAGTCAAGTATACAATTTGTAAATGTTTATTACAGGAAGATAAGGCCAGAGTAAAGATATTCCGTGACAACAGATTTTCTGGCAATGTGTGGCAGCCATTCCTGAACCTGCTGAACCGTCAGGATGAGTTTGTGCAGCACATGACTGCCCGCATCATCGCTAAGCTCGCGTGCTGGCACCACGAGCTGATGGACAAGAGTGACTTGCACTTCTACCTTTCCTGGCTCAAGGATCAACTCAAGATGAACGTAAGTTACCTTTTAATTGTGTCGATGGATTTGAAAATATCATACTGAAGAGAATGTCTACTTTGTAGGAACTTGTATATTGCACACAAGAATTTCAGGTAAATATGAGTATTCTTGGAAGGGTGACGTCCTGAAGAAAACTGTAAACCATGTTCTAGATTTTTTATAACAATGCATATTTTTGATACCTATTTGATTTTTTGAGAAGTTAGTGTCCTAATATCAACATAAGAAATGTGCATGCAGAGTATCGCATGTTTTTGGAAGTCTGATTTTGGAATGCATTTAGCATGAAGTTTTTTTATTAACTTATGAAAATTTTGTTTTTTGTATTTTTTGTGATATGTCCAGCCGGGGTCATTACCTACATCATCCCCATCACTAATGCTATGCAATTATAACTAACCTATAGATTAGCTTCATATCAACCTTTTTTCAAATTTCATTTTATGTTTGGCATTGTATAATGTAAATATTGTTAAGTATCTGTCATATCTTTTAATTTATATAATTTTATTATAATCTATAGCCAGTTAATTTTAATCCTTAACTAATATTAAAATAATAATAATATTTTCTGATCAAACTTAATATGTATTTATTTTTATTATTTCACAGCATAATTCAGTTCATTTGTAATTCACAAGTATTTATTTTTATAAAAATATTAGATGTGTTATAATAAAGCAAATATATAGTATAAAAATAGCAATATAAAATTGAAAAATAATGTAGCCTATAATAAATAATTCATGATGAAAACTACGAGTTATAATTGTTTAAGCAGCATGTATAATTCTTAATGAAATAAGTGAAAACGAAATAAACTAAAATTATTTGCTAACACAATCAAAAAGTGCTACATAAAGTACAAAAATATTTTTTGTTAAATTATGGTCTTCATTTAGTAAGTATAGGATAGACTATTATAGCATCAAGCTGACTGCAATAACTATATCACCATGTGTTCTAAACCACTGAACCTTAACACGACGTTGTGAGCATCACCCACAAACATCACGCACCGCGGGGCACTCTGGCTACCACTAGCAACTGAAAGGTTTGTTTTCTGGCAAGGCGGAGAAAGTTACTGCCGAGTTAGAACAGGCTGAGCAGGTTATGTTGGAGCATGAGAAAGAACACTTTGCTGTCAAATTTGAGAAGCAGAACAAGCACCACAATAAGGACAAGATCGTCGAAGGAGGCCAACAGAAATACAACAGCCTTTATAGCGATTTTGACCAACTGAAACCTCTTGAGGACTTGCCACCTGGCCTCCATAAGGTACCCCCGTATAAAGTTCAAAATAAAAAATAAATAAATGTTGACAGAATAATCTTACTGTTGTAGTTTTAGGATGTTTTGACTAACTTACGTGGAAAAAAACTAAAATCAAAAATCGTAACTAAAATGTATATAATAGTGAAAATTAAGAATACAACTATTTAATTTATACCTAATCTGTATTCGTTAACCACCTGCATGCTTGCTCGCATTTATTATTTTCGCTAACATGGACTCATTACTCACTCTACAAAACTTATTGGCCTGTGGGATGTGCTTTCTGTGATTAAGATTTATGTTCATAGCTTTGTTTATAGATGCTGTAGTCTCTTTGTGGCTTTTGGTGTATTTTTTGAAATTTAATTGTGTTATTTATTAGTTTATTATATTATTAATATTTACAGTGTCAGTCAAAACAGGACTATTTAGAGTTTCGAACAGGGTAATAAAAAAGTGAATATTTATTTAAACTTTTATTAATATGAATATTTAAGATTGACTCAGTGTTTTTACAAGGGGCACTAATTTGTGCAAAAATACTAATTGTTACACACTATTCAAATTGAGATTTTACCTACACTTACATAAGTGCGATTCGACCAATCTTTATCCTTCAGTAAATCTATAGGTATAAGTCTGTCATTCCATACGAATCGGCGCGTTATACCATAAATTTATGCACGGATGAAGTTAGGTCGAATCAGGGCTTACATGTAAACTATTTCGATACACTTTGAACTATCGTTTTTTTGGATTTGTCTTTATCTCTTATGTGATTGTCCTTGTCTGATATTCATAGAAAGTCTTTAAAAAACAAGTGAATTGGTAGCCTATCTTCAGTATAAAATATACAAGGCGCCGAATGTCCCGAGTGTACATGTAGCATGCCTAACGAAGTCTAGTGGCTTACAACGAAACGCTCCCGGAACGAACGAGGTACAGTCAGCCACACATATGTAAGGTTACCACAACCTGTCAAATTTCGTCAATTGATAATCAACTTAATGTCTATGACAGTAAGATGAGAGTCGATTAAAGAATATTTGATTGTTTTGAATACTTTGATGTGTGACTGTACGTACAAAAGAGACGCAGATGTCTGTATACGACGAGACAAGTATTTGGTCGTAAGTTGCGTTTCATTGTGGGACTTTGACGTGAAAGGACTCTTTGAATGTCTCGTCTGGTACTCTGAGAGGTATTTAATAGCATGTGGGTAAGGAGTTAAATGAAAGACTGTTAACATTGTTGTTTGTTGTGTCGGATACAGAACAACGACTACATCCAGTCGGTGGCGCGTTGCCTGCAGATGATGTTGCGCACGGATGAGTACCGCTTCGCGTTCCTGTCGGTGGACGGTATCTCAACCCTGCTGTCGATCCTCGCCTCCAGGGTTAACTTCCAAGTAAGTGAAATAAGGATAAGAAAAAAAAGTACAGAATAGAGTGGAATGTCTCTATGTGGCCGTCGACATCCGCTGAAGATATGATACAGGAAGATGTTAGGTCCATATACATAATGTTAAAATAAGCATGTTGTCAATTACTTTACTTACTTAGAATATTAATCTACTGAGAAGCCACCAGCATGAAACTCAGTAGTCACTCTTTGCTAAGAACGCGAACGCACGCGCGCGTGCACTGACTATAGGCGTACGTATTATAACAATCACCACGAAAGGGCATGGCAATGGCAGCTAATTCTTCAATTTTTTTTTTATTAACTATTATAGGTACTCAATAATTAATGTGTTGCGTAGCTATGTGACGCTTAATCTTTACAATGTCTAACAGGCCCTTAGTAAATTCATGTGAGATATTTTTGTACTCGACTAAGAGTCTATGTTTTCAAAAAAATCGTGCAAAAACTCATATTAGTTTATGCTTTTAAGACTGAAGTTACAATGTATTCACACATTTCTGTACTCAACACTGTAGGTCGATACTTTTGCGCGCAAATGTAAACAACATGGCTAATGTCCAAGAACTTGCTCTCGAAAGTAAATAATGATACCCGTATTAGCACAATACATAATAAATTTCACAAGTAAAACATGCTAATATTGTCGGCATCATAGTCATAATAAAACTATATTATAGTATAAAACTAAACATATTATAGTCGTCTTGAATGACATCTTGTACTAAATAACAGGTTTCATAATCCAGTCTACTAGAAAATTATACTTAAATGCAATCAATCCTTTATTTATTCATAAACATAGGTATAAGTTGATGGTCATCTTATAATATTATTAGCACTATGTTTCACTAGTTTGTTGTACGAGTACTTGCAACGTTATTATGACAGTTACAGTGCATTTTTATTTAACTACTTAAATAAAAGTAAAATAAATTGAGTTTTCCAATACCTACTTGTTTACATGCCACATTATCCACGCGATTCACGAACGCTGCAAACTTTTGAACTTTTCCTCCCCTTTCCCCTGATTGGTACTCTCACTCACTTAATCAGCGCAGGCGCTACTTTACGCCGGTTTTCTTTAAGGCCGTTTTCTTTGTTACCTAAGCGGTCTATTCATGCCGAAGCTTAATCAATTCTGTTTAATCTAGGTGCAATACCAGCTGGTGTTCTGCCTCTGGGTGCTGACCTTCAACCCGCTGCTGGCTGAGAAGATGAACAAGTTCAACGCCATCCCGATCCTCGCCGACATCCTGAGCGACTCCGTCAAGGAGAAGGTCACGCGCATCGTGCTCGCCGTCTTCCGCAACTTGATCGAGAAGCCTGAGGACTCGCAGGTAACATGAGCATTTGATCCTCATTTAGTAATTTTAATTATGATTTGGTGGCATGTAAATTAACCTAGTTAAATAAAACTCATTTTAAAATCATACCATATAGCGAGCTAGAGCGTCGCTACTAATAAAACCGGTTTAAAACGGGCTCCACGGCTTTACGCGCTAGCGCCACGCTCGCGCGCACTATTCGAATTATTCGACAGTCTGATTGCGGTCGACTCGTAGTCACATGTCTCTTCATTTTGTATTGTTCCACTGGTTTCACGTATTGCATTACGAACTGTGCATATCATTCATGTTATACTAGTTGTGTGAACCTTCATAAATCCACTAGTGGCCCGCCCTCACTTCGCTTCGGGACCGTAATTCAGAAATGAGCCAATAGATGGCCCTGTGTCCAATTACATCGCGCAAGCGTTTCGTGTTTTCGGTTTACCTATAAGCCTTGTCGTTGTCTATAGAAGGTATCTCTTTATAAATAGTATAGATATAGATATATTTTTTTACAACTTAAACCGTCTTATCACTGTAACCTGGTATTTGTTTCACTTCAGGTGGCCAAAGAACACTGCATCGCCATGGTGCAGTGCAAGGTGCTGAAGCAGCTGTCGATCCTGGAGCAGAAGCGCTCCGACGACGAGGACATCATGAACGACGTGGAGTTCCTCAACGAGCGCCTGCAGGCCTCCGTGCAGGACCTCAGCTCCTTCGACCAGTACGCCACCGAGGTCAAGAGTGGACGGTGAGTGGCCGTGAAGCTTCATTTTAATAAATCTTACATTTTCCTAGTTGTAGGAAGGTTTGCTACAGTCAGCTAAAAATGTGGTCTATTACCCTACGGTTGAGATTCGTTTAACGTCATGAAACAACAAGGTCAATTTTCTCTGGCAATCAAGTTGTGTCAGTGACTATTGCTCTCTTTGTTACCTATGATATAAAGTCATGCCAAGTGTCAAGTTTAAATTAGAAAAGTCAACCTTAGCGATCGTTACCTACATCTCTGAGAGAACCACGCGTCGCTGACAGAAGCTCACAGAAGACCGATGTAAAGCAGCGCCTACGCTGTCTTTCGTCGAGTGAGTGAGGGTACTGGAAGCCTATTAGGGGAAAAGGGGTTAGGAGTATTTTAAGGGAGTTAAGCTTCTCCCTCCACTAATTCCACATTTAGGTAATTTTAGATCTCTGAATTCCGGGTGAACCACGCTGCACCACTGCTCGTTCTTAGGATATTATTTTGTGCGCCTTGTAGGCGTAAAATCGACTGCTCCAAAGAATAAAGTCCGATTTACAATATGTTTAATATAGGAGATCGGACTTTCTGCTCCAAAGAATAAAGTCCGATTTGCAATATGTTTGATATAGGAGTTTGGACTTTGTTGTTCGAAGGAAGCGAAATATTGGACTTGCTTGCAGTAGGTCCAGATTAACCCTCCAAAACTAACTAGAATATTTCTGTTTACAGCCTGGAATGGTCTCCAGTGCACAAGTCGGCCAAGTTCTGGCGCGAGAACGCGGCGCGGCTGAACGAGCGCGGGCAAGAGTTGCTGCGCACACTTGTGCACCTGCTGGAGAAGAGCCGCGACCCCGTGGTGCTGGCCGTCGCGTGCTACGACGTCGGCGAGTACGTGCGCCACTACCCGCGCGGCAAGCAGTACGTAACCATCTATTTTATTATTGACGAAATCTTAACATGGAGTAGTCGACATCACTTATAGATCAATTACAATTTCTGTAATGTGTAACTTACTTAAGAAGAAGATTAAATATTTCTGAAATGCCGCGGGTGTCCATCCATACTAATATGATATTTGAGATGGTTTATTCTAAATTGCACTACTAGTCCGATCACTGCTTTTACACTAGCCCATTGATAGCTGGCGGCATGAAAGAATAGTGATGACCGTTATTTTGCGCACTTGTAAAAAAGAAGACTTTCTATTAAAATTGGTTTCTGCTTTTTCTATTAAAGGTCATAACTAGTTTCTTGCCGCAGACTATAGTCTAGAGCCTCTTAGGCTGCCTGTCCACCAAATCGGAGAGGAGTGAAATCCGCTAATAGAATGGCATAAAAACTCCGCTACTCGACAAATAAACTTCTTCTATTGGTGGAATTCACTCCGCTCCACTTCGGTACGGACAGGCAGACTAACTCTACGTTTCTCAAAGTGGCGACACGGAAACCGACTTTCGAGTCCCATCTTCATGTCCTGTCCTTATGTAACCTACCTATAACGAATTGATTACTTCCCACAGCATCATCGAACAGCTGGGCGGTAAGCAGCGCGTGATGTACCTGCTCAGCCACGAAGACCCCAACGTGAGATACGAAGCCCTCCTCGCCGTCCAGAAACTGATGGTCCACAATTGGTATGGAAACTTTAAAACATAAATAAATCCTCCAACTGATATTCGGCTAGCGGCCAAGCCTTAACGATCAGCCACGTACGCAGGATATTTATAGTGCTCAAGTGTGAGCGCAAACACAGGTGCACTCATTCTCTTACCCTCTTAATTCGATGAGACACCAGTGTGACTCGACCGAAGAGAGATTAAATGCAGGACCATCGGCATAGCGTGCTTTCCAAAGCACGGGGCTACCAAGACTGCCAAGTTCCAGACTTCAATCTGACACTGAGAATTTCTGAACAGAAAAACTGGTACAAATGCTTGGTCCGACACAGGAATCGAACCCGGGACGCCTAAGCAGGGTAACTAAGGTGAGATTCGACCAATCTTTATCAGACAGTAAATCTATGGTATTTAAAGTCTGCCTTTCCATATGAATCGAAAGCATTATAATACCATACATTTATCCTCAAATCAAAAAGATTGGTTAAATCAGGCCTTAATAAGGTATTGCAAATTATTTCAAAGGATGCCTAATTATAATTAAAAAGTATATTACTAAAGTACTGAATACATTACAGGGAGTACCTCGGCAAGCAGTTGGAGAAAGAACAAACCGACAAACAAGCAGGAACAGTGGTCGGAGCCAAGGCCTAAACCGTTATTATGTATATTAAAATGGATTATGTAATTGTTGTTGTTATAGTTGTCTAAGATACGCTCGACTTGCAATGTAACTGTTAATTTTCACATTAGTGTCTAAATGAGTCTTTACGCTGGCTATATTGTACATAATGTTTATATGACGCCCCTATATTATAATTTTACGTCATACTGTGCTACCAGTTACATTTCACAACTAGCGAAATAACTTGAATTATATTATACTTATAACATCATTTCACTTGGTGGATGTATAGCAATCCCAAATCGTATATTTATAAATCAGTTGTGTGAGAGCTGTAAATAAGTATTTGCAAGAAATATATTTATCCAAATTATGTAAGAATTGTTAATCTTGAAATTTAAATATTTATATCAGATTGTTATCTGAAAAATTCAATGTCGGTCGCACATTCCTGTAATGTCTTTTATTAATTTAAAGTGTAATTAAATGCTTAATCGATTCAGCAGTGGGTGACAATACCAATCCTACTGAAGTAGTAGAAAGTAGCGAAGTGGGATTACAAATGACGTAATACGCTGCATCAGTATTGTGAATAAAAGCCCTAAAATAGCGAATACGGAGTTTTTTTTAATGTGTTAGGTGGCAGTCGAGCAGATCGTGCACCTGATGGTATGCGATTGCGGCCGCCCGTGGACGGACACCTGCAACGCCAGTGCAGTGCAGTCACAAGTGCGCTGTCTGCCTTTAGCGATATATCGTTTTATGAACATTTGAAATGGCTTTGAATTAATGGAGCGGAGGATAATGTCTAACAACTAATGAGTTCACCAACATCTCCACACCTTATGACATAAGTGGCAGTGGCGCCATCAATTAGTTTCATGAATTTTATGACAGCAGCGGAAATCCAATGCTATGAAGTGAGTAGCGGTAAAAAAAAACTATTTCAATCAAATGTCAATCTGACATTTCATTTTTTGACAGCAAACAGTCGCGAACAGATTTGTTTTTGTGGAAATTCTGTTTTATTTAATATAATTCGCCGGAATCGCCGGAGTTTAACCATGGAAAGTGTATTAGTACTAAAAGACTATAAAACATTCCCTGATATTGTGCATGAATATGGGCCTTCCTTGAAGTTCGGCAATATTCCATTGGTGATTGATAATGGTTAGTAAACACTCATCGTTTTTAATGAAATCTTATTAAATATTTGAAATTTACTAATAAAATTTATTGAAATAGGTTCTTACCAATGCCGCGTGGGGTGGTCGATATACGATGAACCGCATTTGATGTTTAAAAACCTGATAGCGAGACCTCGGAAAGACCGGTGCAAAAAAGACGCTGAGCCCCCAGTAACGCCGCCTATTCAAATAGGAAACGATATAATTAACATTGAAGCCGTCAGGTAATTAATCTTTAAAGATGTAAATAAAAACTATAAGTTTGATAGAGATCTTTTGCTGTACCTATATTAACCTATAAAGTTACATACAATCGTTCCTTCTATCATTTATTAGTTTTGTATTAGATCCCTCCAGTTTTGGTTTGTCTCTATTCACTTAAGTATTATTTTGTCCCATTATTTTAATGAACTATTATTTGTTTGATGATTTTGTTTTGGTTTTGATAAATTATGCTTTATTGGTTTTTTTCAGGTTTCAACTCAAAACACAATTTGATAAAAATGTTGTTACACATTTTGAGGCCCAGGAGCAAGTTTTGGATTACATATTCTCACACTTGGGTATAGACAGTGACGGGTGTGTCCCACACCCCATTGTGATGACTGAGGCCTTTGTCAATCCTAATTATAGCAGACAATGTAAGTTATATCTATATTATGTGAAACTTTAATAGAATAGCAATGGGTGCTACAATTATAAAGTGTAAACAACAAGTTCTTTATCACCCGCTTAAAATAATAAAAATAAATGGCTTGTATTTATAATTTCAGTGATGTCGGAGTTACTTTTCGAAGGATATGATGTGCCTGCAGTGGCATATGGAATAGACTCTTTGTTCAGCATGTATAAAAATAATATTGGAGATACAGCCCTGATTGTGAACTGTGGCTACCACACTATACATATTATACCAGTCCTTAGGGGCCAGGTTATTGAAGAACATGCCAGGAGAATTAACTTAGGTAAGCAATATTACTACTGCCATTCTGGACGGAGCTGAACTGGCTTTTATAACAAGGCCTCTCATCACATTGGACCAAAAGAGAGTCTAAGAGCTTGTCCAGATGACACATTTTACTCACGCGTTTTACACGCCATTTGCTGTTCATTGCTCATTAATAGGCTTTGTTTGTTACCACAACACAGAATGTAAACAGCAATGAACTACAAGCTCTAAGTGCGGAAAATGGAGTCCACATAACATAATATAACTACCACCCAATAGCCCATAATCTCATAAAGGAAAAGATGTCCTTATAGTTTTTCATTATGGAGTAATATGGACCTGTGTTTTAAAATGGATACATGAAGCTATCATTGTATTTGCTCATCAGTTTTTGAAACTTTTCAAAAATGGCATACCAGGAATCATTTTTTTAAAGCATATATTTAAAATTTACAGGTGGTAGTGAAATGATACTATACCTCCACAAACTCCTTCAGCTGAAATACCCGGTTCATGTCAACGCCATCACTATGTCAAGGATAGAAGAGATACTACATGAGCACTGCTCTATATCTCTGGATTATCAAGAGGAAATCAGGAAGTGGGCGAACCCAGATTATTACGAGGCCAACGTTAAGAGAGTTCAGCTACCGTATGTGCAATCAACAAGCTCATCCACATTAACAGGTTATAGATCTCTTCCTAGACTTTTTATGTGATCTATAGCAAGTAGATGGATCACCTGATTTAATAAATAAATAAATACGCCAGACAATTACACCAATCAACCTGGTCTCAAACTAGGGCAACCCCTGTACTATGAGTACCAGATGACGTTAATTAACTACAGCGTCAACCCAGCACCAAGAAAACTTAGAAAATGTAGTTTCCTAAATTGACTTGGCCTTGAATCGAATCCTTCGCCGATCGACCTTTCGCGCTTCGGGCGAACACCTTAGCCACTGCGCCATCGAGGCCGTCGTAATAATGTTGCGGTAAGCGGTTTCCGCTGCCCATGATACCATAGTCAAGTCGCAAGTGTGCTGTAACCTTTAAACTCCCCTTCCTCTCGGGTTGGGCCTCCATTAACTTCTAACTCACAACAATGAAACTCCCCGGAACACTGTTACGTTTATGCTGGTTTTCTGTAAGTTTACCAATTCATGCCTAGTATTCATGTGGATGTCCTACGATCAAATGAATGTGCGGCCGGTATTTTTCCGCCTTATTATTTTATATTAACGTCATAGATGTTGGATGGAATAAGTATATTAAGAATTAGTTTGATTTTGGCAACAAAACCAAATGAAATGGAATAGAATAAAAAACTTTTTTTTAAATATTTTAGCTGAACAGCAAAAAGAACGCAAAAAAGAGATGGCTAGAAGACTGCTTGAGATCAACGCGAGGAAACGGGAAGAAAGACTAGCTGAAGATGAAGAACAACTTAATCAACTACTTTCAATACAGGTTTGCTGCAATTTTTTTATAAATTAATAGTGTTTTTTGCGATAAGCTTTATAAAAAGCATAGTTTACATATCCGTAGTTGTCGAAGTCCATAGTCCTTATAAAAAGAACACTGACGTGCTTATAGTGTCACGTGCCCAAAGATAAAAACTTAACATTGGCAGGTATCCGACTATCTCTGTCACATATACCTAAGTTTAGGTTTTTTCTTCTTTCAGGAAATGATAGAAGATGGTGATACCGACGAATTCAATGAAGCAATAAAAGGATTTGATATTAAAAGTTATGAAGATCTACAGGTGAGCTAACATGCTTTATTGTTTAGATACAGAGATAAGCTCAGTATTCGAAGATTTTCAACATGACCCTAGCAGACGACGTCGTGCGCCGCCGATTGCAACATCTAGCAACTGCGCTTCTTTAATTGAAATAATTTTTAAAAATGTACATACCTATCTTCTTCTATACAATTTATAGAGGTAAATTCTATAGCATATACCGTTTATAGGTGAACCAAAAAAGTGAAACATTTAATTGACGCCCAACGCCATCTATTGGTGATCTTTGAAACAAATGTCCCGAAACGAAGTGAGGTCGGGCCACTAGTTAAAGTATACATTCGTACTATAACCTGAATTGTATTAACAGCGGCAAATAGCCAACGTGAACATGCGCATAGAGAAGAACAAGCAGCGCATCGCGGCCGCTGCCAACCCTGAGGAGATCATCGAGACACGGCCTGCCGGGCGCTTCCAGCCGCCTTCGGACCCCGAAGCGTTTCAAGCCTGGCTTGCTGACACACGCACTAAGGTATGATAACCAACCTACTTCGTTATAATTATTTAGGCTTTGTTTTCAGCTGTGTAAGGGATGGATGTAGAGAATAAGGCGAAATAGAAGGCGAGGCGAGGCAAGCTCGGGAAAGACGGGACTGGACTAAATGGATTATGGTTACACATCCAGAATCATATTTTTACCACAGTTTGAGAATCTATCCGAAACGTGCAAGGACCCTTACAACCTTTTTTTTTCTTTCTTCACCGCTGAGAATTAAGCTGTGCTTACAGTTAAAGCACTTGTGTTCCAGATATCAGAGGATTACATAGATTCGAACCTCCAGCCTCATTGTTCTGTAGGCTTTACCCAATTTAGCCGCGGAATAGCTATAAATCATTATCATCATCATTTATCCACTCACTGCTGAAGTGCTGAGTATAGGCCTCTTCTCTAGCTCGCCAGTCCCCTGCTAGGCTAAGCTTTAGAATAGTCCACTTATCATTCTTGCGCCTTGCCAGGTAGTCCCACCCATCTCCTACTTTAGCTCACACACCCACTTGCCAATATCGAATACCCTAGTTCTCTGTACCCTATACCTTAGCAATAAATAAGACCATTGCTGATGGCAGGTCGTATAAGAAACATTAGAGTGACACCACACTGGCGTCTTTTGAGCACCGGCGTCTTGCCGGCGACCTCCCTAAACTATACTCTGATTTTTAATCATGTGGAAGTAAACTGACAGATGTCAATGTGTCATCCCCATACATTATCATTCAATTTGACATATGCATAATGTCAAAATGTATGGAAACATGACATTAGCATCTGTCAGTTTACTCCACATGATTAAAAAATCAGAGTATATGTATAGTAGTGTGAGTTAGCGTCTTTTGAGCTTCGACGTTTTGTCGGCGACCGCAAAAATGAGCGCGCACAAAAATGCTAGTGTGGGGAGGTCGCCGACAAGACGTCCACGCTCAAAAGCCGCTAGTGTAGTGTCATTCTTAGAATGAGTCGACGATGTGGTTGCACATTGCAGTACCGCGAGCTGGTGTCCGTGCGCGAGGCGCGGCGCGCGCGACGCGCGGCCATGCTGAAGCGGCGCACGGCGGCCGCGGCCGAGCGCATGCGCGTCATCTCGCGCCTCGCCGCCGCCGGCGACGACTTCGGCAACCAGGACTCCGACTGGGACGCGTACAAGAGGCAAGTGTGTGCAAATGGGTGCATCTGTGAACATGTGATCTGTGTGTGTGAGTGCTCCGAGGAGTTGTTCGAATTAATACCCGCTGCCAAATTTCACCACCGCACTACACGCCATAAACTCGGATTCCATCCATACCACCTGGATGGTTGGCGGTCCACTACCGTGCGCTTTACTCGACACTTTCTGCCACGCACCTCCTCATTGTGGAATCAACTTCCCGCAGCGGTATTTCCGAACCGGTACGACATTCAAATCTTCAAGAAACGAGCCTATACCTTCCTAAAAGGCCGGCAACGCATCCGCACTCCTTCTGGTGTAGCTGATGTCCATGGGCGGCGGTGATCACTTACCATCAGGTGACCCGCTTGCTCGTTTGCCTTCCTATAATATAAAAAGAAAAACATTTATAATTGTATATCCCTTTAACCTACCACGTGTTGTCTACCAATCATTTTTCTATTAACTTTTTTTTCACTATTACAAATTACTACAAACGCACACATACAAACACACACACACACATTCGCGCTCGCATAGACACACACACTTAGTGATATATTTAATGATTTCTATAGTTGTTTTATTTGGTTTGGTTCTAATAAATTAATTAATACCTAATAATTAATTAACTATATCAGAGCGCGTGAATCTACCTCAGAGAATTGACAGTTCTAGTGATAGATGACACTATAGATATGTTACGCGTACAGTCGCCATCAGATATATCGTAGCAGACAAGGTGACCAAATATATCTGAACAAATTAAAATGTCAATAAGTTCTGAACATACAACTAACCAATAATATCTGAACATTCAGTACTGCATTAATATCTGAGCAGATGCTGTCATTTACTTCTGAACATACAATAACCAATAATATCTGAACTGTCATCCTTCTTGCACGCCAATACCAATGCGAGGTTGCCTATCGTTTTAGAAATCAATTTGGCAACGTCGCGTTCGTCGCTCAGCATAATCCATACTAATATTATAAATGCGAAAGTAACTCTGTCTGTCTGTCTGTTACTCTTTCACGCCAAAACTACTGAACGGATTTAAATGAAATTTGGTATACAGATGGTCTAGTCCCTGAGAAAGGACATAGGCTACTTTTTATTGCGAAAAAGGGTTGTAAGGGGTTAAAAGTGGGGTAAAAAGTTACTTTTCCACGCGGACGAAGTCATCAGTTATTCGAAAAGTGTCTCATAATCACCTGAATGAATGAATGAATCATCAATCTCATCATATAAAAGAATACAATCATCTTTAACATGTTCGCTTCGTGATCGCTCGTTGGTATTTAAGGGGACAGAGTATTTATAAATATCTTCGTTTTTTTTATGAAACTCCTTAGTTTGCAATTACTAATGCATGCATCCTGGCCACACACTTTTAAAAATAATTTTCAGATTGAATTATGTAATGACACTTTGTTTCTTTTCTTTACGTAGGGTGATCGAGATAGTGATTGCCCACTTAAGAAATTGACACTAGTTTTATTTCAATATAATCCTTTTCTTTAACAATAAGAAATCAGAGTGTAATTATTTGACAACGTTAATAGTTTAGCATTGAGATAAGTTAGCAATAATTCAAACATCTAAAGAATATTTTATAATTATAACGTATAACAAAAATATCTCCTAAAAACACAGTGATTGCCCACTTGACACAGTCATTGCCAACCAAATGAGATAGTGATTGCCAACTATACCGCACGTTGTAATTCCATAAAAATACTATTAAATACTTAAAATTTTAGATCTTTCGTAAGTTTATGTGCGTTTAAGATATATTTCTAAGCTATTGAAATCAGTAACATCATCCAAATAAGATACCATTGACTAAGAAAACCCGTTTAGTTTCAAAATCTAGTAAAATCGTCAAATTGTTCTATCTACTTAGTTTCTCGTTATCTCAGCGAATAAATGGAATGTACCAATTTTACAAAAGATAAGTAGATACAGTTTTGAGGTTGTCGGAGGCCCAATGGGGGGTGAGGGGAGGGGGGAGGGGTTAAAAACATTGGCAGCATACTTGTGACTCCACTGGTGTTGAGTATGTGCGTTGGCATTCGCTTACCATCAAGTGATGCGTGTTTTGACTGCACATTATATATAATAAGCAATGCTGCCGCCCATGGTCACCTGCAACACCACTGAAGTCACAAGTGCGCTGCCAACCTTTTATCCCCTTCCCCCCCGGTGTGGGGCTCCGTTTCCCTGACTCACTCGGCGCAGGGGCTACTTCACGCTGGTTTTCTGTGAGGCAGTGGTATCACTCCGGTCAAATCGGCCCATTCATGCTGAAGCGTGGCTCTCCCACAGTTAAAATTTGAAAGTTTTTTTCTAATTATTACTAACTGCATCATTTGGTAATTAAATTTTAATATGTGATAGGTGGCTCACAAGCATACGGATCACATGATGGTAAACGATTGCCACCGCTCATAGACACTCGCAACAACAAGGGGAATCACAAATGCGCTGCCAACATTTTAACTCCTTTTCCCCCTTCATAGAGCCTCCGGTACACTCACGCGTTAGCGCCGCTTGATTTTGGTGATTATAGAATCACTCCGTTTAAGCCGGCCTATTCATACTGAAACGTGCTCTCCCACGGTAAAATACATAATATAATTACGGTATATATTTGGTTGTTCTTCTTACCACCTTTCCTCCAAGATTTTCGATAGCAGATCAAATTTTCCCCTATTTTTAGGTCAACTTTTTGTAAAAAGCAGTTTTTTCGAAACTCCTTGTACCTAGACCTAGATATAAAGAAAGATACAGGATATAAAGAAAATATTCGGTTCGATTATTATATCCCTCAAGTGATTTAGTAAATACCTACCCGGGCAATCACTGTCTCATACCCATGGCAATAACTGAATTCTGGTATGGCAATAACTGAATTTGTCATATTTTAGGTACAGTGATTGCCCACCCTCTTAAAATACTTAATGGAATAAAATTACGCCGCGATAACTGCTTCGAATGAAACATTAAGGCTTTAACTAACACGTCGTTGTGCTTTAACGCTCAAAAAAGAAAATTAAAGTGATACAAACTTCAAAACTACAAAATGTATCCTTAACAAATTCTGTAAGGAATTCGCATTTTTTGAAGTGACGGACACCCGCTGTCCAAAAACTGCCATTACAATATTTTTATTGAAAATTTTGCCAAATGTCTTATTTAGAACTCTAGTTAACAGTATCCTAGTGTTATTTAACGGATTTAATGTAAAACTACACCTTTGAAAATAAGTTAAAATGTATGTTAACCTTAATTCGGGCAATCACTGTACACTGGGCAATCACTGTCTCGGTTACCCTACTTTGTTTATCCTGATATATGACTGACATTTACTCAGATATTAATGCAGTAGGTACTGAGTGTTCAGATATTATTGGTTAGTTGTATGTTCAGAAATTAATGACTGGCATCTGCTCAGATATTAATGCAGTACTGAATGTTCAGATATTATTGGTTAGTTGTATGTTCAGAACTTATTGACATTTTAATTTGTTCAGATATATTTGGCCACCTTGTCTGCTACGATATATCTGACGGCGACTGTACCTACGCCTAGTGATTTTCTAGGCGATCGATTTTGTCCAACATACAGTACAGACCGCGATGGTCTTTACACTTCCGAAAAAGGATTTCGATCAAAACTAATTGTCACCAATTACGGCACAGCATCAGCCGGGAGGCGGACTCGGACTCGGAGGCGGACGGCGAGCGGCTGCTGGAGCTGGAGGAGGCGCTGCGCGAGCACGAGCCGCCCGTGCCGGGCCGCCAGCACCACCAGCTGCACCTGGCCATCGAGCCGTTGAGGTACCGCCACTTAAAGTTGGACCAGGCCTATGTAACTGTGCCCTGTGGCTAGGGGCGTTAAGAATACTGCCAAGGTATTCCCGGCCTGTCGTAAGAGGCGACTAAACGGGCTTCGGAGTACGTGAGCATGCCACTACTGGGGAGTGGCTTGCTCAGTATCACGACTCCGCGAGGGAAAAAATCCTACTGGGTGTCCTGGTAGGTCGCGCATTTGGGAAGGGCTGCATTGCGCCAAACATTTGGCTCAAAGTGGCGAGCGCGATTTGCGGCACGGTCTAGTCCCGGCTGTGGGGTATCCGACCGCGATTGCGCTGAGATGGACACCCCAGGGGTTTTGGTTAGGGTTAGAGTCCCACACACCACCTTGTCCCCCACATGTGGCAAGGTGAAGGCCATGATGGTTTCCAATGGGAAAAAAAAAGGCGTCTACGTAACGTCATCTATCGAATGTTTAATTTGCAAAAACCCTTCATTGACTGAAACGAAAGTCAAACATCATAGTATACTTAACAGTCAAATTGTAAAATCGACTCTTCGATCTTACTGTCAAACGCTGAATATCAATTGAGGAAATTTGACAGGTTGTGGTAACCTAGTGTGGCTATTTGTACTATTTATAGGCTTCCGAACTGAGCATATTTGTTTGAAAAAATTCGAAAAGACGAAACACTCAAGCGATTTTTCTACACCCAGCGCCATCTATTGGTAACTTGGAACTATTAACAAAATTGAAACTATGAGTACTATAATCCCATCAAAAACATAAATGTGAATTGTGCTAGCCAAGGTAAAAAGAGTGTTGTTTATCGAGTTCAGCGTCAAAAGAAATGATATCTAAATAGGTGCCAAGGTCAATGGTGAGTCCTACTCGGCTAATTTTCATTTACGTATTATTTATAGATCTCAATTTGGCATCCAAGCGCATTAATATAATTCGTAAATGACAATTAGCCAAGTAGGTCTCACCATTGACCTTGGCACCTATTTAGATATCATTTCTTTTGACGCTGAACTCGATAAACAACACTCTTTTTACCTTGGCTAGCACAATTCACATTTATGTTTTTGATGGGATATCATTACTTTTTGTAAGTACAAGAATGAGTAGCAAATAGTTTTTAAACTAGTGCAATATCGACGATTTTGTATACAAAGGGAATTTAATCCCATACTTATCGTTTTAGGGCTGTCGAAAAACCCTGGGTTTTCCCATCCCCATCCCATCACATGCCTTTTTACACGCTTTAATGGATTTCTTCCTTCACCGAATAAACCATGAGGAACGCCATATGGATAGCAAGCACACTTCGATTTTTACTGTGTAAATCTTCAGCAGCATTTAATTCCGAAGCAGCTTCATAATATGAATTATGTTGTTAAACATAGCATGCTCCTTCGATACTCCTTCCTAATTGTATTATTGTTAGAAGAGTAAGACTCAGACAGGTTAGGAACTTGTTACGGACGTATAAGTACCTACTCTACTACCGATATGCGCAATATTTTTAAAGTTTGTAGCATAATATTTTTGTACCTAAACAAGGAATTGAAATGGAATAGACAGCTTCCATTGGCGGCATGTTAACTATTTGGTGTTAACTTTAAGTAGCTCTTCACCCATCACTGTAGAGTTGTAGTTAGTTCCTTGCCTTCCAGTGTCTACATACGTACTTTATATAGACTTGCGCAATATGTTCGTTCGTTGCATATTATTGTACCCAAACAAAGAATATGCCATAGTAGAATGAAAAAGACAACATCCATCGGGGGGCATTTTAACTATTCGGTGCAAAGAAAGCACTTCACCCACCAGTAAATTTACCGTAGTAGTATGAGCCATTTTCCTACGTAAGCCTCAATTTCTCAATTCAATCTCACAGGCAACTAGGGCGACGTGAAAATAGCAATACAGACATAAATTCCGCAATACTAAGGTATCGGTAAGATTATTTTGTATGGGAAGGTCGCTGGCCTTATAAGTAAACGAAAAATCGAAATGCGTGCGTGATATACTTGACACCCAGCGCCATCTATTGGTTTAATGTGTAACTAATATTTTCATACTATATAGACTAGGAAATGAATTACTATTATAATTTTGACTAATCGTCATTGTAATTTTTTTTTTTTATGTGATAGGTAGCAGACGAGCAGGCGGATCACCTGATGGTAAGCAATTGCCGCCGCCCATGGACACATGCAACACCAGTGGAGTCACAAGTGCGCTGCTAACCTTTTATCCCCTTCCCCCCCGATGGGCCTCCGGTACCCTCACTCACTCGGCGAAACACAGCACAGGAAATGAAAATGAATGTTAAATAAAAATGTTGGGAAGTTACATATTAACATTTTTTGTATGGTTTTGTTCTAGGCGAGATCCAAATTGCAATTGGCAATTTGGTGCCATATTTAATTTTACTTATATTATTATCATTTTTAGAATATTTTACTATTATTACAAACTAAATAGCTTCCCAAATAAGGAAAAAAAAATTCTCATAAATTTTCCGTCCTGGTTTGAACCCGCGTTTTAGTGATTTCGGGAAAGTAGCGTACGCCACTCGGCCAACCGGTCACGTCTGGCTGAGTCGAATTTGGTCATTATAACAAGGATGGTTACTCTCATAGAAACAATTTATAGAAATTTTATAATAAATATATAAAAATGTCGTACTTTCAGATTTTTCCCACAATATTCACGTAACTACCTATCTGTATGCCAAATTTCAACTTTCTAGGTCATCTGGAACTAGGAAATAATTTTCGTCTATCTATAGTTGATAAAAATGACGATTTTTGGACATCAATATCTAAATAACTATTAAAGGTATGTTCATGAAATTTGGAGCATATAGTTATCTTGCTCATCTCATTCCACATGCCAAATTTCACACGTCTGTGTGCAATAGTTTTTGAGTTATGAAGGGGTCGAAAGTCGCTCTAAATGGTTCGTGTAATATTACCCTTGTTCGCTTAGTCGCCAATTTTTTTTTTTTTACCTTGGCTTGACACGCTCCCGCGTGTCTAGATATAGGAGACCACTATAATAGTTAATTTCCTTCAAGATATATCATTTAGCATCATTTGCTTCTTCAGGGCTCCCGAGCTAATGTTCCAACCTTCAATGATGGGCAATTTGGAAGCTGGTCTCGCGGAGACCATGGAATACGTGTTCAAGCACTTCAGCCCCGAGGATCAGCTACTTCTGGCTAACAACGTCTTTCTCACTGGAGGATGCTCGCAATTTCCAGGTAGGTGATACTTTATCAACTTTGTACAGTGTGTACATCTGTGAACATTTGTAAAGGTGGTGCTTTAGGAGATGAATCAAAGTCGCTAGTTAGTGACAAACTGTGTTTATTATGGATGTAACATCAGTATAAATATTGGATTAAATAGGTTAACATATGAAAGTACATTCCTCCCTTACAATTTACATCCCTTTAACCGCAGACTTCTTCCAATTATTCTGAACAACATTTGTTCTATGACTTTTGGAAATTCGCATAACAAAAAATTCAACTTTCCCTACAAAGTAATTTTGTGACGAATTTTCAAGTCGTATTAAAAGGAATGGGATTTAAATGTTCTCAGATACACCTTATGTCCATAGCTGTTGTTTCACTCATGTATTCTATTTCTGTGCAATAAAGAATATCTATCTATCTTGTATACATGCCATGAAAACGTTTTTTCGAGGGACTAATGAAGTTCTCATGCCAAGCTAATGGGCTTACTATACCATTAACATAATCAACAGTGCGCCATCATCTTTCTCATCACCTTTTTGACGGATTGTTTTTTATTGCATCAGGGCCAGCTTTAAGCATATTTTCTGCTACGTAATAATTCTAAGCACGTGCCCTTTCATTGTTCAATTGTTGCGAAAACAATGCTTAATGCATATTAATATGTTATTCGTGTACATATGGACCCACAAAATATATAATATAGGTATTATTTACGACGAGACCATAACTTTTCTACTACATGAAATATTCCCCTTCCAGGTCTAAAGGAGAGATTAGAAAGAGAACTCCTAGAAATGCGTCCGTTCCAATCTACGCACAAAGTGGTAATGGCCAACAACCCATGCCTGGATGCGTGGTACGGAGCGCGCGACTTCGCCGGCAGCAACCAGTTCGAGGAATGGTGCATATCCAAGGAGGAGTACTACGAGATGGGCGGGGAGTATCTGAAGGAACATCACTGTAGCAATAGGTATTATAAGAGTCCAGCGCCTATTGCCGATAATATAAATACACTGGGACCTGCGGGTGATGCTAATGTTGTCAAAGAAGAAATTGTAGTAGATTGTTAGGTTTTAAAATAAATTATTTGAGCATGTTTGAACTTTTATTTATAAGAGACGCAGACGTTTGGATAATATTTATTTATAAAGGGATGTAGCTACACCTTAGGTGACTTGTAGTGTACAGACAGCCACACATCAGGTTACCACAAACTGTCAGATTTCCTCAATTGATATTCAACCTAATTTGTTTGACAGTAAGATGAGAGTCGATTGAAGAAATTTGTCAGTTTTGTATACTTGATGTGTGGCTGTACGTACACATTGTGTGTAATGTGTCGAGAAAAACGTGACAACGAGCTCCTATGCCATACCAAATAGGTTTCCATACCCTGGGCGCCATCATTTATTTTCACAACTTTGCAGACGGCGGGGCGGGTTGGGCATATGCATATAGCATAAAAGATAATCCTATACTGCCAACGCACACGCGAAGGCCAAAATAACCTGTGCGGTATGTCAGTGACTGCGGACGTGGGCGAGCATATCCTTATGGTGTCTATTTTTCTTCTTAAGACGAAGGGTACGGCACTCTAGCGCCGCCAATTGATTTTAATTTATAGCTACTAAGCCGGATCTATTATTACCTATCACTGAACCCCAGCCTCTCGGCAAACACTTTTACTATTTATTGAATAACTATGCACAACTATACTTAGTAGCTATAAATTTAAATCAATTGGCGGCGCTAGAGTACCGTACCCTTCGTCTTAAGTTAAAATTAATCAAATAAATAATATAATAATGTATCGGGGAAGATATACTAGAGGGATCAGTAAAACAAAGCGAATTAGCCACAAATATCATGGCACGTTTATTTTTCTCCACTACATGGCGACTTCTAAAAGAATCGTGACTTGTTATTTTGCATTCATATAGTTTCTTTTTTTATTAGAGCTCTGCAAATGAGCACTAAAGAATAATTTTACAATGTATATTTTTCCATAAATTAAATAAACTCTGTATTTAATTTGATCTCAATATAAATCACTATGAACTGAAAAAAATTATAAACGATTTGTTAGTTCGCTAATTATATTGATTGATGAGACTATATAATAAAGAGTACATTTAAAAAATCACATTAAAGCATATACATAATGCTGACTACATAAACGCTCTTACAGCCTCTCCGCTCCCCGTGATGTAGTATACTCAAAAATATCAACAATAAACAATAAGACTTTCCATACAAGATAAACAAACCAATATAATAATATTTTTTATCACAATCAATTCAGACTATATAAAAATAACTAAATATTATTCTCTGTAATGAAGGCTGTAAGAGCTATATTCACGTGCAATGTAATACACCACAATTAACAAATCTAACTTATTTAAAATATAAACTAGCCTAAAAATTTTAACAATTAAAGAAAAACGGTTGTAGTTAAAATATTGGTCATTAAAACTCTGAAGAGCTATAACTAAATGACCGGATCATCATGCCATGATGTTTGCTTATTGAATTTTAATAAAAAATTTGCACTTAAAGGGATGTAAATAACTCCAAAACTTGGTTAATAATGGCTTACAGCCATGTAATATAATTTGGTTAGAATATACAAATCGTATAAAATCAGTGACTTAGAAATAGCTCTCAGTATATAAAAAAAGTTAAAATCCTTAGGCTGTACTCTCGTATGATTATAATGTAAGCAACGCAATATGTTGGCAAAGCGGAAGTTCGCGTAACTCTAACGATACAATATAACTAAATATGTATGTACCTTAGACATTATGATTACACAAGGCTCACTGTATTTGCTCGTAACTACCACGACGTGTACTGCTCGACGTGGCCTAGACTAGTAGCCTGCCTCGACAAGGGAACTAAGTAGTATACAATTATATTCTCGGGTAAGGATATGTACGTTTTCTCCAACAAAAATCTGACCGTTTACACTTTGAATTTAGGTTGGTCCTTCACCACAACCGCTCCGATATTAACAACGAAATCAACAAACATATTTCTAACACTGCCAAAAATTCCGGTGAGTATTCTTATTTTTAAGCTGTGATTCTTTAAATTTTAAAAGTAATTCAGTCTTTTCTACGGTTGAAAAGAAAGAGAGAATACCAAAAACATGTACCACTCCTTTGATTACGTAAATTTAAATGGCTCATTATTACATTCTAAATATAGTAACTAACATCGGTATGTAAAATAGCTGGGACAGTGAAGACACACAAGTTACAAACCCACTAAATACTTGGTACGCAAAGTTCAATTTGCTAGCGGACAACACCTCTAACCTGTGCTTCTTCAGTGTTCGCGCGGGCCCGCCCCCTACGAGTGACGTCACGCTCGCGCGTTCGACGCGCTGCGTACTGGATGCTCACCGCGGAGACGACACTCGTAGACTGCTAGGACCCGCCGATCTCTACTTCCCCATTAACTCGATTAGGGTGAATCAACGAGAGGATATAATGATAATAATTAAAGAAAAAACAATGATAAAGACAGTAAACATATAATAACAAAAATATATTACCTACTAATTCTAGAATTTATAAAGAAACAACCACCCTCATCGAGTTACGGGCAATTAGATAAACATTTATATATACTTTTTATATGTAAACTAGTATACTATGTTGGTGTTTCTATTTCCATTCATAATATCTATGGATAATACATGGTATCAACATTGAGAAACATCTATAGCATGATGCTCACCAATGATGTTACATACTATTGATAGACTATGGTTTTAAAATTCCACGATGATTTCTCATAAATTGGTATCTGAAGGTTTATACTACTCTTTAAACCCAAGTCCTAGTTTGTCTAAATAATACTGTTATCAATGGCTTGGTAAGAAACTTACTAAACATTTAATAATTTGAAAAAAAAAACGCGTTAAGATGTTATCCCTAACCTTCTGGGCAACTAAATGCATCCGTCATATTATTATCTTAAAATATTGTGTACATATTTTTTTTTATTTTATTAATTTTAAAATGATAAATGAGACATTGGCCTATTTTTCATGTTTCTTTCAAATACAGAACTATCAAAATATAAAAAAATATTGAGGACTATCAAACAACATTCATATGTATATATTATTATATGTATACGTATGTACATCTACAAGGAAAATTTTGATTTTAGTACATAGTACCCAAAGTATAGTTCTGCGCTAAATATTCTAACATTAATTCCATTTTACTTTTTCTCAGTTCGATATTTTATTACTATGATTGTAGACTGAATCTTTGCTACCAATCACGAATACCTATTTTATGCCGAATCGCAATTTTCTCTTTTCGATATACTTGAATAAATAAATCCTACTCATATTTACAATCTGACCCAGCACATGGACACATACAATATGGAAATAAAATAATGTATGTGTATAGAAAATAACGCTACGTACGTAGAAATATAATAAACAGAGTAAATAAAACAGTTTAAGTGTGAACAATAAAATAACAGGCGACGAGGAGATAACTCATTTACAATATTTTATTTCCAGTTCTACCCTGACCTGCAGACTTAACTAACTTACTCTACCACTCATGTACATAGAAATGGCACCAATCTATCTTTGATATCAATAATGGCAAACCATAACCGTAAGGAACCCCCGCGGCGGACCCGGCCGCACCCCCGTGCGCTCTACTCTGTCTCAAGGTATTGGAAGACTACTGCTCTAACACTATCATAATCACTATTATTCGAAATAGTATAGTAATGGAAATATCCAGTTCGCACTTTACTACTGTAAAATGAAAACTGCATTATCCTAAATGGTAATCAAAATATGCTGTATACTTATGATGCTTTATATGTATGAGAGTACACTTAATATGAATATCCATATTAGAAATTAGAAAAAATAATGATGTTCTATCGTGGTGTTATGATTGATATTGCCTAATGTCGCTATCCGCTAGAAGGCACACAAAGTTTTAGTAAGAAGCTTCACAAATGATACCGGCCCCCGGCCACACTGATCAGGACCTTATCTGAACGCAATACGATTAAAAAATATTGCCAATTTTATGTTGCAAACAGGCACTTCTCTGGATTTCTCCAATAAACATCATATACGACATTAATTTTTGTGAAGCTTTCAATATTGCCTCTGAGGACTCTGAAAGTTGTGTATTATTTGTACTTATTTATTATTATTACTTCATATGAACTTGAGACTTTAAAGCATTCTTATGGATTACTATGAGGAGTATCTTTTAGAGTCCTTTACATTTTCAGCGATCAAAATACTTTACCTCTCACTGGTAACAATTCTATAAAATTATTGAACTCCATTATACACTGACACATCCTAAGTTAAAGCATCGCAATAAGATATTGTTACATTTCACTACGTCTAATGAGAGTGGGTATGATAAGCGAACGACGAACATTTAATTTAGAATTTCAAACTTGGAGATTTACCATTCACGATTCCAAAATTTATCACACTAAGCAAATTAGAATATGAGATCAAAATTTTTAGGCCTACAATCTAAAATGATGAGAGTTTTAAGTATCGATTTATGAACGCCACCACGAGAATTAATATAATTATGTGATGGTATAGATAAATCACAGTTGTGGGTAAAAATCACAATGCATATTATAGGCGGTACCGCTACGTGACTACTCGCTACGTCTCCTCTCTATGTGACGTCCACCAGGTGGCACAGGGATTCCACAAGCAACGAAACCTCTCCCTCCGCGAACTCAACGGGCAAAACAACCGAACTAACCGATAGCTGTGCATGAGTCCATGCGACAAACCTAACCGAAGGAGCTTCCAGTCTCCCCAATTCAAGTATTTATTATCATGGTAATAGCTGCTCTTGTTGATGGCTGCCAAACTTTAATATTGCACTCTGGCTGCTCGCTGGTCAACCGACAGCTGCAAATATGACAAACTAATCAACCATACTTCTAAATTATTACGTACAAGGAATACACAATGTAACTACGATCAGCATCAAAAGTTTCTTAGCTTAGGTAGATAAGAGAAAATGAAGAATAGGTAGGTAACCTAAATTATCTAACAAAAATTGGTCTATATGCCTGGATCATGTTCTGACATAGCATAAGTAATATATATACAGTAGTGTAACTAAGGCCGCTCGGCGGGTTATTAGGCCAACTTCTGCGTTGGGTTAGGGTTGTCATATGAGTGACAATGTGCTAATGTGTGGATGAAAACACGTATGTACATTTTGATCAGTTATTTGGGATGCAGTATGATGAGCACTCAAAACGCTATCATCCCTTTTTAGGCAACTTCATACGAGACCACAAAATGTGTATATAGATCTAAAACTTCAGAAACCTTTGACAACTCTGTCGTATGGGTGTTACTTTTGTTGCTGACAGTAGTGAGTAACAGTATACAGTGAAAGAACATACCTATTTACGCGATCAGTCTCCAAGATGCATTTGTCCAGACATCTGCGGCTGCGGTGTTGGGGTATGCGGAGGAGGGGGCGAAGCTGCAACAGAAACAAAACTTCCATGACTCGTTCTATAAATGCGAACAAAAGTCTGGGCGATCCGTCTACTTGTCAACCATATATCAGTCAGCTACATAAGAAACAAAAACTTGGTGGCTGTACGTGACGCAGTGAGCAAACGGAATTTACGAACGAATCTCTATCCCCGTCTCTTTCACACGCGTTGTGCGTATCTTTTGTTAGGATCATCATCATCATCATTTCAGCCAATGGACATCCACTGCTGGCCTGGCACATAGGCCTCCCCCAAAGTTCTCCACATAAATCGGATGGACAATTTGTTAGGATGGGACAAGTATATTCATCATCGTTAGGAGTGATGTGGTAATGAGGGTTTTTGCAAATGCAAAATCCGATAGATGGCATTGGTTGTTTCTCATAATTTCATACTTTTGACATAATACGTGAAAATGTAACCAATCCACTCGTTGTTAGACCTGACGTCAGCGTAACGCCATCTATAGGATTTTGCATTTGCAAAAACCCTCATTTATTTAAACTCTCCCTCCTGACTCATCTGATCTCCTAGATCTTCATGGGCGGCAGTGATTACTTAACAGGTGACCCGCTTGCTCGTGCATCACATCTATACTAATTATAAAGAGATAACTTCTATAGAAAACGACCACGAAAACGCTTGCGCGATGTAATTGGACACAGCCCATATATTGGGTTTCATTTCTCAATTACGGTCCCGAAGCGAAGTGAGGGCGGGCCACTAGTTCGTAGTAATAAATAACTTACATATTGACGCGATAGACTGCGGCGACATGGCTGACATCTTGCTCGTGTCTTGCATGGACACCTGCGTCCCTTGAGACGTCATGTAGCGATTCACCATCGGCACAAAGCTGCAAATAAAATAATAATATAATAATAATAAAATAAAATAAGAAATAACCATAGGTTCCTTAAGATCTCCCAGTATCGCGGTTAAATAAAAACATGACATAAATCGAAATCTTAGAGAAATGTTATCTTCTTCTATCTTCTATAGACAACGACAAGGCTTATAGGTAAACCGAAAACACAAAACGCTAGCGCGATGTAATTGAATACAGCGCCATCTATTGATTCATTTTTGAATTACGGTCCCGAAGCGAAGTGAGAGCGGGCTACTAGTTTTTAATAATCCAGTCAGATTGATTGGTGGAATAAAAGGACCAATCTTCATTTTTGGGTTTTTCCCCGTTTGATTCGACGCCCAGCGCCATCTATTAGAATTAGAATGTAGAACTACTGTTCCGAAACGATGCAAGGATGGGCCCATAGTCTAGTATAAAATTAACAAGATTTCATTTTTTCACAGGGCATTCTTACGGAAGGCCGGGAGTATCTTAGCAGTAATAGTATAGTCCGAGGCAAGAAAGTGTAGTTATGACCTTGAGTGCGCAGAAACCAATTTTGATACGAAAGTCTCCTTTTTTACAAGTGCGCAAAATAACGGTCATCGCTATACTTTCGTGCCTCCAGCTATACAGGGTGTATCTGTGAACATTTACATCCCTTGTAAGCACGTGTTCTATCAAACCATTCTGAACAACATTTGTTCAGCAACTTTTCCAAATTCTTCGAAAATTTTTTCGACTCCCCATATAAAACGGCTAAGTCACGTGACCGACTTTATATGGAAAGATGAAAATTTTTTATGCGAATTTTCAAAAGTCATAGAAGAAATGTTATTCGGAATGGTTGGTAGAACACCGTGGTTAAAGGGATGTAAATGTTCACAGATACACCCTGTAGTGTTGCGTACCTTAAGTCACAAACGCCAGGCGAGTCGAAGTTGCTGTTGGAGTTGTTGGTGTTGGTGGCGACGCTGTTGATGGTGCCCATGCTGTTGGCGGACACGTTGCTGTGGTTCTCCCGGTGCACGCGGTTGTGATGTCTCAATTAACAACAAATTATTATCTGATAAATCTCTCTTGTGGCAGATGAGCCGACGGATCGCATGATGGTAAGCGACTACCGCCGCCGGTGGACACCTGCAACACCAGTGGTGTCACAAGTGCACTGCCAACATTTAACCCCATTTCCCTCAATTGGGCCTCCGGTGCTCTTACGCATCCATCCACACTCGTCCTAACATATTTGATGAAATCATCCTTCTTTTCAGCCGGTAACAATATCACTACGCTTGACGAGTGGTTGTAGTCGTAAATTCAGGCATTGGTGGCATGCTTTACAACACACCGCCACTCTTCTTTGATGGCCGCCTTCCTTCCTTCTCCTTTCTTTTATATGATGGAATACAACAAAGAGTATTTAAGGCGACTTATTCATACTTTTATGAAAGATTCCCCCGGTCATGTTGGTATATTAAGGACAATCAAGATAATAAATAAATAATAAATAAATTGAGACAACATCACATACATCGTCCTGGTCCCAAACTAAGGTTTTCCCTTGTGCTATGGAAACCAGAAACAACGAAGGAACCACATACACCCAGACCTAACACAAATATCTGTTTCATCAACAAACATTTGTGTTAGTACGGGAATAAACCCGCGACCCTTACGTCTCAACCGGCGCTCAAACCATTGCGCTAAACGGGTCGTCAAAAGATGGCCTCACTCCGCCTGATGATAAGCGGCCGTGAGATCCAAATAATGAGGTTGACAGGCACAAAAGAACGGTCAAGTTGGCGAAGTAACTCACCTTATAAGATAACTGTCCCTTACGAAGGTGCGTCCGCACACGCTGCACTCGTAGCACGGGCCGGCCGAGTGCGTGCGGATGTGCAGCGCGAACTGCGCCTTCGACGTGAACGTCATCGAGCAGCGGTCGCAGTTCAACGGCTTGTCCGCCACGTGGGACCATCTGCAAGCAATAAGCCACTTAGTTATATGACTTATAAGGTTTAATTCACACTTGCACCACAAAATAAAGACTCTGAGACAGAAGTATAATTCCCCACTAAGAGCTAAAAATATGTCATGTACTCACGCATGCGCACTAACGGGCAAAAACGCCTTTTCGACCACATTAATCCTAACTTATGACATAAGATTGTCAAACTGTCGAGGTCTATGGTAGAGGCCGCGCGCTTATGTACTCGTGCCGGGCAACAACCCTAGCATATGTCGACGAACTCTTCTAAATTCAAAATCAAGGCTGAGTCAGCCTTCTGTGTCAAAGTCTTTATTTTGTGCTTGCACTAAGTACAGATTGGAGTTAGTACAATTGTGAACTAAGTAATCTACGATTTAAAGTTCACAATTGCACTAACTACATTGTAGTTAGTAAAGGTGTGCACTAAACCATCGTATGATAATGGTGATGAGGATATTTTCTATAGTCAGTCAACTTCAGGCGGAGAATCAAGAGGAGAGAAGGGCAGCACGTCATCCCAAGAGTAACCTTTTTTTTGTATGTATCTGCTATTTTGTGCGTGTCTAATATTCATTATATTTAAGGCGTCACCCAAGGTCCAGCCTGGAAACCAGTGCTGCAGCATCATGCTGAGGCTGAACCTTGTTGGCCGCAACTTCTGTTACTTTATTTTGTCTTTTTGGCTATGTGTTAATGTGATGTGGTCAAATAACTTAACGTTGTAAGACCCATACAGCAGACACAAAAGAAAATCAATTGTTTTCGCCTTTTAAAAGGTTTTTGGGTCTTACGACGTTAAATCATACTTCGGATGGTTGACTGTTGCTCTCCATTTTAGATTGGCAAACAATATAATGTCTTTTAAAAAGTTGAAAAGATTAATACAAAGCATGCATCAACATGTAGATCTAAAAGGCATTGTGCTGAGATCTCAAAGAAATTCCAGAAGAAGATAACTATTCTTATTAATCCTACTTTAAAATGGATAAAATTATAGTACACACTGCGTCACGACGGGTTAATCTTTTTGGACTTTGGACCGTATTGTCTGAAATACAAGTGCTATTTTTGCACTGGTGCTAACTCGGCCTGACGCTGTCTGTACAAAATAAAATGTAAACCGAACTAATCCTCACCTGTGCGCTGTTACATAGCTCTTCACAGCAAATCTTTTCTGACAAATATCACAAGCATATGGCCGTTCCCCTGAAAGCAATCGATCATTAGGGGCACGTAAAATAAACAACGTAACGAACAACAGACAAAGCGTAACCCAGCAATGAAACAAAATAAAGATGATAAAGCAAGAATGAAGGAAAACGATGTTAGAAAGACGGCAAGATGCAACTAGACAGTAATGATGCCAGTTCCAAATTAATGATGCGTAAGCCAAGAAATTAAATAAATAATAGTACTGAAACTTAAGTGATGATGCAGCCGCTGATAAATCAAATCATGACGACGTTGTCGGTGCCACATCATTGAGGACTATTTAACGCCTGCGATCGCAATTTGCCGTCTTCTTAACTTTCATCTTCTAACTGCGGTAAATACTTCACACATGTTCGTTTCGTTTTATTTATTAATCATCTCGCCTTCTACTAAAATCTTCTTAGTGCCGTTCGTGAACATGCATCACTATGTGTGAACCAATTACCGATCACTAATTTCACACACAATCAAACGATTAGCATTTTTACTAAGCTGTAAATTGCAAAAATTGGTCTCAAGAAAGGGCTGTTAATCATAAAAATGCTTGTCGTTGCATTGCGGGGCTCGGGAGGAGTCTCTGTCCACTGCCATGAGACAGCACAGGCAAGCTCATAGAAGCGTCGCGAGAGGAGCGCAAGCGCGGCATACCGGTGTGTATTCGCTTGTGGATGTTGAGCGTGGACTTCTGCGTGAAGCGCTTGTAACAGATATCGCACTCGAACGGCCGCTCGCCGGTGTGCGTGCGCATATGGATCTCCAGGTACGGCTTGCAAGTGAACGCCGCCGGGCACTCCATGCACTGATACGGCCGCCCTTGCACTGACACCAACGTTAATGTATTGTACACCCGTCACACACCACTATCAACGGTACTCACGACTAATATAACCCAATCCTGACATGTGGCACCGACAACTCAAATCCAGAACAGTTAGACAAAAATGCTAGAAGTCATTAATAAATACAGAATTAAGAAACCATGAGTCGATGATTAGCTTATATGATCATTAAATGCGCAATTAGAGAATTCAAATAATAAAATAGTAAAGTTCAGTGAGGCTAAGCTACGGCGACTGACCTGTGTGCGTTCGTTTGTGTATATTGAGAGTGGATTTTTGCGCGAATCTCTTGAGGCATACGTCACACTGGTAGGGGCGCTCTCCCGTGTGCGTGCGGTTGTGGATCTCCAGGTACTGCTTGCACGTGAAGGCGGCCGGGCACTGCAGGCATTGGAACGGGCGGCCCTGCACTGTGGACGAATACAGACGTCAGTGAGGAGCAGGCGGCGCGCCACCTCCCCGCGTGCACGCATCAACACTAGTAGCCCACATAACGTTCATACATCCCTAAGCGGCCGCCGTACACTCGGCCTACGTACCTGAATGGGTCCGCTTGTGGATGTTGAGACTGGATTTCTGGGTGAAGCGCTTCAGGCAGATGTCGCATTGATAGGGGCGCTCCCCGGTGTGGGTGCGCGTGTGAATCTCCAGGTATTGCTTGCAGGTGAAGGCGGCGGGGCACGACAGGCACTGGAACGGTCTCCCCTGGACTGGTGCCCAACACATATATTATAGCAGCGGCGAGTCCGCAAGGACGCTAGACGCCCTCGCACTACGGAGATCGCGGTGCGGACTGGTCGCCGCTCGCCGCTAACTCCGCTCCAAATCTTTGTCACAACATTGAGTACCGTATGATCTATGAGACACGAATAGACAAGCACGACACAGAGAGATTTGGAGGAGAGTGGTCGTGTGAGTGGAGAGAGGCCGGGGGCGGGCGGGTGGCCAGTCCGGCGCGCGGTGCACCCACCTGTGTGCGTCCGTTTATGTATATTGAGGCTGGACTTCTGCGTGAAGCGCTTGAGACACGCGTCGCACTGATACGGCCGCTCGCCTGTGTGCGTGCGCATGTGAATGTCCAGGTAGGGGCGGCGGGCGAAGGCCGCCGGGCATTGCCCGCACGTGAAAGGACGCCCTTGCACTGCGCCCAGTGCACACACAAAAGCGAGTAACGCACGTCGCCGACGCATGCTGGCAACGATGCCTTTGGTCGCCCGCCCACTGCCAATCTCAACCTCATGCGGCCGCGAGGACCGATTTACCCCAATTTTGAACCCAATTTGGTCAGTCAGCCCGTGGCCGACGTGAGCGCCAATGAATGCGTCATTGCGGCGATTGCATTACCGCTTTTGTGAAAGAATTAATATTCATGAAGAAATGATGTAATATAAAAATGATACACTAAATCACCGTAATGTTTGCAAATGAGAGGGGGTAGTATGGTCGGCAGATTAAATTATGATAGGCGGAAGTGAATGCAGAAGTACGTGAAAGCGCGCATATCAGTAAGTTAAAGATAACGAGATGTTAGTCGAAAGCAACGAGATGGAAGCTACTGTAATGAGGGAATGTAAAACAACGGGTTAGGCGGGCAACGGAAAAATAGGAACGAAGCATGACGCTAAATGGGATGTGTGAGTGCGTGATCACTCGTAAGTAGTTGCATCTATCGTACCGGAAGGAATGCTGCGGTTTATAATATATGTGGGCTACTAACCCGTATGTATTTTTTCGTGCAAATTGAGCGCGCACTTCTGCGTGAAGGACTTGAGGCAGACGGTGCACTGGAACGGCCGCTCCCCTGCGCCGCCACGCACGGACACGGGGGGACAGAGAAACAAAACAAAACCACGATGGACAAATAATACTACTAGTCACGCTTCAACGCATACCAATCCATCTTTACTTTTTAACTACCATGAGGGAATTTTATTACGTTATTTGTCCATCAAACATTCTCTCTCCTACTTGAAATTAACGAAAATCCTCACAACGTACACATGCTTTACTTTACTGTTTGTGAATAGTTTTTGAGCGTGTGCAACCTATGAAAATTTGCCTTTCATGTAGGAATGTAAAATTCTATAAAACATAAAAAAAACACTTCCGAATCGCTAACCATTTAAGTATCTTATCTTTAACTTAGAATTTAAATAATTTGGGAGCCCTTAAAAACTATTCACAAAACATAGGTGTCAAAGCCACAACCAGAAAAACAAAGAAGCTAAACAAATAATAGGTAGAATTGTGGCTTAGAAACCGAATGAAAATAATAATGTAATGTCAAGGGACCCACCAGTGTGTATACGTTTATGAGTGCCCAGGCTGGACTTCTGCGTGAACCGCTTGTCACAGATGTCGCACTGATAGGGGCGCACTTTGTTGATCAGCGATTGGATGTGCTCCTCTAGAAATACCAACAAAATTCAGCTACAACAACGATTCTGCACCATGCACTGCTTTGATGAAAGTGCCTAATAATGTGAGCTCTATAATAAAATTTCATTGTCTACTTAAGGATTTTAGGGGAAAATGCCTACCAGTGTGTATTTTCCCATGACGGCCCAGGCTGGACTTCTGAGTGAAGCGCATAAAACAGATGTGGCACTGGTACGGCCGCACTTTCTCTAACAGGGCTCGTCTGTGCTCCTCTATAAGTTATACGAGTTTCGATATAGCAACTCAGCATCCTCTCAATCAAACAACATGTATTTCATTAAGCCTAGCGGGTTAACATATCCACTCTCTCACACACATTCAGGGGGAGGTAGGCTATGCGGTGTCTAGTGTTTCGTTAGTACCGATCTGCCTCAAGGGTAACGTCACGCATACGTCGGCAGTAGGTAGAGATAGGGACCCACCGGTATGTATTTTTCCGTGCCGGCCCAAACTTGATTTCTGGGTGAATCTCACAAAGCAGACGCCGCACTGGTAGGGGCGTTCCTTAGCCAGCAGCGCGCGTCTGTGTTCCTCTGAACGAAACCATCGCACAAGTCAAATTAGGTCTTAACATCACTATGGAGGAAGAGTTTAGCCGGCTTTAGGAGCCGCAAGGGACAATTACAACACGGTCAAGAGATAGACATAGATTGGGCACAGGGCGGTACTGAGTACCCAAACAGAACCCACCCGTATGTATTTTCTTGTGTCGGTTGAGGCTGGAGCTCTGCGTGAACCGCATCTGACAGAGGTCACACTTGTAGGGCCGGTCCTTCACCATCAACGCGCGCATGTGCTCATCTAGAACCCAGGCCACATTCCAACAACACACTGCGGCAGCTCTCGCCGCGAACAAACATACAGCGGATTCCTCGACCGACCTAGTGGAGGTCCCTTGTATGTTTTACCTCCCCCTGTTTGCCTCGCATCAGTGAAGCCTTCCTCACGCCCTGATTTAGGTTTTGTAAAGCGAATTTAGCTGTTCGACACATCTCAAAAACTATTCACATTTTTAGTTAAGCATATGTATTGTCAATTGTTTCTTGAGCGAACTGTGTGTCGCACCAGTGTCTAGATAGAATTAATTATATACTCCATATTTGGCGTAATATATGTAAGTATATAAAGTAGAAAGAATAATAAGTAAACAGATGTTTGTTAAGAAGCTCCGTCCAGAGGCCGCGTGCTACATATGAGTACATAGTGTTTTACATATCAGAAAATAATGTACGAACTTTATATGGGAAAATAAAGCCATTCATACATTTTATTTGGTTAATTGAGTAGAAATATAAATAAGTAGGTACGTAATTCTGTGACTCCCTATAAATATTTATAATAATAAAATAAACACATAAAACATAAATGCAAAAGCAATATGGTAGGTATTCAGATATTAGAAAAATCTTTTATCTGTGGCTTTCTGATGTTTAATAACACCAGCAAAGCACTATTGCATACATAATGTATTTAAATAATAGGTTCCAAAATAAATTACTGTGTGATATTAGGAAAAGACAATACATATAAAATATAACTCAGATATCAGGGCGTCAAAATAGGATATTTTAATAAGCAAAATATGTAACTATATTTGACTGTGAATATTACGAAAAAATTAAAATCAAAAATAATAAAATTTACATATTTTGGTTTCACGGAAACAGGAGGAGGTTAAAATATTAAATTCCAATTATTTCTTGTCATTTTTTAAGAATACCCTCATGGTACCAAGAATATGGGATACTATGTTATATTTCCCTGTATCTTTGTGTCTCAATTTCTATCAAAGTATATAATTAACCACTAAAAGTTTAAATATACATGTTTCCTACAGTTGGACCATAGCATGTTGTAGCAACTTCCTGCAATGTCCCACACTGGGCATGGGATATAAACTACTTGTTAAATGACAAAATACCCTAAAACCTCCATCCTATGTTGTTGCTATCTAGTTTTCTTAATTCAGGGACAAAAAGTACTTTAGAACAAAGATATTTACTAGTTAGAAGACTGTTATTGTTTATGTCAAGTGGTATTATTCATTTTTATACACACCAGAATTGTAAATCTTTATTTAGTACTTCAAACCGACTATAACAAAATAATACTTCACTTCATTTAATTACAATATTCTTCACATTTTTTTTTATTAAATAACCAGTGTCATCAAAATAAAGATATTATTAAAAAAATTGCCTCTCATTTGAAATTTATGATTTTTAGTGTGTACTTAAATGACGAATGCCACAATGTTAAGGTTAAAATTAAATAAGTATAAATCATAGGTACACTCATTTCTGACGCTTATTTCATTAAAATGACCATATTGAGATCAGGGAAATCTTTTTCATACAGATATTTTCTATTATAAATAATAAATTCCTATCAAGGATACATTTTTGCAGAACTAATTTGTAAAAGTAATATCAGAGCTGTACCGACAACTGTACATTAGCACTTAAATTCCATTATTGAAATGATGTTCAATTTGAATAATAATGGCCCCAGTTTGAAAAAATAATAGAGGGCAATACAAAAGCAAGCACCAAGATACAATGTGTAGTTATAATAAATTATCATAGCATCTGAAGTAGTAAAAATATCTTGGCATTCAAAAGAAAACAACTTTTTTATTTAGAACCAGAATTACATTGCAAAAGTGTACTAATATTATTACGAAAATTTACTTAATTGTATGTGGGAAGATATTTTGATTAGTCCGGATGCTAAGGTATTATTTTACTCTGTACAAATTAGTTCTGCATAATCTGAAAAATTCCAATTTGAAAGTCATGTGTTCGTCGGGTATCATTGTAAGGGTGTGTACTCACCGGTGTGAACGCGTTTGTGCGTGTTGAGACTGGACTTTTGTGTGAAGCGCTTGAGGCACAGGTCGCATTGGAACGGGCGCTCGCCGGTGTGCGTGCGCATGTGCACCTCCAGGTACGGCTTGCGGCAGAACGCTGCGTCGCAAACCTGACAACCAACCCCACTCAGTTACACCGCGTTGCTTAAAGTTTTTAGGGTGTGAGCCTTCCGCTCCCCACAAGCCCAGTGACTCTGTACAAAACCACATACGTAGGTTGAAAGAACGGACCGACCGACAAAAAAAAACAGTTACACTCTAGTCAATAAAGTCGTGAAATTTATTCTTGAGAAAATATTACAGAGTTCCATAGTATTTATAACCAATGGGGCTACTATACTCTATGATGTAAGAGGCAGTGGCACCATCAAATAATTTCATAACTTTCTTGCTGCATAATGTAAAGTACTTAGAGTCTCTTTCGGCCCACTATACGTGATTTCTTGAGATGCATTATACAAGTGATGATGTAAATGTATGTATGTTATTGGCAAAGTTTGTGATGGATTTCCACGACCCTGTTTAATAAGAAGATGCACTACTTGTGGTTTAGTACTTAGATATGCACTGAACCACTTCTCAGATATTAAGACCCCACCGCCGCCGCCCGATTCCCGCCGCGGCGGAGTATGCATAGTCTAGTCAGCCCATGCTATTTTGGAAGGGCAACATTTCACCAATTAGGCAAAAAAATATTTTTGGAGTTGACTGTACATATAAGCTTATTATTTTCTTATTTTGAAGACAATCTTCAAAAAGCGAGCGTATTCCTTCTTAAAAGGTCGGCAGCGCATTTGCGACTCCTCTGGTGTTGCGGGTGTCCATGGTCGGCGGTAATCACTTACCATCAGGTGATCCGTCTGTTCGTCTGCCCCCTATGTCATAAAAAAAAAACAAAAAACAGTACAATATGAATAAAGATGAAATGGAAACAAAACTAGCTACAACATAAAATACTTACAGTACACTGGAAGGGCTTGTTTCCTGAGTGAAGTTTCATGTGGACATAATAAGATGAAGCAGATGATAGCACTTTGCCGCACACCTGAAAGTAATTTATATTATTTCTCATATTTACTATCCCAAAAATACAAATGCAGATTTTTGACTTAGTTTAATTTAACGTCGTAAAGCCCAGACAGCAGAGAGCAGACACAATAGAAAATCAATTGTTTTATGCCTTTTAAAATGCGTTAACATTTAAAGTTAGTGTCTGTCTGTCTGTATGTTTATCTTTCTTTCACAGCAAAACGGAACGACGAATTGACGTGCTTTTTAAATGGAGAAAGGTGAAGGGATGGAGAGTAACATAGGCTACTTTTTGCCCTGTTCTAACCCCCCATTTTAGGGAAGTGGGGGGCGCAACCGCAGTCGCGGGCAAAAGCTAGTATAATATATTTTTTTAGACTTGGCTAATTTACCTTGCAGGCTTGAGGTTTTGATCGGGGGGCTGACTGACCACCATTTGAAACCTCCATTTTAGTTTGAACTGATCCCATATCCACTCCCATGCCCTGTAAATAAACTTTCTGTAAATAAAAAGAAAACATGACATAAGAAAATTGTTTAAGTTAACTTGTAGGTACTACACAACAAAAGCATAGAAAGTTAGCTCTGTGTGAATAGGTCTAGAGAAAGCTATGTTAGTTTCACACTTAATATCAAAATGCATGTACAATCAGCTCCAGATCAACCTATTTAAAACTTAAAGCTACAATTTTTAACCTTATAGGTGAAGGTCAAAGACCTATTCAAATATTTTTCTATTACATTTTAAACAGATTCTTATAAGTAAAAAATATTTGATGTAATCTTTATGCTTACCTGAGAGCACTGCCTGCTATCCATGTCCATTTCTACTCCTTCATCATCCATTCCTTTGAAACTTAACTGCACAGAAAAACAAAAAATACTTATAAATCACAAAATAAGTTTTTAGAATCATAAGATAAAGGTCCAGGAAAAAGAGAATTTATAACTTGGTTAAAATTTAGAATAAAATGTTTTATTTGGTTTTTGAATGATGAACAATATGAATTCTGATATTTTCATTGGTTTAGCCCAGCTTCTAAGTTCAGGCATGGGGGTAAATAAGATTTTTAGGCTTTTTTATGGTAGTTTCTGGTGTGGCTGATGTCAATGGGTGGACCGCATGCTTGTTTGCCATCCTATATAAAAATAAATGTTCCTGACCCCTGCCCATTCTTGCTCTGATTTTTTTTGTGATAGGTAGCAGACGAGCAGGCGGATTACCTGATAGTAAGCAATTGCCGCCCCCCATGGACACTTACAACACCAGTGGAGTTACAAGTGCGCTGCCAACCTTTTATCCCCTTCCCCCCGGGTGGGCCTCCGGTACCCTCACTCAATCGGCGAAACACAGCACAGGGGCTGCTTCACGCAATTCAAATAATCTAAATCTGTAAATTGTTTTTGTTGTTACAGTATTTCTGTATGTAATATTGTTTTATCTCATTTAAATTACGCAAATATTTCCATCAATAGGCCCGAACATGAAAAAAAACAAAGACCCTAAAACGACCAGGTAAAAAATATGAGAATTTACCTCATCATCTTGTTGTTGTAATTCCTGTTGTTGGTGTTGTTCCATAAGCTCCTGATGCTGTTGTACTTGTTGTTGTACTATAAGACTGTCCTTGGAGTCCTCCTGGTGGGAGGGGTGATGCTGGTTCATGTTGATGATGGGGTGGCTTGAGTCAGACCGGACTATTGTGGGGGGCCCTGAGTGGATGGAGTGGGGATGGGATGTGTAGAAACTGCAAAGATAAAAAAGTAGGTGTGAAATTTTTCTAATTCTGTTTGCAAACTTGATACTAAATATACAATTCTAATTAGAATGTGCAGTTTCGTAAACAAATTAAATACTTTTACAAAATGTCTACTATCTAATCAAATATGAATAAAAAACACAGTATTTGTAGGTAGTTCTCCTTACATTATTCTATGATTTAACATTAGTGTTAATTTAATGACGCAATAGGAGAAAACAAAAGAAATGAGAGGAAAATAAAAATCGACTAACGCAACGGTACAATGAAAATATTAAACAAACAATTCTGACAGTGACAGCCGATCACCGATGAGACAACAAGCTTGACAACTTTGAAAAAAAAAGCGCGAATGTCAAAAATACTGAAACGGAAATGATGAACGAAGGAACCGGATATGTATGCATTTTTAGATAATGTTAGCTTCCGGTATGATTACTGGCTGTTGGTAGAACTGAAACCGGAAGCTGATACTTTTTGAGATGGGTTTTCTTCCGTTTTCCTATACTTCCGGTTGCCAGTACAAAAAACCGGAAGTTGGAAGATGAAGAGCTTTGATTGATTATAGACATTTTAATAAAATCAAAAATGAAGATGAGATTTTTACAAATATTAAGCAGGTAATTAATTCACATTTCTGGTCAATAAGAAATTAAATTAAAAAACAAGTGTCTAAACTGCGTTAATGTAAATGAATTTAATGTTTTTTGTTTTTATAAATATATTTTCCAATGTTTTGTTACTTAGAGACAGGAAATGGGTTCACTTTATGATTTGTTTTGTGACTGTGTTCGCTCCATATTTTTAAAAATACCAGTAAAGTATTAAGTTTAATTTACATTTATATATTATATATTTATTTTCTAATATTTTTTATGTTATAGGTGGCAGACGAGCAGACGGATCACCTGATGGTAAGCAAGTATCGCCGCCCATAGATACCTGCAACACCAGTAGAGCCACAAGTGCGCTGCCAAACTTTAATCTCCTTTCTCCCCAATTGGGCCTCCGTCCATTTATTGCTTTTATTTTGGTACCTTGTCCTCTGCTCTGCTATTTGTGACCTGGCTTTACATAGACAACTTTAACTAGAATTCATTACCAACCTCATAGGCTCTGCCTTGATCTGCTGTTCGAACATGGATATAGTGGCGAGTAGGTCGCCGGGGGGCGGCACGGGGACCCCCACGCCCCGTGCCACACCCCCGACGCCCACGCCCCAGTGTGCTGGGAAACTAATGGCGAAGTCTTGTGTGCTCCCCCATTTTCAACTTCTACCACCTGTTTTGGACATAAAACTTACAAGTTAAACTTATGATAAACAGAGAACTATAACAGATGACCATGCAAAAAAATCCTCAGTAACAGTAATATTAGTGATGCAACGGATCTTTGTTTCTGTTTCCGCAAGAGCGGAAGTTCCGTGCGATTTTCAACATCCGGTTCTGCTTCTGTTTCCGCAACTTTTATAACAGAGATTAAACGGATGTTTACAACTGACGGGTCATTATATTTTGCCATTAGTGCGCCAATAATTGTCAGTACACCCCAGCAGCGTCACCAGTGAACAATTATTTAGCGGAGCTGTCTTTTAATATGAAAAACACCGAAGCAGATTGTTAGATGCAAAAGCGGCCAAATTATTTTTTATAAAATTTATCTTGCCACAACAATATTTTGCATATTAAAATGTTCAGTTGCAAAGTTGGAATATTGTTTTCTATAATAGATTTCTAATAATTATATCTATTTCTAATGTATAGAATTATATTTTGTAATATTGTTTTTTTTTTCATATTATTTACAATTCCGTTTCTGCTTCCGTTTTCGTTTCTGATGAAATTTACTTTTGAGATCTGTTTCCGTTTCTGGTGCCGCTAAGCCACTTCCCTTGCATCAATATTTAACATCCCATAAATAACGACTAACGAATCTCTAAACCAGGAGGTTTGTAACGAAACTGTCCCGTTAGGAATGGGAATATATCTGTCGTATTCAAACAACGGTGACACACAGCGCTTGTGAAAGGGAGGGGAACTCTGATTTAGACGTAAAGAATGACGGACCACGGTCCGCATCCGTACCGCCGAGACAGTTTGTGTGGACCTTGAGAATACTCTTTGCCCTACACTTACATAAATTTATTATTCGTTTCCAATCTTTGTTCTTACGATTGTTTCGTTATAGCATAAAAGGATGCCAAGGTAAATCACTAATCTGTTGGTTGGTTGGGTGCAGTGGGTACGATTTTTGCATGGTCCTTTCAGATTAGATAGATTTCATTCATTTACTTAGGATATAGTAATTTAGAAAAGGTGGCAAACATAATCGCTAAGACTTAAAATTATATCGATACTTAAAATATACATTTATCTGCAAGATGGAATTTGTCAAACAATTATTATTTTTCTTAAAGTCTATAAATTAATAGGCATGTGGTGGTTATTTCCTATAGTAAAGCAGCTTGTCTATAGCTATAGTTCAGAAAAAAAACCCTCAGATTACCATGACAAAAGATATGAACCTTTTTTTATGCAAAGCCGGTTAAAAAAAATATTATTTTATTTTGCTTGTTACGCTAAACCATTTAAATGCATTATTTGATTCATATAGCACGGGGATAGGGTAGGTAAAATTGTAAATAAGTTTCAAAACAAACAAAAAAGCGGGACAGAGAAAAAAAATGCAGTGAAATAGTTTGTTAGATTTCCAAACCCACATTAATTAAACAAAAAGTTCCAAGAGTGATAAACATTTCAACGCCATTTATGTTTTATTTATATTGTTGCATGCTACCTACATAGGCCATTGACTGAGCTCAGTAGGTAGGTATGTACCTACCTAACTACTTTATCATGTAGGTACCTAGCTGTGTGCTATTGTAGATACAGTATAGCACACAACCACAGCCAGACACAAAATACACACGCACACTAGAACGCGTACTTATCTTTATTACATTTTGTGACTAAGCATAGTTATATAGAGTTGTTTCTACATCTATCTACTTAACAAATCGTAGTTATGCGAAAGTGTAAACAAAAACATCAGAAAAGTAATAAAATATCTAGTAAATTATTAAATGGCGGAAGCTCACCGACTGTCTCCACCCAGCCTCCCCCCCGGCCATCAATAAAATGGCCAATTCGTTATTGAATTTTGTCCCCAACTTTCAGGCCGAGGCTGCGCGACGCCGGTTTTAATGCGACAAGTAATTTAGTGACCACAACTTCACAAATGTAAACAATACAACTTTATAATGCATTGAATTCGTCATTTTAGTGAAAGTTATGTCATATCCTAATCCTAAATAACAGAATGCACTTTGCAACAATAACGTTATTGTCTGTAAACAAAAACGGCTTTAGCAAAGAAAAGGTTCCTGTCCATTGTGAATACAACGACCTTTCGTAATGTATGGAAGGAATGAGGTATAAATTTATTATTATATCTTTTTTATGCAAAATCTTAAGGTTTCATTGAGCTTATGTTATTTTATCTGTAGATAGGTATAGCAAAACTTAGATTCTACTCACATTAGCAACGGAACACCTAATTAAAGTTGAGTGTACAGAAACACATAAATTATAGCACTAATTACACAATTTTGTTAAGATTGGCCATTCGAATTATGTTTTTCTTAGACACCGACATAAAATGGCTGCTACCTCATTGTTCTGCGCGTTCGTTCGTGCGCATAGAAGCCGTGAACGCTTGGGGACGACCTCTCCGCCAATTAAAATTATGGCGCGAAATTTAAGGTGCCGTAAAATTGATTTTATGCTGATAATTAATTGCTATACGTACCTATCAATTACAAAACTTAACAATTACATAACAAAAGACATATGTTGTAAGGAAAATAACAATTACAACGGGAAGATAAACTTTACGATCAAACTCGTGCTCTTCACAAGCAATGTTTTGTTTTTTAGGGATATTACTTGTTAACATCTTTTGCTTGTGGCGGATACCTTCCAAATGCTGATTTAATTGATTAACGGAATTGGTATAAATATCGCAGCTGGCACAGTGAAACTTGCGGTACTTTTTAGGCTCAGTGACTTTGTTGTGAAGCATTATTTAGTTTTATGGAAATGTGTTTTATATTTGCGTAATATTTGTTTATGTCGAGACCGGTATGGACACGCGGAGTGGCGGACACTAATAATAAAGTTGCAAATGTGATAAGCGGTAATTGTAATTGAAATAAAAATGTAGGTAGATAAGAATTTTTGAATTATTTCCATTTTAATCCATATGATGTGATGAAAACAAATACAATATTATGTTCAAATGTTTTCGGTTTCATTGCGCGAGCTAAACCAACATACTGAGCGTTTGCAATAAAACTGACGAAAAACATTCAAACGTGACGCATTCAAACTTAAATGAAACGGAAGTTACGGAAGTGAATTATTTATTTTTATGCAAAATGAAGAAAAAATTACTTCCGCTTTTTCTGAAAACCGGAAATAAAATAAAATAATTATTATTTATTTGCATATTAATTAGTCGTAACTAAAATAGCTAGCTAGCTATTGGAAACAAAACTAAGCCTTGAGTGCTACTTTCTAAAAAGATATTAATATTATTGAACTTAAAAAAAATATATATGATTAATCTTTTCCGACAGTGCACTGTCGTTAAAAAATAAATAAAATGAAATGTATTTATTATACCGAACCTATTTTTCATATTCATTTAAATTACATTTCTCTATTTTCGTAGGAATAATGATCTATTCTTACTTGTAAAGAGGTTTACCGCGCCGCGTAGTCACCGTCAAGATTTATAGGTAAGCCGAAAAAGCGAAACACGCATTGTTTCACGATGGAATCGACTCCTTGCGCCATCTATTGGTACTGGTCTCTGTTAAGTCTCGAAAGAAAGTGAGGGCGGGCCACTAGCTAGGTCATAATATAATAAATTATAATCATGTAGCACACGAGTGGAGTTCCGGAAATGCATACCATTTCCGGAATATTAGTGATTCGTAAATTAAATAATCATAACGGATATCTCATAATACGTTAGGAAAATTACAAGAGGTGAGGTTTTAAATATTGTAGGTAGTAAAATTAGAGAATATCCGCATTGACTTATATAGTAGCCTTAAATACTTTTATTTGCCGTTTTTCTGATAGTCCTGCATGCTAAGTTCAGTCAGAAGAATATTCAGGGCCTCTGACCTTTGCGGAATTCATCAGAGAGAGAATATAAAACATTATGAGAAATGAAGAAAACGTTACTGTTACACTGGTAAATCGTGAAGGATTAGGAATCGGTCCCAAAGTCCCAGGTTCAAATCCGACCGGGTGCAAGATTGAACAATTTTATTTTATTTTTTTGGTAAGCGCCATCTAGCGTAATATTTTGTAACTATATACTTAGGAATATGCTTGCAATGGAATGCAATTATGTGTCTACTATGCCATGATATTTTTATATAAAAAAACCATACGTAAGGTATATTTAATTTGTTTTGGTAAATATATTTACCTACTATATTCTATGTTTGTTGTTTGTCATTAATGCATCGAGAAAGTCATGAAATTAATTGAAGGCGCCACTGCAGCCTACGTTATAGAGTATGGCAGCCCCATTGGTTATAAAACATGAGAACATCGCATTTATATCATACACAGCTCCCGGTTCACAAGTTCACAACACAACACTCATGCACACTTCACCACACATGTTTTCTATGGGTTTTTATGACCTTACACACACCACACAACAATCATGTGTTTCTGCCTTATCCATAAAGTTATAGACTATTAGCTGTCATATACAAATTTGACATTTATGGTTTAGTCTGTGACATTTAATTTGACAGAATTTCTTTCGAAAATCTGTGATCATGGCGGTGGGTGTTATTTTCGTTTCTGAGCTATATTATCCAAACGAATCCGAGTTAATTGTGTTAACTAATTACTGTTTTTGTTAAGAAGTGCTAGATTACTTTATTGTTGGTTAAATTTGATGCATATTTTGAGGAACTATCTCTGGTCATGTTTGTGATTCGGCATAACCTAGCCTTGTGTTATAAACATCAGAATATTATTTTCTAATAAATACTCCCCGTGTACGCTATGAAGAATAACGTTGATATGTTTTGCAGCGAGTACCACCACCCGCGAAAAAGGAAAAGAAGGAGAAGAAGGTTCCCAAAGACCACTCTAAAAATGTTATGAGAAACCTTCACATCAGGAAGCTCTGCCTGAACATTTGTGTAGGAGAATCTGGTGACAGGCTGACGCGTGCTGCTAAGGTGACTATTACCAAACTATTAAAACAACTTTGGTTTATACATCAAAAATATTCGTAAACATTGGCATGAGTTGTTCAAGATTCACATAACCCTTTTGTGTTTCTTTGTAAATTCATGCTATAATAACATTTCTCATTTGCAACTTCTGAACACTAACCTCTTACTGTTCAGAATACTCGAAGAAATGACAATTTTAAACTTTATTAACCTCAAATTACTTGTACAGACAGCCACACATCAGGTTACCACAACCTCAAACTTCTCAATTAATATTCAACCTAAGGTGTTTGACAGTAAGATTAGAATCTTTAAAGAAATATGACAGTTTTGTATTTTTGGTGTGTGGCTTTACATACATAGGTACTAAAAGTAACTATCTGCAAATGTAAAGAATTGGTTATTGCTGGATTTAACATATAGTTTACTTCTTGTAGGTGTTGGAACAGCTCACTGGTCAACAACCCGTGTTCTCTAAGGCCCGCTACACTGTGCGTTCCTTCGGTATTCGTCGTAATGAAAAGATTGCAGTCCACTGCACTGTCCGAGGGGCTAAGGCTGAGGAAATCCTCGAGAGGGGTCTCAAAGTAAGTTATTATCATAGTGATAGTTATTTATTCATATTTTATGTTTGCGATAAATAAAATTAAATATCATTTTGCAGTAGTTTTGTGCTAATTCTGATAGAATAGGTAGTAATTTGATATTTTTGCATGAATTGTTCAAGTTTCACTTTTATTTAGTGTTTCTTTGTAAATTCATGCTAAATTATTTTATTTCTCATTTGCAACTTCTGAACACTAATCCTTTACTGTTCAGAATACTAAAAGAAATTACAACTAAAATACTCAATATTTTATCTCTTTTCTGTATATCTTTAAGATTTCTGTGATATAAATACAGATATTATCTAGTTGATACAAAATTTTAACGGTTTGTTTCTAAATTTCCTCTAATTTCTTCCAGGTCAGAGAATACGAGTTGAGGCGTGATAACTTCTCAGCCACAGGCAACTTTGGCTTTGGTATCCAGGAACACATTGACTTGGGTATCAAATATGACCCCTCCATTGGTATCTATGGTCTTGACTTCTACGTTGTTCTTGGACGACCAGGTAATAAATCATTTTAAAAAGTAATACTAAAATGCTCAAATTTTTTTGGAGACAACAGATTTACAGTTAGTACAAAACTTATACTCTGATTCATAATCATGTAAAGTAAACTGACAGATGAAAATGACAAGTTTCTATGCAATTTGACACTTTGCATGTGTCAATTTGAGTGATAATGTATGGGGATGACACATTAACATCTGTCAGTTTACTTTACATGATTATGAATCAGAGTATAGCTCCCCCTCCAAAACATAGACCCCTCGTAAAAAATGAAGTTCACTTGTCAGTCATGTGTGGCCGGATGGACGCAGTTGGTAGTAACCATGCCTCATACGCCAAAGGGCGTGGGTTTGATCCCCACCCTGAACAAACATTTTTGTGATGAACACTTGTGTAAGTTTGGGGTTTGTGCCTAATTTTGCACAGTGGCTTTATATAACTACCTTTTTATTCTAGTCATGGTCTTAGGATTAAACCTTTATAAGATGTTCTGTATAAAGGATGGTCCTATTTCAGGAGTCAAACCAGTATTAAATGTAACCATTTTTAAAGTATAGGTAGCACATTTGTTCAAGAATGTTGTGTATTCTACCATCATTCTGTAAAGTATGTGCCATAGCAATCTTTATTATCATGTGAGAACACTGTTAGCATAACAGTAATCATAATGAGAAGAAGGCACATATTACGTCTAATATAATAGTCTTGTATATTAGTTTTTACAGTTTCTAAAGTTTTATAATAAAAAAAAAATTTTTTTTTAGGTTTCAACGTAGCGCACAGGAGACGCAAGACTGGAAAGGTCGGATTCCCCCATCGCCTGACAAAGGAAGACGCCATGAAGTGGTTCCAACAGAAATACGATGGTATCATCCTTAACAGCAAAAAGTAAATTAAGTAAAACAAAATTTTAAAGTGTTTTGGCTTTTTATTACCTTTTACCAAGTAGTTATTCCTAATTTTATTTACACTAAATTATTATTTCACACAATACAAAACACACCAATGACGTACACTTAACACATTCAATGCCACCACAATCCCCGGAATTCTTAAGTGGACAAGCCAAAGATTCTGAACACGCCTGGCGGGTTTAGCAATGTTTGACCATGTTGATGAGTTTCCCTTTTCCTTACTCGAAGGTTGACGAGTGTGATGAGTCCGCCAGATGGCATACTGTTATGTTAGACTGAGGTTCAACTTTAGGTTCAACTTCAACGGCATTGGTTGATTAGTGACATTTTAACATCTCGCATCTAAAATAACCAATCGACATTTAAATGGACCTCTGTTCTACTAAACTACGCCATCTAGCGCATTATTCACGCGATAGCCCCCATTATAAAGATCAGTTACCAAGGCAACCATGTCATTCTTTGTCATTTTGTTTGTCATTCGTTTTCGGGACTTTTACAATGAGGGTTTTGTGTGTGTAAATAAAAATCATGGCTGGTAAATTTGGTGGATATGGTGGTGATGACGACGAGGACGATGTTCTGGCTCCGAAGGAACCGCAGGTCACGTCGCACGACCCGGAGGAGAGGAAGGCTGGCAGGGCGCTACGCATCAAGCGAAGGCAAGAGGCGTTGAAAAGGTAAAGTTGGATCACGATTATTGAATATAATGCTATTGTAATAGATGACGGAGAAAAACTATCCTGGTATAGTGGTTAGGTAGGCTCATCAACAGAGTGCAAGCATGTTACAACTGTGTTTCATTAGTTACATAGGTACCTACCTACTTGATAATTTTATCTGTTCTTCCTTCCAAATAGGTACATAGTACTTGATTACTTTAACTAACTAGCACTGTAATAAGCAGTTAAAATTAATCGGTTGTTTATTTCGAAAGTTCTTGAAACAATTTCACACTACATACATACCCACCTGTTGCCATTTCTACACTTTTTGTAATACCTACCAGATCTCATACTCGACTTAACGCCTCCTATGAAGTAATGGAAGACTGTCGATAGAATCTAATTTAAAACAGGATTCTCTTTCTAGTACATTACATAACCTATCTGCAAATTTATTTTTTACAGTATTAGGACTTATTTCAATAGGAGTGTATACTGAACTCTATTGTTGGTTGGTACTATTTATGCTCTTGTAACAATCTCTTAGAGCGGAGCAGCCTGCCGAAGAAGCGGCCATAGACGAGGAGCCAGGGCCCATAGAGCAGGCCACAGCGACCGCAGCCGAGGAGCTGCAGCGGCTGGCGCTCGATGGCGCCGCGAAGGTCACCAATGTCAAGGTCACCACCGACGAGAGGGAGGTCATCCGGAGGTCTCTGTTTTCCGAAAAGATGAGAAGTATGACTCAAGTATTAATTAAAATGACATAGAGAACATGGCACATTTTACTACTTCCTCCAAAACTAAGGATTTTCCTTATTTATGGATGGGCACCAGAAACAACATAGCCTTTTGACGCGTTTTTGCGCGTTTGACGGCCTCGATGGCGCAGTGGCTAAGGTGTCCGCCCGAAGCGTGAAAGGTCGCGGGTCCGATTCCCGGTCGAGTCAATTTAGAGAACAACGTTTTCTTGTGTCTGGGTGTTCCGGGTTGACGCCCCCGATAATTATCGTCATAGTACAGGGGTTGCCCAAGTTTGAGACCAGGTTGATTGGTGTGATTATCTGGACGCATTTATTTATTTTGTCAATAGGCCGCGGCCTAAGGGTGTCAGGGTCTACAGGGGCGGCAAGTAAATACCATTAGAAAACTGATTACTCAGATATGAGTACATTATTGTATGATTGGTGGCAGACAAACATACGGATCACCTGATGGTAAGCGATTTCCGACGCTAGACACTCCTCACCATCTTCCCGCAGATTGATCCTCTGGTTGGTATCCTTACCTACTTGCTGTTTTTGCGAGCGAAAAATCCGTTAACGCATTATACCTACCTAAGTACTTATAATAATGTCTGGAATATTTTTTATGTATGTTACCTACTTGATTTATAGCATCAATGCAAAAAATAGAAGACGAAGCAGCCGATGCGCAAACGCAATACGAAGTCATAAGCAACAACTGGGGTCCCATGCTAGAGATAAAGGATCCTTTAGACATAGACGCGGCTATCAAGGAGCAGAAGCAGAGGTGCGATGCTCTGCTGGAGCAGAAGAACCAGCTCATTGATCAGTTGAAAGCGGATTTGAAGAAAATGGATATAGGATACTATGAGGATTTGGATAAACAAGTGCGTACCTACCTACTGAAAATTCCGTTAAATTTTGTCAAGATTTTTATGTGGCAGACAAACGACGGATCACCGGCTGATTCCGCCCAATGGACGGGTGCAGTCCACTTGTGTCCAACACCAATGTAGTCACAAAGTCCACCGTCATCTTTTGATTTTCCCTTCCCCCGGATTGGGCCTCAGTTTTTGTACTGTCGTTGGGTTACTATGACTCCCTACTCTAAAGTTCCTCACTATATTCTTAGTAATTTATTAGTATGAATAGTAAGTTGGCGCCCAACGTGTAGTTTTCTGAACAGTCATATTTTGACCTTTATTTTTCGTAACTCTTTTAATAGGAAACCAAATTTCATGCAAACGGCAAAGCTTTCATTAGTTCAAAATGAGGATGACAGACTCAATAGGTACTTTAAACTTTAAGTACTTGTTCTTTTGTGCCAATCAACCTCATATTTGGATCTTACGGCCGATCATCTCCGCTCATACCATCTTGGTTGTCCTCAATATAAAAAAAAATACCTATATCAAATTCAGAATCAACCAAATCAAACCGGCGTGAAGCAGCCTCTGTTCTGTGTTTCGCCGAGTGAGTGAGGGTACCGGAGGCCCACCCGGGGGGGAAGGGGATAAAAGGTGGCAGCGCACTTGTAACTCCACTGGTGTTGCAAGTGTCCATGAGCGGCGGCAATTGCTTACCATCAGGTGATCCGCCTGCTCGTCTGCTACCTGTAACATAAAAAAAAATACTTTGTGCAGTAATCTCACACGAAACAATTTGCAGGATAAAGACATCAAAGAACTATCCGACAGAATAGAGAAGCAAGTGACGATAATGCAGAGAGCCTACGAGAAGCAGCTAGCGCTCATAGCTCAGGCCATCAGCTTAGAGCGAGAGGTGATGGTGGACCATAACAACAAGCGGTGGGAGGCCCTCTACAAACAGCGGGATAGGGAAGAAGTGGCCCATATGGAGTATAAGTTTGAACAGGTAAAGGTTTAATTGTGTTTATTATTATAATCAGTGGGCTGCTTGGGCTGCACAGTCCAGGGCCCATATGTATAACAAAGAGGGAGGCCCTATACACCTCCACTCAAGAGAAAAAAAAATGAAACAAAGCACAATTACTACAAAGCACACACACCACACATTTAGATTAATATTTTAATTTATGTAAGCACACGTGGAGCAACACAGCAATTTTAATTTTATTTCAATTAGATTGTAGCAAAAAAAAGCCGCGGACCTTGAATCTGTGGACTATAAAGTACTTTTAAGAATACAGGTAAAGGTTTATAGTGTTTATACGTCTCAAGAAAGTCTTGACTTGCCATACTAATGGGACTAACATACCTATCCTATGACGTCAAGCGGCAGTAGCAGCTTTAATGGGGAAAATTTAATGAATAGAACGCAACGCCCCTATAACGCCTCTACAGAGGTAGGAACCTAATAACCGGAATACCTAGTTCTTATTGTTTTTGAAGGCAAGTCCCAAAACAAATGAATAACTGCTTTTCACATTAATTCCACGTCAAATATACGAAGCTATCAGCGCTAATTTAGTTTAGTTTATAAGTATTAACAATATTTGCTGCGCTTTCTGTTGAAAGATAGTAAAGGCTTAAGCAACTATTGAAATGAAAGATCATGGGTGGTACCTAATGACTGTATTTTGCCAAAACCGTATCAAACAAAAATGTGACTTAACACCAGTTTTGCACTGATTGCCTCTAAGATGAATACCTAAATTAAAATCTTTTTTTTCTTTAGTTGGAAGAACATAAACAAGAGGTGGAAGCAATAATGTGGGATCACCACAGTAAATATCGCGAAGCAAAAATCGAGCTTGAATCGCTTATTCAAGACTTGCAAAAGGAATTGGAGAAGCTGAAAGCCACTTGCATTATAAACACTGAAAAGATCGGTTACAACTATCAGGTATGTATGGAGATTTTACAATTTAGATTTACGCATTATGATTTTACCTTAATAATACAAGTGGTCCGTCCTCACTTCGTTTCCGGTACTTAACCAACAGATGGCGCTGGAAGTCAATTAAATCGCCTAAGTCTTTCGTGTTTTCAGCTTACTTATAGGTAATGTTTTCTGCTTTGACGTGGACTATGAGTTTAACCTCTTTATAAATAAGTAGTAGGTATAGAAGATAGAGAGCAGAGTGACTGAAACAGTGAGTGTGAATGATGAGAAAGGGATAAAGATCATAGATAGATAGATAGATAGATATTCTTTATTGCACAGAAATAGAATACATGAGTGAAACAACAACTATAGACAGTACAATAAGGCGGTCTTATCGCTTGTAGCGATTTCTTCCAGACAATCTTTAGGTAGAGGAGAGAAAACAGCGTGTTGGCAATGGGGGGAAGGCAGTGCAAAGAGATTGCTGAATGAAATGAATGATATCATCTATGAGAAAATAAAAAATACGACCAAAAAATTTACATATTAGATAGAGATGTATGCAGGCAGACTGCTATGAAAAGGAAAGGTAGTTAGACAAGAAGATTGGTTATTTTTTGATGTGACATAGCGGATATTTCATCTACAAAAAGTCTTCAGTTTCTACCTCTTTTACGCTTTCAATAGGGTTGGTCCACACAAAATATGTAGGTACCACAATTTAACCACAGGTGTTAAAAAAACGCGAAGAAGAGAATGTGTTCGTGAGATCGCAACAGAAGCGGAAACTAAACAAGATGTCCGACGTGGCCAACTCGCTGCGGTCGAAGATTCGCAAAGCAGCCGAGGACGGCGCCATAGAGGAGATCAAGGCCGACGCGGAGATCGTCAAGCTGATGCAGACTATGGACGACTTGGAGAAGAAGTCGTTACACTTTTCGCACGTCAATCATTATAAGTTTAGTCAGGTAAGTTTACAGATGTGGTACCGCCAACTGTGCTAACCAACTCGCTGCAGTCAAAGATTCGCAAAGCAGCCGAGGACGGCGCCATAGAGGAGATCAAGGCCGATGCAGAGATCGTCAAGCTGATGCAGACTATGGACGACTTGGAGAAGAAGTCGTTACACTTTTCGCACGTCAATCATTATAAGTTTAGCCAGGTAAGTTTACAGATGTGGTACCGCCAACTGTATTGGCTAATTCTCTGCAGTCCAAGATTCCTAAAGCAGCCGAGGACGGCGCCATAGAGGAGATCAAGGCCGACGCGGAGATCGTCAAGCTGATGCAGACTATGGACGACTTGGAGAAGAAGTCGTTACACTTTTCACACGTCAATCATTACAAGTTTAGTCAGGTAAGTTTACAGATGTGGTACCGCCAACTGTGCTAACCAACTCGCTGCAGTCAAAGATTCGCAAAGCAGCCGAAGACGGCGCTATAGAGGAGATCAAGGCCGACGCGGAGATCGTCAAGCTGATGCAGACTATGGACGACTTGGAGAAGAAGTCGTTACACTTTTCGCACGTCAATCATTATAAGTTTAGTCAGGTAAGTTTACAGATGTGGTACCTCCAACTGTGGTGGCCAACTCGCTGCGGTCGAAGATTCGCAAAGCAGCCGAGAACGGCGCCATAGAGCAGATCAAGGCCGACGCGGAGATCGTCAAGCTGATGCAGACTATGGATGACTTGGAGAAGAAGTCGTTACACTTCTCGCACGTCAATCATTATAAGTTTAGTCAGGTAAGTTTACAGATGTGGTATCGCCAACTGTGCTAACCAACTCGTTGAGTCAAAGATTCGCAAAGCAGCCGAGGACGGCGCCATAGAGGAGATCAAGGCCGACGCGGAGATCGTCAAGCTGATGCAGACTATGGATGACTTGGAGAAGAAGTCGTTACACTTTTCGCACGTCAATCATTATAAGTTTAGTCAGGTAAGTTTACAAATGTTGTAGTACCGCCCGCCACATCGATATGATACTTGATACTTGGTCTCTAGATTCGCTACGCGCTCCTGTGTGCGAAGTGTGTGGCGAATAAAAGTTTTGAATGCGAATTTCCTAAAGTCATAAAATCAATGTTGCTTAGATGTTTGGTAGAACACGTATTTAAAGGGATGTTAATGTTCGCGGATACACCCTGCAAGGGTGCGTTTCCACAGAAGCGGAGCTGCGTGGAGTTGAGAGTAGACTTATAAAAATTGACAAATCACATTGCTCAAAAGACACATCTCATCTCAGCTCCGATTTAGTGGAAACAGTGTTAGCGGAGTTGAGAAGATTTACATTAAAATATATGGCGCGCGGGGATAAGCGTGGCACAGCGGTGTCGAGCTTAGTAGAGCTGTGCGGGGTGAAGCAGGGTTGTGAAGTGGAGAGCGGGGATGTGCAGAGTTGCGTGGTGGGGAAAACAAGATGTATTCACAGCCCCGTTCAGCTCATTTCCACTTCACAGCTCCACCTTACCCAGCTACACAACTCAGCTCTGCGCCGCTCAACTCCGCGCAGCTCCGCTTCTGTGGAAACGCACCTTAAGTGTATTTACACCCAAACACTGACCAAACACAAGTGTTCATCACCAGAATGAACAACAGAATGTACAGAGTGTTAAGTCCACCGTTAATTGTATGTGGTCAGGTGTGGCGCATGTCGTCGGCCAAGTGCTGGCAGCTGTCGCGCGAGCTGCGGCAGGCGGAGGTGGCGCTGCACGCGCACATCCTGGCCGAGCCGCCGCCGCCCCCGCCGCCGCCGCCGCCCGAGAGCCCGTTGTCCAAGCTCGGTAGCTATGACTATGTGGTCTGGTGGCTTATAACGAAGAAGTCCCGTAACGAATGAGAATACATCTGTCACATTCAAACAAAAGCGCGCACAGCGCGTGTGAAAGAGAGGGGAACTCCGATTCGGTCGTAACGTCCACTTCAAATTAGGCCCTCAGGTGTGGCGCATGTCGCCGAGTGCTGGCAGCTGTCGCGCGTCGCGCGATTTGCGCTACGGCAGCTGAGATGATCTGATTAACCCCCTCTGGCCCAGAACCTGGGTACGCCCATGTTGGAAGCTATGACTCATAGGCGTAGCCAGGGGGGTTCAAAAACGCCCCGAAATGTTAAGCTTACCCACATTACATATTGTTCTATCCTTGTTCATGTGACCTATATAAATTATCTCTTTATACATGGTATAGCAATGGTACCTTTAATGGTGCAAAACCCCGAATAGCTGATGTTGGAAGGAAAACAGCCAAATTAAAGTGGGAATGGAATGAGTTTATACCTCTGTTTTGTGTGCAATAAAAAGCATATTCATTCATTCATTCATTCAATGGGCGGGTCACGTTTGCCGAATAGCCCCCTGAGAGATGAACGAAAATTTTCTCGCAATGGCAACCCGCTATAGACACCGACAGCGGGGTAGGTAAAAAAAACGTTGGGCTGATGACCTCAACAGCTTTGCCCGCGATCGGCCACAAATAGCATTGGAAAGAGATCAGTGGAGGGATTTGGGGGAGGCCTTTGCCCAGCAGTGGAACAGTGGCTAAATATAAAAAAATGTATAGATATGTTGTAGCAAGCGAAGTGATTGCTTCTAAACTAGGTAGTTATACAGTAGGTATTTTTTCAGTTAGCATCTTCTAACATAAACATTTAAATAAAAATTCTTATTACCTACTTATAATAAGCTTATAACATCTTTGTTTTCATATTACAGGATGAAACTAGTTTATAACAAAGAAAAATGATTTTCATTAATTAGGTATTAAGGTTTCGGTTATTAACATTTTCAGAACAAGAGGAGATGAACAAACCTCCCTTGCATCCGAAGCCTGAGCCACGGCAGCAACCTGCTGACCCTAAAAATATGGTTGCGAAAGAAGCTAAAGATAGATTGGTAAATACTAGCAGTTATACGTTTTATCTACCTCTACAATCTAGCTAAGTTAGTAGCCCACCCTAACATCGTTTCAGGTTTAATTTTGCTATTAGTTCCAAACCTTACCAACAGATGGCGTTTGGTTTCGATTACATCGAGAGTTTTTCATCTTTTTTGTTTGGTACATAATAATATATGCTTAGAAGTCTTATCGTTGTCTATACGATTTAGGTGCTTCCTTATAAATGGTAGAGAGATGCGACAAAATAAAAAAAATAGGTCCTTCGAGCGGGATCGAAGATCTTAATAAGGTTTCAACGAGATATCAAATATACTCTATTATTATTTTGTGTTATATTAATATTAGCGCTTAATACTTACACAAAATTTCAGGTGCGCCATATACTTCAATTAGTAGCTGACAACACTGGATTTTTGGTTGAAGACCGTCTGCTGAAGCTCATTGAGAAGTATCAGCTGTCGGCACGGAACCTTTGCACGTTGGATTCTATATTTATGGTTTGAAATGTTCATTTTCTCTGTAAAACCAAGCTGCTAAATCCTAGATCATCAGGTACCCTTCAAAACCCTAATAAACTTATGAAAGTCGTGGTAAGTTCGTCATGGTGTAGCGAAATCACAGTCCTGCTACTCATTTATGGAACACTCCTCTACCGTTCCTTTTAATCTTGCTCGCCTATCTCCTTATAAGAAGGCCAAAGATTTAAAAGCTCCTGCGCACTCCCGCTCGGCCATTTGCTCTCTGAACCGACTTCTACTTGCCCCACGTTGGGCGCCAGTGAAACGTGAGGGGTTTGGGGAAAGAAAACAACTCTCTTCACCAACAAACTGTATTTCACGAATTTAAGCAGGGTGGATCTGTGAACATTTACATCCCTTTAACCACGTGTTCTGCTAACCATTCTGAACAACATTATTTTGTTCTATGAGTTTCGAAAATTCGCATAAATAAATTCGTCTTTCCATACAAAGTCTGTCACGTGACATGGTCATTTTGTATGGGAAGTAGATTTTTTTTTATTGTTGAACAAGTGTTGTTCAGAATGGTTGGTAGAACACGTGGTTAAAGGGATGTAATTGTTCACAGATACACCTGTAGAGAGGGTTCGACCAAACACAACGGTTCAACGGCAAATCAAATGTTATTTTTTAGGCCCTTGAAATTCAAGCAGAGGAAGACATCGAACTGCTATGCTCGACGTTTCTGAACTACGCGTTTTGTCCCATTTGCGTCGGGATGGAGGCAGCCTCCGAACAGCTGGACCAGATCTCTATGACCTCCCAGGAGGACATCCCGTCGCACCACGCCAGTGTTAGTGCCAAAGGAACTCGAGGTTGGTGAGATTTACATCGAAGGGGAAGGATAATAAGTATTGGTAACGTATTGATAACGTCAATAGCACAAAAGGTTTTTGCAAAATAATGAAAAATCCGATAGATGGCAGTTACGAACTACTGGTCCAACAAGCAGTGGATTGTTTACATTTTGACGTTTACTGCCTACAAAAGGAGAGGCGTTAAAGGTTGGCAGCGCATTAGTGACTCTACTGATGTTACAGGTGTCTATGGGCGGTGGCATTCACTTACCATCAGGTGTTGCGTCTGCTCCTCTGTCACCTATCACATAAAAATAACGCCATCTATCGGATTACCCCCTCTGAAATGGAAAAGCTTGTGTGACTTTGGTATGGTGTTATGTGTCCAGTTTTATGGTAATTATAGCAGTGAATATTTTGTGTTACAGGCGAAAGAGCATCATTGAGAGGACGCGCCAGTATCGCTCGAAGTATTTCGGCAAGTACTTCGAGATCTGCGCACATTGCGTTTAGGTAAGGTTTTATAAATTATGTTTCGGGACCCAGTTCCTTTTTGTAGTAGTTACAAACTATTTTCAAAAGATGGCGCTGGGTGTCAATTACATTGCACACAATAAATCTTATTGTGATTGTTCTCAGGGGCCATGAGTTATCTCCTGCTGATCAACAGTTGCTGACTGAAGCTGACGAAATTATACAAAAATGTGGTGATCCTCGAGGTTGGTTTTATAAGTAGTTAAGAAATTAAGTAATGTTCTCATGTCATGCTTAGTGTAGACGATAGCGCGCGGTGATTTTTATTAATTTTAATAATATTTGTTTAAGTCAGCCCAGTCCCTAGCGGATCCCGGTTCGATTCCCGGGTCAAGCGTCTATATATTGTCTATCTGAGTTTTGTCTATATCTGTCTGGAAGTTTTTGTAACCCCGGGTAACCTAGATCTTGCGTCAAATCCCTACCCTTACCCTTGGGGCCCTGATGGCCTAATTTGAAGCGGGCGTTACGACCGAATCGGAGTTTCCCTCCCTTTCACACGCGTTGTATAGTCTGCGGCAAGAAAGTGTAGTTATGACCTTGAGTGCGCAGAAACCAATTTTAATAGAAAGTCTTCTTTTTTACAAGTGCGCAAAATAACGGTCATCGATATTCTTTCGTGCCGCCAGCTATACACGCTTTTGTTTGAATGTGATAGGTATATTCTGATTCGTTTGTTTATTGCTGTTGTTTTTTTTTATGTGATAGGTGGCAGACGAGCAGGCGGATCACCTGATGGTAAGCAATTGCCGCCGCCCATGGACACCTGCAACACCAGTGGAGTTACAAGTGCGCCGCCAACCTTTTATCCCCTTCCCCCCAGGTGGGCCTCCGGACCCTCACTCACTCGACGAAACACAGTACTGGGGCTGCTTCACGCCGGTTTTCTGTGAGGCAGTGGTATTACTCCGGTCGAGCCGGCCCATTCATGTCGAAGCGTGGTTCTCCTACAGTTTACGTGTTCCCAGTGTTTCACTCATGTGTTCTTTTTCTGTGCAATAAAGAATATCTATCTATCTAATATGATGATGATACTCAGCAGTGGCAATGGCGTCGAGTTCCACCGCAGAGGCGGCGCTGCCGACGTCGTCGCGGCGCACGGGCGCGCGCGGCGTCACCGTTGCCTCGAAGCCCCACCTCGCTGAGAAACCCACCAACCCATTTCTATGCCCAGGTTTTATGACTATTTTAAGAAATATCTTTTTCTACACTCATGTCAAATGATGAACTCGAAGGTAAAAGCTTAAAGATACTCTGGCTAGCTTTACTTGACACTATTGTATTTTCTGGTTTTAATGAAAATTAAAAGCAGAGAATACGTGTTATACCTAAACTCTGATTCATAACATGTAAAGTAAACTGACAAAATGCATAGAAACTTGTCATTTTCATCTGTCAGTTTACTTTACATGATTATGAATCAGAGTATAAAAATTATTTATCGATATAGCTGGCGGCATGAAAGTATGGCGAAGACCGTTATTTTGCGCACTTGTAAAAAAGAAGACTTTCTATTAAAATTGGTTTCTGCGCACTCAAGGTCATAACTACAGCTTCTTGCCGTAGACTATACCATCAGTTGGCCAAGCAAACACCGCCGTCCATTGACATCTACTTACGAGAACAGGTCGCTGATGGGTTGCAGGCCTTTCATAAATACCAGGTTTCAAAAAAAAGGCTTCTATAATAAATTATTGAATTGAATTTCAGTTGGACATTATTTGGAAATCGAACCAATGCAAGTGTTGACAGCCCTCGGCGAATTCATATCGGTATTCATCCCTCCTGAGAAACGAAAGCTCTACGACTTATTGTAAGTTTCTTTTCTATCATTTAATTTTTTATATAATGAAGGTGACAAACAAGCGTACGGGTCGCCTGATAGTAAGAAAATAAATCAGCTTATAGGCTGCAACTCCAGGTTACTTGCATACTTGTTGCCGACCCTGCTTTGGTGCTGTCAATAAATCGGCAATCGAAAAGATGATTAAATTTTTTGCTTAATTAATCTTTTCAACAAGTAGGATTATTAAACCGTTGGTGTATTAAAACAAAGGTATTTCTTTGAAAATGCAATTTACCTTTCACTTTAAAATATCCTTTATTAAAATTTAAAACAATAATGACAATAAAAAATACCGAAAGTAAACCATACATTATATAAGTTTCTAATACTGTTTGTCTTGATATAGTACGATAGGTAATCGTTTAAAAAATGGCTAAAGCATTTTTTTTTCCTCACCCCTTGGAAACTGACTAGACAGTAATTTAACGTACTAATGTGTTAATTTTGATAGTGACCGGTATATACCTTCGTCTGTGTTCAGGGACAGCGTCCAGCCCCCAGACTTCGGCACTCCATCGCGTAAGCTGAAGCCAGAGGAAATCGAGCAGTACTGGGCGCAGTGGAAGAACGTCTTCCCCGCTGAAAAAGATCGCTTTTGGGATGGCCTGCTCACGGGCTTGAATAATTATTTGCCTATATTGCAAGGTAATTGATAATTTGTTTACGAGGTAGATATAAGGTTAGGTTTATACTACTGTATACAGACTACTGCCTGCCCTCACTTTATTTCAATGGGAAATTTTCCCATAGAACAAATGTTGTATAACGCCCCTCGATCAACCCCACTGAGAAGCCCCACTGATCGTATTCTTACTATAGTTGACACAACCAATGTCATCCAAAGTTGAACTAGTCGTCTACGTAACATCCTTACGTAGCGGCATCTATCAGATTTACCATTTACGAAAACCCTCATCGGTACACTTGCTATTAGTGAACTCCCCTCACATGAAGAGGACTAAACTTCATATTATTAACAAAAATAAAACGCGCATGTTTTACCGTGGGACAGCCACGCTTTGGCATGAATGGCCGGCTCGACCAGAGTGATACCACTGCCGGCCTCACCGAAGACCGCGTGAAGTAGCGCCTGTGCTATGTTCGTCGAGTGAGTGAGGGTACCGGAGGCCTAATTGGCAGTGCACTTGTGACTACTGGTATTGCAGGTTACTTACCATTTAGGTGATCCATCTGCTCGTCTGCAACCTATCACATTAAAAAAAGGAAAAAAAATAACTTAGGTATCGTAATCAGTAATGGGTGGATGTGGTGATGATCGTATTGCAGAGCGCGAGCGTCTCCACGAGGAGGTGTTGGTACTCCGGCGCCGGAACGCGGCGCTGCGGCGGCTGGTGCGCGGCGCGCTGCCGGAGCCGCGCGCGCCGCCGCCCCGCTACGCGCGAGGGCCGCCGCCCGGCGTCGTCGCGCCCGCGCCCGACCTCGCGCCCCCGCCCGCACACAGGCTGCCACCGATATAAGTACCTACTTAGTGTGTGTAATCTAATAAAATAAACTATTTACTCTTACGCTGTTTTTTAATTTCACTGACACTACAAGCAAACCCATAGGATTTTTGTACAGTCGAGTTCAAAAATATGTATACACTTTAGGACCTTGTCACAATACATATTCATAAGAAAGTAGAAGTCGTTTTCTTATACATATGTACTGTGACATGGTCCTAAAGTGTATACATATTTTTTAACTCGACTACTTAATATCGATATGTGGATGCCAACCAAAGACTATATATAGTAAATACAAAGATTTTGAGTAAATATACCAAATGCCTACTCTCTTGGTTGGTGACCGTCAATAACCGGTACTTTGCCATACGGTTGCTACATAGGTACATCACTAGTTTCTGCCAAAAAAAAAGTAAACTGTCATCATGACACATTACGAAACGAAAGTTTTTGCTTTGCTTGGTTGCGTTTATTGAATTTTAACCTACAATCCCGTTTTATTAAGAATTATATAAAATAAATAGTATAGAAAGGATTTACAGCAACTGAGGTAAACATTGTATAATAAGAATTTAAAGTTTTCATATAGAACTTTGTGTATCTAGTTGTTTATTGGATATCTTTACATGTCGGCAAATTTCACTAAAATGATTGCTTTTTTCATGATTAATTCTATTAAGTTATTTTAAAATTGAATGTTGTAAAGTATGCATCCTAATTATCAGTGTTATTTACTGCTTGACTAACTTATATTTTTATGTTTTAGGTTACAAAGAGAAGACAATGTTGAAAGCTCTATTTCATCTTGTTGGAGCGCTCCACTTTCTGTATGGATGCTATTACGATTATACTTACGTGAGGATACCAAGTACTTCCAGCACAGTTACACCTTTTGGTGGCAAATTTAAATATTTGACCTTCTTGGATGCTGTGAGTAACAGTGTTTTTTGAAGATATCTTATTTTGTATAGTAAATCTTATTATATATTTTTAATTTTTTGTTTGTTTCAGATGGTACAGACTTTATACTTCACTATAGCATTTGCAAACGATCTATTTGGCAGCAATGAACAAACACCTTCAGAAAAACCATTAATAAGACGCATAAAAGATGTTGTATTTAGTTCTCTAGCCTTCCCACTGGCTACGTTTGTAGGAGTCTTCTTTTGGGCTATATATGCTGTTGACCGAGAGTTAATATTGCCCAGGAGTTTAGACCCATATTTTCCTCTCTGGTTGAATCATGTGATGCATACTAATATCATGTTATTCACAGTAGCGGAGCTTGTAACATCATTTAGAATGTATCCCAGAAGAAAAATTGGCTTGTCTATTCTGTTTAGCTTCATGGGTTGTTATGTTATTTGGATTCATGTGATCTATTTCAGAACAGGTAGCTGGGTGTATCCAATATTAAATGTCTTGAACTGGCCAGTGAGGATTATGTTCTATGCACTTAGTCTTGTTGTTGTTGGTGGCATTTATTCTGTAGGAGAAAGACTTAACGCCATATTTTGGTCTAATGAGGTTGAAGAAACTGTAAAATCTGGCAAGAAAAAAGCAAAATAATTACAAAGAATCTGTACAAATTGTACTAGTAGTAATGCTTCGTTATTTTTGGTAAAGGTTGGGAAAGTACATAAGCTGGTTTTGGATGAATAGTCTGATTGCTGCATACCAGCTTTATAATAATAGTGAAACTCTAGGACTAGATCTAGGATTCAGGCAATTGGGTGGCCTATTTATAATTTATTTTGTATGTACTTGTGATAGCTGAATGCTTTCAGTCTTAATTTATTTTACATTTATAAGAATACCTTATAGCTAAAGTAAATTTATATGCCTTGTTTGTCTAATTTTCAATGATTGTCAAGAACTATAATCATTTTTGATCTACAACTAATTCTCTTCAAATTATTATTGGTCTTTACATGAAATGTTTATTTCTATAGATATCCCCGTCAAATTCTGCTGAGTTGGTTATTATTCAAAAAGGAAGGTTGTGATTGTAAATTTCATAACAATAACTTTGCACCATTTCTTACAACCAAAAATTATTATAACCCATTATAAATAATGTAAGATTTTACTTACTAAAGTTGAAGTAATTTAGCAGCAATGTTATGACTGCTATCTAAATTAGTTAAGATTCTATCTGTAATATTTAGAATATATTTATGTAATAGAACTTATTATATTATTTATTTTAGTGATACTCATTATGTGCATTAAACATTTACTTCTGACTTAAAGGACATTCCATATTATTTTCACTTTAAATCCATGTAGAAATGAATTTGATGGTTTAAAGGAAATATTCACTAAAAATAATAAAATTGAACTAATTTTCTATGTACTTATATGGTTTAGGACGTATTTGCATTGGTCGCTAGTAATGGCATGTGAGCAACACAACAACCTCACGGGGAGGATCGAGAAAGCCCACAGTCAGGCTATTGACCGTATTATCTACCAATGTAAATGCCCCCTTAGATATGCATACAAAAATTGTATGATCAATGGTCATCATTACTTTACATATTGCATACATAGTATGTATTCATTTTCTGGAAGCTTATAATAAGGAAGCAATAATTTTATAATAAAAAACTTAAATAGCATTCAAGCATTTTATTTACGGTCTCATCATTTTCTATTCTCCATATTTCATGTACTGTATAAATAAAATTATAAATAAACCCATTTAAAATACAAAAAATGGAAAAAATATGCTTGATTAAGTACATTTTGATACAATTTACAAACTATATCACTATTGTTCTAAGACTAGATTTATTAATAGTAGCAAACATTTTATGGTTCTGTTAAGTCTACTAGCGCTATTTTATATAAAAACACGTGGGAAGTCCACTACTCTTGAGGTATACCTAATACTATAAATCATAAATTAAAATGGAATTTGTGGTTTCCTATCTTTGACATAGTTTGTACGTACGTACATGTACGTATGCGAAGAAGGACAAAATAATAGAATGGTCGGATAAGTTGAAGCGGGCCGGTCTTTTTGACGGTCCTTTTGCCCATGGTGTGCGTTGGTAGTATAGCATTTTCTTTGCGCTATCGTTCGCGGTTAAATTGACAAAATAACATATTTTAAATTTCATCACAAGTTTTCCATCATATCGCTCTCGTATCAATCCAACTCTACGTATTTTCCATTCAGTTCATAAATAAATATATTCAACTTCATTCATACCAACCTCTAAAAGCTTATTAGGATGAGCTAGTGCAATGAAAACAAATTGCCTACATAATAAAATAATGATAGGAACTGTACCTTTTCATGTCATGTAGGTAAGTACAGTTAACCTCAAACAAAACAACTGTATGCCTACCTATTCTCCAAGAGAATTTTCATTTATAATGTTATTTGAGAAAAAAATACAAGAAATGCAAGTACACCTAACGTAATGTGTTAAAAAAGTAATCTTTGTTAATGCTCTGTTGACTGATATTATTGGAAGGTTTAAGATGTTGACAGTACATAGCAATCCTACATAATCAAACTGCAGCGTATAATTTAAATAAAGAAGGAAAAGGAAAAAATGGCGACAATAAAATACTTGCATTTGGTAAAACTAATGATAAGCTAGATAAATAGATAATGGATTTCTATTGTATGTAGTATTAAGTGGAATGGATTAATTAAGTCAAATTTATTCTATTTTTATTTACAGTAAATTGTTGTTTATTGTATGAATCTAGTAGTGGTCATCCACCTATTTATTCTAAAAATTATATTTCTGTACATTGACCCTATAATGGTTTGACTAATATAGATACAATATTATTATGATAGTGCTAATACTTATATTTATATATCCTCACTAATTTAGAATTGTTATTTTAACTTCCATTCCATTTTGTTTTTCGTTTTTTGTGCGTGAAATATCCGATATTTTTTTGTCAAACGAATTCAACGTTATATTTAGTGCAAACCAACATTTTAATGTATCAATATTCGTAACCTTGGCGAAGTTGTTGTCGCTTGTTGAGTATCAAATGTTGCTTAGTGGATACTTAGCTTTACGCAGATGATCTGTAGGTATCAGAGTCTATGAATGAAAAAAGTGCATCGTTTTTTAAACTACCTACATAATTTTACATTGTATTTGTACCACAGCCAAACAAACCGCAAACCGTTATTGTTTTGTACCCAGTTTAAAAGAAAAAACGTAGTTTAAAACAATACTTATAAAAAACCGAATCCACTTTCCAATTTATTAAACTAAGATTTTTCAATGTTTACGTTTTTTGTCTTGGCCGCGTAATTCGCGGCGCATGTATCCTTCTGAGCAAGGCATAATATAAGCAGCATCCCCTTTATGAATAGGAACTACAATTTAGAGATCTTAGTCTTTTCATTTAAAATCCATAGGACTTAAAGCACTTACAGAGCAATTTAAACGTACGTAAGCATACTTCATTTCGCTCATGGAGTAAGTTAAGGTAATAATAGTCGTATTAGGTAGGTAACAGGCCTCTTAAATATAAATAAATGTTATGCAAGTTAAACATTTTGAGAACAAACAATAAATTATTTACCGAACTATGTCTTTCAAATCATACATGTACCTAATAATTAACTACATATTGGAAACAAACTACTTACATACTAGCCTTGTTTCTTATTAAGATATCACTGCCTTATTATGCGTAAACTTGTCATTTTTGGTTGTACTTAAAATAGCATTGTTTTTCATAATAATGGTACTTAATAAAGGCAAGCCGAAACTCAAACTAATCTTCGTACAGCCGACTCCTAAAATATTAATACACTATCTACCTCGTCACAATACAACGTGTGTAACTGCCGTGTAAGAAAGTAGAAGGTAGCTATTTAGTTCAGTTCACTCAACTCGTGCGCAAATATAGATGTTACGATAAGGCACTAAAGTGGCTACATCTTTTTGCAGTCGACTGTACGTACACATTTTGTTCCTTTGCAAAGTCTTTACGTAGTTCATAGCACAGCTTAGCTTAAAAATAAATAACAAATTATTTCTCATACTTGAATGATTTGATTACAGCCAGTATTTTTTGTTTTCAATAAAATACAAAAATGTTAATCTAAATATTATCACACTACATACTCGTATATGGATATTCCCTAATTTAGTAACAAGTCTCTATTCATGGTTGATGATGGTAATGAGAATTCATATCTGTATTGGATAGTTGATTCTACGGGACGACGCGCAAATTTTTGCGAGTTTTAAAAATCACATTTCCCCTTTTTTGTGACAATGAGGGTACCTCAGAGAGCTGAACATTTTTCGAGACCATTTTCATGATCACTTTACCTACTAAATCTAACTAGCGAATTGCACAATGATGGCATATACATATTTTGCACCCTGTCCCATATACGAAGTGGCATTTTCATATACTTTATTAAGTATTTCATGAAGTTTAACGTTTGTAACAGACCTTATTTAAACTGGAAGATTCAATGCACAATGTCGGGATAGTTTATTACATGTTTACGCTAGATGGCGTTCTGTGGAACTGAGGTCCACAAGGTGATTGGTTATTTTTGATGTGAGCTGTCAAAATGTCACTAAACAACCAATGACATCAGTCTAACAGTACGCCATCTGGCGGATTTTTCAATCGTGCTGCCGTCTTATATCTAAAAGGCAGTTAAATGCATTTGTATAATTTTGAATTCTTAATCTAGGTAAATAATATTTAAGGTTGAAAACTCAAAATCAACCATATACAGTTAACGGCCTTTTGGGTATAACATGACAGTGCGATAGCCCCATAATTATGGAGACTCGAACAATACAACTGCCTAACTCCAGACCGACCAAATATACCCGTACCGTAATAACAATTAAATATTAACAAATAAGACTTCGTACTTGGAACAAGGCGTAGAGGCAATGCAACTGTGAGCTACGTCTTGACCTTCCTAGTTCCTTTATAGTGTCCGTTCTTCTTCCAACTGTTCCCCTGAGCTTCCCCGTTCATCCGGGTGAGGAACGACGTGGTCTGGCCCTTCGACTCGAAGAGCACGTCCGAGTCCGTCTCTGTCTCGGACAAGTCTTTGTTGGCGACTGAAACAAGAGATAAATGCTAGATTTTGTTGAAGGCTTTCTCTGCGAGAATTTGTGTGTATAAAAAAGCCTTAACCTTCCTTATGTTGTCATAAAACATTAATTAGGTAGGTGAGATTAGTAGACCAGGTACAGTTAGAACCAATTTAAAGGATAAATACTTTGTCAACGAAATTCACTACAAATGTATTACTTGGTATTACCTATGTATTTGAATACCTATACAATTTATACAATAGCGTATTTAACGACTTTTTTAAATTTATTTATTGTAAAGTTTTTGAAGTAATTCGGTATTTGACATGGTTAACAATTAAATAAGAAAATAATTGAATTATGTAGATTTTACGACGCTGATTCAGAATATCTATGTTAATTTACAAATTAAACATTAGAAATATTTTATTTCTTAAAAATAAATAAGAAATTTTGCATCTGTGGATTATCAAAACTAAAACGGCTTGTAGCCAATCAGAACGCGTGACGTCACGATGCAAGAAACAACAAAATTCCCCTTGTGAACGGTGGTGTTACTGTTAGTTTGGGGTTAAACATTTGGACAAACAAAGGGAGAGTAAATGAAACAATATATTTTTAATTAGAATGATTTATTGAAATATTACAAAAAAATCCTTATTACGCATTTATATTGATTTTCAAAATGAATAAGTTTATTGTACACGTGTCGAATATATTTCTGGGGGTCTAATTTTTTTGAAATATTGGATAAACGAACATTCGTATACTTTTCTATATTAAAATTAGCGAGCTCCAATTATGGTTTACTATCTACTCCGTTATCATGCATGATACTCCCGGACCACATATTTTATTCCTTTTACCTCGAAATATTTTATAGCCACCTTTTTATTTTTAGAATAAATTCCAACATCGTATGACCAGAAGAAAGGACAGTAATTTCTCTAATTCACTTACAATGTTTTAATATTATAATATACGTCCATACTATTTTATTCAAACTATAATGAAAAGAACGGATTTTGAAACTAACTGCAGTGAGTGAAAGATTCATTCAAAAGTCGAGTTGATTTATACCACGATATCATTATTAAATTTTTCTGTCGTTTACGTATCGTAACGATTTTTTATTAAAATACATTTTCTAGTTTAATACACATTTGATAATTAATAAAAGTCATTACTTATGATAGGAAACGCGATCTTGTTGCGAATTTTAGCTGTCAGATCGCCTTTTACATGAAAATACTGCACAATTCACCATTTTTAAGAGAAACGTCACGCGACACGGAGCGATGCAAAATGGCGATGTAGCGACATCCAAGTAGTTTTGTATAACTTACTTAGTTGACCAGTTCCGAATAGTTGACCAATGTACTTTGCCGGAGGGGAAACGCCCGGTATGGCATCTCCAGTGGCTATATACTCAAAGATTGAATCATGACGTCGAGGGCTAATTTGTCACGTGACTTGCTGTTTTGGCGGGAAATTTGAATCGTATTATTTAAAATGGCTGTTTTTGTTATAAATTAACTTTAAAAATGAAATAGACAATTATCAAACGTATCTTTAGTGTCCTAAGAATACAATAAAATACTTTTTTAAAAATTGTCAAATACCCAATTCAAAATAAAAAGAGAGCTGTGATTCACAGCTCTCTTTTAATTTTTTATCTATCATCATTAGTTCTAAAGATATAATATGCAGAGTTGCAAAGTTCCCAATCAGAAAAGGAGAGCGATATGCTATTATGACGTCACTAGGCTAGTGCTTCCTACAAGCGCCGTACAAAATTTTGTTTAAGAAAGATATCAAAAGTTTGTTGCTCTATAACTTTCTTGTATTCAAATCTTTTAAAAATGTTTCTCCAATAAATAATCGTACTTACACTTATACAGTAAATTATCGAGTCTAGGTATCGGATGTCGATATTTCAACTTACAAGTACTTTTTACAATCCTCTCACGAAACGAGTACCTATTATTTCATGATTTCTGGATTTCTTGAAGCACGCGCGCGGACTGTAAGATCTATAGAACGTGCAGATGGATAGGCAAAGACTATTTAAGAACAGATGGATAGGCGAAGACTATCTATAGAACAAACGTGTACTCACAAGGCGTGTCCTCGTGCGTGGCGAGCGGCAGCAGGCGGTACTTGGGGCGCGGGCGCTTGCGGGGCGCGCACAGCCGCCGCGCGCCGCGCACCGCGCCGTAGCACAGCCCCGCGCCGCCCGTCAGCGCCGCCAGCCCGCCCAGGCTGAAGTACACCACGGACCAGTCTGCCAACAACAACATCATACCATTTAAGGAGGTCAATGAGGGTGTTTGCAAATGCAAAATCCGATAGATGGCGTTACGTTGACGGTAGGTCCAAATACGAGTGGATTGGTTACATTTGACACATCATGTCAAAATTATGAAGTTAGTTTATGAAACAACTCATGTCGTCAAAGTTGGACCTCACGTCAACGTAACGCCATCTATCGGATTTTGCATTTGCAAACACCCTCATTTTGTGGACTTACGATAAAACATAGTACAATGGGGGCTATCGCATGTGAATTATCCGCCAGATGGCGTTGGGTTAGACTGAGGTCCAACTTCATAGTAATTGGTTGTGTAGAGATATTTTGACAAAAATAACCAATCACCAGTTGCCGGAAAAAATCCGCTAGATAGCGTAATGTATACCTAACCGCGGTAGTTAATATCAGTGCGGTAGTTAATAAATATCTTAGCCTCCTTTTTTCCACGTCTCCATTGCGCGATGTAATCGACACCCAGCAAAAATTTGGAGTTAATTACGAAACAGACACGATTCCAGAACTATCAGACCAACAAGCAAGTGGTATACCCACAGAACATTACTCCATGTTTTGCTGCTATTTTCTCTCAGGTCGCACTCACAACAGTCAGGCATGGAGTCTCTTAATCTGCCTTTGCGCAGCTCTGCATCTAGACCTGCATCACACCGGCACATGGGCGTGGCCTGATCTCTACAACTCATCAGCTATCTAAGCTAAGATGTCATCATTGGTCCCTTAGATGAATATTGTCCCAAACTTTTTCTTATTCACACTCACCACAATCAGGCATAGCATCTCTCTCTAGCTGCGCGAAGAGGCTCTGCATCCAGAAGGCGTCGCACCGACAAGTCCTCGTGGCCTGGTCGCACACGCCGCGCCCGGAACAAGTGCTCAGGCAGAGCAGCGAGCGCACGTGCGCTCTCTCCTCTACGGTTGCAGCGGTACGTGCGAGGGTTAACGCTTCCGTCCCTTCGATAGGTTTGCCCTGAAAATAAGAATTCGTAAGTCAAAGTGACACCAGGCTATGTCGTGTCACAAGTACTGACGGGACATGGGAGTTTCAACAGCAGACTGCATGCGTTGACTCTTTGGGAGCCACCTGTATGTCCCTGCAGAGAATCCGACGAAACTCAGGACGATGTCAGGGAGTGTCAGCTGTATGAACACGAGTTAACAAATCCTGGATGACTAGACCAAGAACGAGATAGGACCAGTATACCATTGAAGAGATGGTCAACTCTGCGTAAGGTTTTTGACGGTTGCATGCGTTCGCACACAAAAGGACTCATTAGGAAAGATTTTAATTGATGAGGATCTGCACAAACGCGAGTCACATGTGGCATGCTTACGCTAGCAAGCATATAAATACATTCGCCGTCAAACGAGATCCTGTAAAACGCTGGACTACTGCGTGAAAGGGCCGTAACAGATACTATGACAAGATAACTTACATCTTTAGACAAGAAGAAGATGATCTGCGTATTCCCCGTATCGACCTGCCCTCTCAATTCAGTCACGTTGACTTTAATATCGTCCTTGAGCAGCAAGGTCATCTTCTGCACAAGAGAGTCCAGTTGACCCTGCGTGAAGGCCGATATGGGGCTGATGAGGGTCATCTCAAGGAGGTTCCTCTCCAGCGGGTCGGCTTTGACCTGGACGCTGACGGTGTCCCGGCCCGTTTCTCCTTGGTCGTCGGTGACTGCTAACTCGAATACGTATCTTCCCGGTTCTATGTTTGTGAGCTGGAAAAATAACAACAGATACTTGATACTGTTAGGCAAGTTATGTAAGAAATGGTTGGTCATATACCTACAGAGGAACAACGGGCTTAGTGTATGGCTCACCTTAGCCTGATGCTAAGCAAAAGGAGAGTTGTAAATTAGGTACAACGGACGCGATGGCACGGCATCACATCTGTTGGTAACTGCCATACTGGCCTATGAGTTGCTTCTTGACGTTTGGTTTGAAGAATTTCATATTGTAGGATGGAGGAAACACATGCGAGACGGCAATGAGTTCCATTTTTTGATGGTACAGTAGAGATATGAGCTGCTGAACTTTTTAGTTCGAATGTTTATCCACCGTAACACGGTGACAGAATTGCCCGGTACGTGTGGTTCTGTGATGGAAAAGGAAGGGTGTGGCGAGGGAGAACAGCTCTTCTGAACATTAATTGTGATACAGGCGGTTAAAGACACCAAAACACACATGCCGGGACACAAACCCGATGTCTCTACGTAACTGAAGAGGGTTTTTTCTATGGTAAAGATATATTTGTATGGAGATTTTGTCTATGACTCACCATTAACACTGGTTGCGTATCTGAATTGAGTATGACAGTTCCAGCGGCCAACCCCGAGCCGGAGCGCGTCCACCTCCACGAGACGATCCTGAAGTCATCCGAGGACTTGGAGCCGTTCAGGATGAGCACCGGCAACGGCATGTTTAGGATCTGATCGCCGCCGGCGTCCGCTTTCGGTGGACTGTTTTTGTCTATGGTAGATAGGAAGTAATTTTGGAATAAAACTTTTATTTGCCTGTTATTGGTCTCTTATCTATGAAATTTTTTATTTAGCGAGTTATATGGAAATTTTCTCTATGACATTTTTACATGAACTGTTGCTGATACTGTTTCATAAAGATCTTTTTTTTGTGTACACTACACTGTTTAGGTACTTGTACAATAGTTCTAAAACAGTTAAATCAACCTATCTCAAAAACTATAAGAGATACTTTGATCAAACCAAAAATCGTTGAAAGAGTTAATTAGCATGCATCACCTCTATTTTTTTTAGAATTTTATACCCCGTAGTTATAAAAATAGAGGGGGGGGGACATACTTTTTACGACTTTGAGAGCTGATATCTCAAAAACCGTTCACTTTAAGAAAAATGTTTTTAGAAAACTTTATATCATTTTAAAAGACCTTTCCATTGATACCCCACACGGGTATGTACATCGAAAAAAAAAATTTCATCCCTCAGTTACATGTATGGGGGGCCCCACCCCCAATTCTTTTTTTTACTATTTAGTGTCATATTTTTGTAGCGGTTCATACAACACATATTCCCATCAAATTTCATCACTGTAGTACTTATAGTTTCCGAGTAAATCGGCTGTGACAGACGGACAGACGGACAGACGGACATGACGAAACTATAAGGGTTCCGTTTTTGCCATTTTGGCTACGGAACCCTAAAACACCTTCATCGAGCAAGTTACAAGCGTTAATTCTGCCTAACAAGAGGTTTTTTTTTCTTTGCCAACCACACATAACAAGCTTGGCGAAAGATTAATTACATATTTTTTATTCATCTTTTGTATAATGGCCGCCCTGAGCCCTAACATTTGGCTGATAATTGCGCCAAGATCAATTAAAAAATATCAACAGTGTCGTTTATTCACATTATGATTTTAATCACAAAGTTGTTAGTGAACACAGACGCATGCAGCATACCCTTATCCCTTTGTTATATATCATTCTTTTTCAATTCCAAATAACATATCTCCAAGGTGCAAGTTCAAACTCTGACCAAAAGAGCATAACAGAGTTATAAAGACCAGCGGAAAGATGACTAGATTTATGATGGTTTTAAATCAGCTGATGCAGAAAATGACAGTTGAATAATTATATAATTTACAAATTCAATCTTACTTACAATTTGGGCCAATAATAGACTTTTATGATATCGATAATGTTATTCATTTTAAAGTTTTGTTTAATTAATTAGTTAATTTTTAAAAGTCTATCAATGGCGATACTATAATACATCAATAAAGTCATGAAATTAATTGATGGCGCCACTGACGCTTACGTCATTGGATATCATTCTTACGTCATTGGATACGGAACTCCGTAATAGACGTTCCTCATTCAAAAATTTCACGACTTTATTGACAGAGTACATTTTAAAACTTACTCTGTGTTACAGTAACGGTGACATTATCAGTGGCCGAGTTTCCATTATCGTCCAGCACCGTGAGCGAGAAGACATACTGGCCCTTGGTGAGCCCCGTGGCGTTCGCGACGGACTCGTTAAAGTTTACTATGTTAGAGTTAGTGGGGCCGGCGAGACAGCGCCACGTGTACGCCACTATGCGGTGGTCGTCGTGCGACGCGGACCCGTTCAGCGTGATCCAGGTTTGAGGGAGCGATATGAACTGGAATTACACATGGTTATCCAGTACAGAGGGACAAGGATGTTTTGGCACGTGAATAAGTTTAAAACAGAACGTGTATTGCTTATTAAATTAGAGGTATACCTAACAGTTAGGCAGTAAGTTTCATATTCTACAATAAGCAAATGGAGGTGGCTCAGCTTGTGCTGCCACAGAATGATAGAGTCCAGGCAGCGCTGGTTTTCAGCCAAGTTTAGTCGGAAGGATTGCTCACTCATCGACTACTGCGACGCTGGCCTGCGAGCCTAGTGCAGAGTCACTGAATTTTTAATAGTCTACGATACATATGCCAATAAATAATATAGGTAGGTAGTATTCCGGTACTAGAAAAGAGAAGTTTTATAAGAGAGACACTTATTAAAAAGAGTATAAGTTCATATTTTGGTCACGTGTAAAAATATCCTTGTCACACTGTTTGTGGGCAGAAGTACAGCCACATATATAAGACATAATCGTTACTTTTTATTTAGTATATGTACTGCCGAAGCAATACTTTTTATTTACGAGTAGGTTTTCAAAAGAAAATATAGCCTGATTTTAAATTGGATAGTAAGTAAACTATTATCTTCTTTTTAAATTATTTGTTGATCAAAAGCGCCTTATTAAGGATGGTTGAAATAACGACAATATTTTTTTTTATTGTAGGTTGGCGTTAGCCAAGAGTTAACTTGACCACTATCGCACCTGATGAATGGAATCAACAGGGACAGACTTTGGCAACGAATTCCATTCTTTAATTAAAGTTATACAGCATCGACTTATATTTGTGGCTATACTATCGAGTGATATAAGCTATATCTGTGATAAAGAGTGGTTATTAGTACCTAATCGTAGATACAAGCTGAATGTAATTTATTTTTGAAGTCAAGAAAGCATAAGACATTAAGTAATAATATTCATCTAAGTTTTTTTTTACATTATAGCGAACAAACGAGCAGACGGCTCACCTGATGGTCAGTAATCACCGCCGCCCATCGACATCTGCAACACCTGAGGCACCACGAATGCTTTGCCGGCGCTTAAGTAAGGGATAAGCCCTTTTATAGAAAACACTTACATACATTACTTTACATACATAGGTATGTAAAGTGTATGTCTAGATTTATCAACACTTTTTACACGATTACGCCGCAGTACGCACTTTATGAGTCATATCCACCCGTAAAATCCCATGCCATAACACCAACAACAATAATTATCATAATGCAAATCACATATCATAATGCGTTCACACGTCATGCTGTGAAAACCTTATGCTACATTTAAAATAGGTACGATAACTTTGATTATTCTCAATACGCCTTGTGCCTTTGTAGAGTATGTATACAGGGTGTATCTGTGAATATTAACATCCCTATAATCACGTGTTCTATCAAACATTCTGAACCAACATTTTTCTTCTTTCACTTTTGGAAACCAGCATTTAAAAAATTCAACTTTTCATACGAAATCGATCACGTGATTTGTTAATTTTTGAAAAAAAAAATAAAGAAATTGGCGATTTTTTAAAAGTCATAAAACAAATATTGTTCAGAATGGTTTGTAGAAGATATGGTTAAAGTGATGTGTTCACCGACACACCCTGTATTATAATTTTATTGATAGAGAAATGCATGCACATGCTTTTAGTCACACATATTGTATGATTAGTAGATCAGTGAATCTTGAAATGCATCCCTTTACCCAAATTCGTAAATATTTATCGCAATGACGTGTTTTCAGGTTTTATTCTTAGTTGTACACAATTATGTACTTCTTTCCTTACAATTATCTCAATTTACAGGGTGTATCTCTGATCATTTACATTCCTTTAACCACGTCTTCTAACAACTATTTTGAACGGACGACATTTCGATTTTTTTTCGACTTCCCATACAAAATGACCATGTCACGTGACCGACTTTGTATGAAAAGTTGAAATTTTTTATGCGGATTTCCTAAAATCATAGAACAAATGTTGTTCACATGATTGAATGGTTGAAGGGATGTAAATGCTCACAGATACAACCTGTATATTTAAACTTTTTTTTTTAAAATATTAAGGAATAAATATCTTTAAATTGTATTTCACTTACCGCATCTGCGCCCGCGCTAGCCACAGGGGGCGTGTTGGTCGGCGGCTTCACGAACACGTGCACCTCCGCCGTGGAGAACTGGCCGGACGAGTCCGTCACCTTCAGCACGAACGTGTACACGCCTTCCGAGAGGTTAGATAGCTGGAAGTTGAGGAATAACGGTGTGAACAAGGTATTTAGACTTGGGATGTAGTTTTTGGATGGCTGGAGCACGTAGACGACAAGGGTACGTAGAAGGTAGAGTCACAAAATTTAAAGGACACAGAAAGTAGATTGCCCATTAAGAGCTAAGAACATGTCATGTACTCACGCATGCGCACTAACAGGCAAATACACCTTTTAGACCACATTAATCCTAACTTATGACATAAGATTGTCGAACTGTCGAGGTCTGTGGTAGAGGCCGCACGCTTATGTACTCATGCCGGGCAACAACCCTAGCATATGTCAACGAACTCTTCTAAATTCAAAATTAAGGCTGAGTCTCCTTTCTGTGTCCTTTATATTTTGTGGTAGAGTGGCATGCGGCGGGAGTACGTAGAGATGCGCAAATCATGTCCGGAACTGGATTAAACATGGAACGATTATCTTGCCCTCCGGAACCATTTCCGTTAATATGTTCGCGGAACTATAAAGTATTCAAGTATTTATTTGCAAACTAAGTGTACTTAGTTCCACCAATATGGTTGTGCCATTCCAGGTATCGCGACGTTTAATCGATCTTAGTTCTCCAATGTTTAAACAGTTCCAAGTCAATTTATTTACCTTCATACTTGACAGGCTTAGGAGTATCAACCAAAAAATGTATACCTAAGTAATTACTAATTATAAACATTTTGTTATTAAATTTTTTTTTCAAAATGTCGGACGTGTGATTCTCAGATCGGAACTGTTTAGGTCCAGTGTCGGACATTGTTCCTGGAACTATTTAGGTCCGTAACTACACATGTCATTAGTCCGCGAAAGATGAGCGCAACGAGTGGTCATTTACGTTTGTAATCTCATGATGAATTGATATTATTGTCATATGAGTAGTACAGTCCTCGCTTCTTCCATGTAATTTGCATGGAAGATTGTCGCTTCTTCCATACAAGTTTTATGAAAGATTGCCGCTTCACGCGGTTTCACGAATAAATCCAACTCTGCCTTGAAGAATTGGCCGAAAGAATCCGGATAGTCTGACATGCTGTTGTCTACTTACGTAGGGTCTGACTGAACTTAAAGAAATAAATATTTCTTTTTATAGTGTTCGAGTAAACACTTCGATTTCTAAAACCAGGGAACAGAAAACATAGTGCACTGAATAATATCAGATTGCGCTGCGGCACGTTCTAATTAAACTTTACTGATAACCGTCGATAAAGCCGACGTTTGTGTTTGTTGGCCTATATCGATCTATGTTTTGAAAAGGCATGCACGGGTTAACTTCAGAATGTAAATAAACTATTTTCAACAAGTTTTTTTGTTTACTGGCCACTGTCTACAGTGATAGAATCAGATACCTACTCTTTATTGCACAGAAGTTTAAACAGAGAACTTAATGCTATTGCATTATCGAATGTACGCTCCTTTTTTTGCTCCGCTCTGCTTTTTACAAAAGCCTGTCTGGCCGCTGATAATTTAAAAGTTTAAACATTTTTACAAAAGTCTTTTCATTTATATTTTTACGGAGACTATTTAGTTTACCTACTGACTGACTGACGCTGTTATACAGTGAAGATTGGAATCACGTTTTTAAACCGATAATTACATGATTATAAGTATCAAGAACTTTTGACGACCTCGATGGCGCAGTGGCTAAGGTGCTCGCCTAAAGCGCGAAATGTCCCGGGTTCGATTCCCAGTCAAGTAATTTTTGGAAACTACATTTTTCTAAGTTTTCTTGGGTCTGGGTGTTCTGGCTTGGCGCCCCCAGTTAATTATCGTCATCTGGTACTCATAGTACAGGGGTTGCCCTAGTTTGAAACCAGGTTGATTGGTGTGATTGTCTGGCGCATTTATTTATTTACTTAAGTGCTCATGAGACTCATCATAAAAACATCCGTTTGGGCATTATCATGCCCTCATACAAAAAAAAGAACAATAATATTACCAGCCACCTGAGTTATTTTCGGACCACTACGACCTACAAACCTTCAAGAAAAGGGCATATCTCGCTCTGAAAGGCCGACAGCGCACCTGTGAAGCCCCTGGAGTTGCAGGTGTTCATGGGCGACGGTAATCGCTTAACATCAGGTGATCCGTCTGCTCGTCTGCCCCCTATCCTATAAAAAAAAAAGTAGAAAATAAAAGAAACCTGCAAATACGGCGAATGCGTATTCTGCATATCAACAGCTTTGTTCTCATCCTCTACAGATTTGGTCCATTCCCAGGATGTGATCTCATGGTCATCGGTTGATAAACTTCCGTTCAGCGTCAGTTTGTTGTTTGGCAGATAGATTATTACATCTTGTCCTGAAACATTTTATTGTTTTCGAATTTATGTATTACTAGCGGCCGCCCGCGACTTCGTCTGCGTGGAAAAGTAACTTTTTACCCCACTTTTAACCCCTTACAACCCCTTTCTCAGGGTCTAGACCATCTGTATACCAAATTTCATTTAAATCCGTTCAGTAGTTTTGGCAGTGAAAGAGTAAACAGACAGACAGAGTTACTTTCGCATTTATAATATTAGTATGGATTTAGGATTATCTGAAAATTCAATATTAATAAATTACGAATATCACATTTATGTGATGATAAATATCATCATGATGCTAAATAATATCATCTTTATTTGTAGATTTTTTTAAAAATAAATAATAAAAAGCAAAAAGATAATAAATAAAGAAAAATACAATTAGAATGTTCTTAAAACAATAATACAGCGCTTCACTGTTTCGTCGAGAAAGTGAGGGTACCGGAGGCCTAAATAAAAAATCTAGAAATCAATATTGTCTGCGGCATGAAACAGTAGTTATGACCTTGAGTGCGCAGAAACAAATTTTCATAGAAAGTCTTCTTTTTTAACAAGTGCGCAAAATAACGGTCATCGCTATTCTTTCGTGCCGCCAGCTTTTTTTTTTATGTGATAGGTAGCAGACGAGCAGGCGGATCACCTGATGGTAAGCAATAGCCGCCGCTCATGGACACTTGCAACACCAGTGGAGTTACAAGTGCGCTGCCAACTTTTATCCCCTTCCCCCCCGGGTGGGCCTCCGGTACCCTCACTCACTCGGCGAAACACAGCACAGGGGCTGCTTCAGCTATACCTGCATTCGCTTCGGGAGGATAGTCTGTATGGTTCAAGACTGTTATATTAGCTGTGGTGGAGTTCTTGACGTGGTCCGAGTCCTCGACCGTGAGCCTGAACGTGTAGTTGCCGGCCTGCTTGAGGTCCTTCAGCATCAGCGTCGGCCCGTCTTGCAGCGGCGGCTGGTACCCGATAGGCCCTAACGTCAAATCCCAGTGCCAGGATATTATGGCATCATCGTCCTATAAAAGACAACATAATTGATGATCTACATAAAAACTAGAACACTTCTAAAGTAGGTATTGTAGCAGACACAGTTACTTTTACCTATTTTATAGACAAGACTTTTATGACACACTAATGTAATATAAGTTACTAGTGGCCCGTTCTCACTTCGTTTCGTTACTTAACTTAGATCAGTCTCAATAGATGGCGCTGGGAGTCGATTACATCGCGCAAGTGTTTCGTGCTTTCGGTTTATCTATAAGCCATGACGTGGCTATGAGACTAACATCTTTATAAATAGGATAGAAGATAGATTATTTTAAAAAATATATAAGTACAATATTTTAAAACAAAAATACCATGATTAATTTGCTCTCTTATCTTATCAACAATGTTTTGAACGAAAATGAATTTCTTCGTTTACATTACCTTACTAGCACTGCCGTCGAGCACAGCTACCGAGTTAGGTAGCTTGACAGTCTGCGACTGAGGCGTGATGACCACCTGCGGCGGCTTGTTGATCCTCTGCGGGGGCAGCACCGTCACCGTCGCGAACCCCTCGCCGAACGAGTCGGTCCCGTTCACTGTCACCTTGAACCGGTACTGCCCTTCTGTGAGGTCTGTCAGCTTCACTGTAGCGCCGTCTTGCTTCATGTTACCTGCTCAAGAAAATGTTGTTGCAGAGGCGGCGCAAAGCTGGGCGATGTGGCCACCGACCACGTGCGAAATCAGTCTTGCACACATCAATCAAAATTAGATCTTGCCCCGCCACCACAAAATACATATTGACACAGAAGGCTGACTGCCCACTATGTCAACGAACTCTTCTAAATTCAAAATCAGGTAAAAGTCTAACTTCTGTGTGTAATTATTTTGTGCCGCCACTGTGTTGTTGGCTGATGGGAGCTATCGCGTGTGATAAATCTGCTAGGTATATTGGTGATTGATTGGTGATTGGACTGGTTGGTAATTTTAGAAGTGAGTCGTCAAAATGTCACTAAACCAATGCCATTAAAGTTGAACTTTAATCTAACAGTACGCCATCTAGCGGATTTTTCACCCGCAATAGCCTTCATTCAAAGTTATTATTTATATTTTAATAATTCTACCTTATCAGTAACCCGATAGATTTTCGCTTCTGGCATAAAAGATAGGCCTTCAACATTGTATACAGAATAACCTACTTTTAAATTAATTAAACATACCTGTAAAACCCCCTTTAGATTGGTCAACTAATGTCCAAACATAGCTATAATGGCTGTTCGTAGTTTTTTCATCAGGAATGGTGTATGCAGCTAAAGTCACTTCATTGTCTGGCAGTTGAACCTAAAAAAATACATTTTATTCATACAACATCTAATACATTGAACTGACTTTGTAAGAATATTATGTACCTACCTACAGACACAGATATCACATAGACAAATTATGAATTTAAATACATCTACATATTATATCCAGACACTGAACAAACAGAGGTTTGTCTAGGTGTCTATAAATAACATGCTTTTGATGATAGAATCAAGTTTTAAAATTTATAAAAACATAGCATATTATACAAATTGATCACTTACTTTTTTATCTGATACTGATACTGTTAAATTCTTGATAGTTTTAGGTGATGACGTTTCAGTTTTAGTATCATCAGTCTTAGGATCAGATATCAAGTCATCACTCTTCTTTATAGAGTCTATAGGAATAGTTGGTCCTTTTGAGAAGGGTCTTATTGTTTGAATACATGCACCTTGTGCATTTTCTTCGGTGCCCGGTATGCATTTGCATATTCCATTTCGTAATTTGAGGCCTAGAGGAATGCACTCAGCGTTGAAGGGACAATCATTAGCCCCAACCTCACATGGCATTTTCTCAAGAAAGCTGGTTGAATCTAATATCATATCACTGTCATTATTGTCCCTGTATTTGTCAAAGTTCCTTTCATCTTCCTCCATTGTTGGCAAATTGTTGATGAAACGAGACAAGGAAACTGGAGTCATCATCATCGGCCAATAGATCATTTCTATGGCTTGTGTATGGTGAGTACAAAGCCTCCTCCTCTGATGGAAAGTTACTATTCACTTCTGTATAACTGGACTGATCTAATATATCTGACCAGTTTTCTGCAATCAATATTATTGTTTGATGTTTAGGAATATTTACTTAAAACAAGAAATCTATTTTGTTTTTAATAAATAATGATAAAGTGGAAATTTCAAAACTGCAATCAGCCAAATGTACCAATAAAGTTGGTCAAAGTGAACAATTTAAATTGATATAAATGAATCTACCTTATCACAATACTCCCATTGTGGAAAATCATTGAACTTGTCTATAAGAGAAACATTGTAACAACAGATATTTTTCTTTTTCTATATTGTGTAAGGATTTAGTAATTATGTTTATTTACTTAATGCCCACTTTTGAAATTTAGTTTTATGGAAGAATTGAAATAGTCAAGATTTTTACCAACCAAATTATGCAAATTGTAGATCACTCACCATTTGGCAATACTGGTTTTACAAGAATCATAGAAACATGTGCTTCCCACTTCCTGCTTCCGAGCCGAGGCAGTGGCAGGCAGAGCTCATCGCTGACACATTCCACGTGGAAGCACCTGCGCTCCACTAGGAACACGATGTTGCACGTGTCGCTAAGGCAGCACGCCATGACGCACTGCCGCAACCCTTTCAAACCATTCTTTTCAGAGTAATTACCAGCTGTCAGGTTTCCTAAAATAATGTGACACATTCACATATCAACTTTGTTCTCGTCATCAAGTTTCAATATAAGAGCGAAATTACTCTATCTTGCTAATTAAAGAATCACACTCACCCACTGGAACATAATTTATAAAATTTTTAGGATACAATTTGGGACACTTATTGTTTTCATATTTATCACTCCACTGTTTATTGTATTGTGACAGCGATATATCTATATTCAGTGCAATTAATAGAATGAAGAAACTTAAACATGTAGCACTAAACATATTCATTTGATAGTAAAAATATGTTCATGCACTTTGTGTTTATTGCCCTGTATTCCTCCTCATTTATGTACTTTAGAGTTTGCTTTAAAGAAACTTATTTCTACATAGCCAATTTGTGCGTTGGCGTAGCGATAAATCAGAGTCGGTAGATAAGCATTAATACATTTAAATTTAACAAATTAATGTATTACTTAGCTGGCAGGACCCACAAATTGACAAGACAATCAATCCGATATAAATGCGCGTGTTCCTTTATCTCGTCTAAACCAAAGTAGAAAATTTCACAAAGAAATAAATCATGTTCGTTTTCCATGATTTTATTGGCACTTTCATGAATGGTGTAAATATTTCCAATTTATGAAATGGAACATCCCGCATTGAAAAGTCTTATTGACATTGACAGTAATATACATGGTGTTATCAATCTTATTGGTCATTAATATTTTGTCAATAGTCGTGATGGCGCCACTGCTGCTTATGTCAGGTAAGGTATTATAGTCCCATATTGTTAAACACGGGAACTCAGTTAGTTCACTAAAAATCTATTTTCAAGACTTTCTTTAAACCATAATAAAGAAATGTCTTTAATCTCTTAAAGGAACGTTTACATGCTGCTGCCAACTGGTGCCATCTATTTGAACTAAATTAGTCACTTCGTCAATACAAAGTGCTGCCACCTAAAGTTCACTGCACGTGCCCTATTCCTTTTAAGAACACCATATTAATTACAATACATGCTTCATCTGAGTGTACTTTTTTTTTATAATTTTCAAATCGAGATTTAAAACCAAAATATTATATCATACACATACTGTACATACCTTGGGTGTCATCGAGTCATCAGCGACGCAATCGTTAGGATTTTAGTGTTTTATAGAACAGCTAGGTAATAATAGTAATCTGCGTATATGTATAACTAGCTCTCACTACATTCAACACTGAAATTTTTCATTAGTAGGGCATTTTATTACACCGTCAAATTAAACAACAGCGATATTTAATCTGAAGCATTGTTTTTCACTCCAGTAGCTATGCAGATAAGCGAATCTTATTTCCTTTTTGCTCATGTTAAACTAGTGAAATCTTTATGATTTTTACATTTTTATCGTACTAGAATGTGTTTAGATTAAAGTAAAATGGGCGCAGGTCAAATTGGTGGAATTGCGACTCTCCGTAATATAATTATAATGACTCTATTTAGTTTTTCATGTTTGAAGTTTTAATTATTGATAATTTAATTTTTTTTTCCTCGTAAAATTGACATGCCTTACATGGACTTATCTACCTGATGTAAAATAATGATAAGTTTATCGTAACATGATATTGAAAACCATAACGAAGTTAGCCTAACTTAATTATTTTCAGTTGAAATCGATTTCCAAAACGCTGCCGGTTTTTTGGGTACAAAGGCTGAAATAACTGAAGCTCAGTATGTGGTAAGAGGAGACATGATATTTGAATTTCATTTCTAGGTTTCATTGAAATAATATAATGAGACTTAAATAAATCAATTAAAATTTGTTCAAATTATATTAAAAAATTGTCAAAACTACTATTGTGTAATATTTTATGTTTTACAGGTTCACTACTTTTCACATGCACTAATATTTTGTATGGGGACCATGATTGAGCCACATGTAGTGCTAACTCCTGCTGTCTGTGTATTTGGTGAAAGATATAGATTTGACGTCCATGCTGGCACGCACCAGTTTTTAGAACATGCCGGTATTAGTCGAAACGTCCAGCATTTATGTATTCACAGAGGTAACGACCACCCATATAGGGCTAATAGATTTTTTTATTAAAAATGCTAAATTTGTGTTTAATTACTTAATCCTACCTTAGACTCATTTAACACAAACTGAGCATTTTTCTACGCATTCGACTTTTATGGGAACAAAAAGGCGTTTTGCTACTTCTCGTATTTCGCTACTTTTTACAACTTGTTTTCTAGGCTACAATCACACGATGAAGTTTATGGAGTGTTCAACTGCAAATATGGCTTTATTAGTTTTAACGAGTCAATTTTCATTTCATCAACGTGAACCTCCGGCTGACTACGTTATGAACAGGTTACGATATGGAGTGCTACCACATAACCCTCCAAGGCGAGGTGAATCCGTACACTGTAGATATTACGGTTGGGGCAGCAGAAGGAATGTAAGATTTTATATCAAGTATTATGAAATAAAATCCATAACTTCGATAATAATAACTGTTCAACGTTAGTAAGCATGTTATTATATTCTTCAAATCAAAGTATTATTTGGAGAAATAAACTAAAGTATACTAAATACTTATCTACAATTTATTAAGGGTAGTTTTTGCTCAACAGCATCTCCGCATCATAAAATTAATGGCATCTTTTTCAGGGATATCTGGTACCACTTTTAATGCACCTACAACGGATGGAGGTCATTTTACTCCCGACCGAAGAATGTGCTCAAATGTGGAATTACGACTCTCAATATCTGTGTATTCAGCAACGCCCATGCAAGGTTATTTTAGTTTAGTGACACTAAATTTATATAGGAGTAGGTACCTATACATTATATACACCTTATTTAAGAAGGAAGGAAGAAGGCTAGCAAAAAGTGACATTATGTAACCAAAACAGTGGGGGAGGGGGTATTTACATAGGCCTTCCTTTTCTTCAGGGATGGATCTCTCAAACAAGTAGGACAGTATGAAAGGGATATTACATATAATATCCTAAAATTCTAATTTAAGTTAAAATAAATAATGTAAATGTATTATTTTTCAGTCCGATAAATATGGATCATTATGCCCGGTAAGATAGTATTCTGAATGTGAACTTTCTACGATTCAAATAAATGAACAACTTTTATGTTAATTACATTTTTCAGGACGACCTCGGATCTATTATTGAATGCTCCGGATTTGCTGTTGGCATGATGGTGTCGCGCTTAGTGGATCGGCCATGTGGAGTAGGTTTTTTAGATCTAGGAAAATATCATAAATTCTTGACTTGTGCTGTAGATGATGCCAGAGAAGTCGTTGACCACGACTCTTTCATGTCGTTTGATTTTACTACGTTCAGTACACCACCGACTCCATCTGTTGCAACTGTTCCAGAAGAGGAGCTTGACAGCGTAGCCTGAGAGAGTTCACAATCCATCATCAAATAAATAGTTTTGTTGTTTCTAAATATAACTATTTACAAAATTAGTGTTTTATTAAAACCAGTTCCTACTAATCATAACATAACATCACACCTTCACATACCTATACAATTCTTTTATTTGATTTTGCAATTTTTTAAGTAATATTCAGGTAATCCTTAATACCTAAAAATAAGATAGAAAAAACTACACAATAATGAGGATCCTATGTCACATTCATCAATAGTATAGAATAAATTAAACTATGTATGAAGCGTGACAATAGATAAATAATTATTCTGTAATGTATTACCTACGAACATTAAACTTTTGTTTTATTAATAAATAATGTGACTTAATAGAGATTTTATTGAAAGTTGAACATGATAATATTACGACTGCTATTCACTAGTCAAGGGATTTCACTTGTTTGTCTTTATTACATAAAAGTAAGATTGTTGTTCAGTTATATTAAGTTGTGGTCATAATTTCACGTGTGTTTGTGTCATTAATAATAATAATAATTTAATGTTCTATGCCACAAACTTTGCATTACCTATACATAATATTCAGTGTAACTTTAATGCATAAATATCTGCTTAAAGCTAGAAATCAATCAAATCAAATATCTAAACTGATAACAAACAAACTTGTTTATTGGCCTATTTATATGGTGTAAATGGATAAATGTTTTGTTTTACCTGAATGATATTGGCCATAAAATTGCATTGTAGCGTAAAATTAAAATTAATTCTGCCAGGTAACAAGATTTACAGTTTAGTATGTACCTATAGGAGTCACGGAATCTTAACCATCTTAGTGTGAAATACTATTGTTAATGAGGAAAATAATGTTTAGTGACTTAAATATCTCGAAAAAACAAGACATGATCTAACTAACGTAAAAAATGGGCGCTGGACAGATTGGAGGAATTGCAACATTACGTAAAATATAGACCTTATTTCTGTAGATAACTGTTCCTGTAAGGGTCAAGAAAGTTAATTCTATGAAAATATCTAATTTTTTTATAATATTTTCAGTTAACATCGATTTTAAAAATCCGGCGGGTTTCTTAGGAACTGAAGCAGAAGTTACTGAAGCTCAATATATTGTAAAAATAATTCAGTTACTTGCATGATTATATTTTTAATCATTGAATATTTTCTACGTTATTCTTGTAATTTTTAGGTTCATTACCTATCACATGCCCTTTTGTTCTGTGTGGGAACCTTAATAGAAGCTCATGTAATTCTCACACCAGCTATTTGCGTATTCGGGGAAAGATATAAATTTCAAGTCCACGCTGGTACACACAAGTTTACAGAATTCGCTGGAGTAGATAGAACAGTGCACCACGTATGTATTCACAAAGGTAAAAACTACATTATTATTTGATAAATTATTATGTATTATACCTATTGTATGCACCAATTATAACTGAATGAGCCTGTATATTTAAAAAGTTTTTTTTTGCTTAAGGTTACAATCATACCATGCGATGGAAAGATTGCTCAACTGCCAATGTAGCACTTCTTGTATTAAATGATCAATTTTCGTTCTTTCGTCATGAACCTGGGGCCGATTATGTTCTTAATCGATTGCGGTACGCAGCATTTCCAAAAATAGATTTTCAAGATCAAAATGAACATATCCGTTGTCACTACTACGGATGGGGCAGCAGAAGAAGTGTAAGAATGTGTTTGCTACCAATACATCAATATAATAATTATGTAAATCAGTCAACTCATGCGGATAATATCAAATAAGAAATTTTGAGAATGATTTTATAAAGATTTGGAGTATTCAACAGTATCTATTTTCAGGGGTACTTAATACCGCTCTTTATACACCTTCGACGTGTAGAAGTTGTACTCCTTCCTCAAGAAAAGTGTGCGCAGATGTGGAACCATGAAAATCACTTTCTTTGTATTCAGCAACCTCCGTGCAAGGTTGGTATTCTATTTAAAAAAAACTATTTCATATTTAAGATAGGTACACAGAATAATACATTTCATTTTTATATTAGTTTATGTGACTGTCACAGATTTTAAAAAACGATCTTTGGTGAGTTATTTATAACAAGTTATGTGTGTGTACAGTCTCATTCTGTTTCATAAACTACTTTATCTACACCCATGTTTTGATCTTCAAAGTAAGAAATCAAAGGTAAACATTAACTTTTTGTGCAATATCGAGGAATATTAACTTGAACTCACGGAAATTGTCAAAAAAAAAACAACTATTGCCTATTGAATAAAAAATTTAAACTTTTTTATAACACACTTTGTTTTAATTTTCATAAAAGCTAGGTAAACACCATTGACCATTATGACATTAGATAAATAACAAAAATGCACTATTTTTTTACAGACAAAATCATACGGGACTTTATGCCCAGTAAGTGTTATGTTATTACATTTTTACAATAAAGAGATTTTATTTTTTGCAATAATGAGATCTATTTATTTTAAAATCATTGAGTATGCTTAATTATAATTACTTATTTCAGGATGATGTCGGTACGGTGATTGAATGTTCTGGTTTTATCAAAGGGATGATGATATCACGTTTGATTGATCGACCTTGTGGGGTTGGATTTTTAGACTTATCCCACTACAATAAATTTCTTACTTGCGGCGTAGATGATGCACGGGAAATCGTCGATCATGACACCTTTATATCACTAGATATGGAAAAGTATGGAAATCCACGTACGCCACCAATTATTACACTACCTGAAACTACGAATACTATAGACGATTCCTTAAGGTCTTTACCAAAAACGAATGACGTTTCAAAAACAACTTACACGGAAGAAATAGCTAGAAAAAAGTTGCTCAAGTCCACATCTCAACGCCCATCTGATGTTACAACATCACGATATGTTGATTTTCTTTGGAAGAGTCCACCATTTAACAACAGTTTTAGAATAAGATCGAGATATCTTCAATAATAAAATGATATATGGATGTTGTGTGTTACTGAGCTTTTTACTATTTTCCTTCCGTGTTCATTATTATCATTCATGTTCTATCCTTTTGCAGCTAATAAAAATGCTCTGCAAAAATGTAATTTGTAATTTATATTCGTATCGACTTACGCTCTAAGTTGATTAATAGTTTTTTAGTCCTTCAATCGAAAAAGATATACATATTTTTATAAAATATATTATAATTATTATCTTGAAATATAAAAAAAATCTATTTAATATTATTGTTTTGAAATCGTAGTTTTCGATATTTTCTTAAAAAAATATGGAATACCTACTGTTATTTAATAGTAGGTATTTTAATTGGCTATTGTAAATAAATAAATAGTAAATAAACTTTACTGAAAAATTATAAGAACATCAAAAATACTTATAGTAAATTTATTAAACTAAGTGAACAAATTTAATTTTGTTGCCTGAACTAGGAAAATCCTTCTATCTCCGGCAAAAACAAAAAGAGAAAGGGCTTATTAAAAAAATAATAAACAAACATAATATGAAAATAACAGAGTAATAACAGTAAATCACAAAACTCTATACGGATACCTTAACTATCCAGAGCATAATAATTGGTAATAAATTACCGTACTCAATGCCTTAAATTAATACTAACGATTAACTTAGACTTAAGCTGAATCTGATTTTAAATAATATAATAATTCGTCGTTTGGGCATACCAGCTTTAGTCCCAAATTATTAACTTAGTGTCACGAACCGCAACACTGCAATTTGCAAAAAAGAACAGCCTGTATACTTAGTTTACTATTCACTACATCAGAGCCACCTAAGAAGGAACTACGAATTTACGAACTAGTGGCTCAAAAGGTTGTGTCCGAGGGAGTGAGATGCGCAGTGCGCTAATGAATAAAAAAAAAAATAAAGACAACATGGCTGTTTGCATTTCCGTTCATAAAAATAGGTTAGCGTTTATGTTCTAAGTTGAATGTTTTATGTTATTTTACGTGGTGTTCGCTATTAGTTTATCAGTGAGAAAGTGAAAAAATAGGGATAATGTTATAGCGTTACTTCAATTAACAAGGTAAGAGAGCTAACATTAACAAGTGAATAAAACCTGCAGAACAATTTCCTAATTTATTTTAGTTAAATTGTAATAAATATTTTGTTCAAATAGGTATTGAAGTCATTAACAATGGATTTCGGGCATCCTCCACCGCATATGGGCATGCCCGCACCCGGTATGGGGGGACCTATGGGTCCTCCCATGGGCCCGCCTATGGGTCCACCTATGGGTCCGCCGATGGGCCCGCCTATGGGTCCCGGCCGTAACAACATGCGACATAATTTTAGACCTTTCAACTACCAGATGCGCTTTCCGGCTCAGGGTCCGCTGAATATGACTCAAGATGATTTCGATGGTAAACGTTTACGTAAATCAGTTATGCGGAAAACGGTAGATTATAATGCTGCTATAATTAAGGCTTTAGAGTGTCGCGTTTGGCAACGTGATTGGCGGGACAGGCACGCGCTTCAACCAGATGCTATGTATACTCCAGATCTGTTGCCTCCACCTTCCTATCCTGATAACCCTATCAACGCCGTAACAACACGGTTTGTTAAAACTGCCACTAATAAAATGAGATGTCCTATTTTTGCTGTTGCCTGGACACCTGAAGGTCGAAGATTAATTACAGGAGCTTCATCAGGTGAATTCACCCTATGGAATGGTTTGACATTTAATTTTGAAACCATTCTCCAAGCACATGACTCGCCAGTCCGATCAATGGTGTGGTCCCATGGTGAAGGATGGATGGTAACTGGTGATCACTCTGGATTCATAAAATACTGGCAGAGTAACATGAATAATGTAAAAATGTACCAAGCACACAAAGAAGCTGTCAGAGGCATCAGTTTCAGTCCCAGTGATTCCAAAATAGTGACTTGTTCTGATGATGGCACATTGCGCATATTTGACTTCTATAGATGTCAAGAGGAAAGAATATTGAGAGGTCACGGAGCTGATGTCAAATGTGTACAGTGGCATCCAACTAAAGCGCTCATTGTATCTGGCAGTAAAGACAATCAGCAACCAATCAAATTGTGGGATCCGAAGTCAGGGACTGCTCTATCAACACTCCATGCTCATAAGTCTACTGTTATGGATTTGAAATGGAATGAAAACGGTAATTGGTTGATAACAGCATCTCGAGATCATTTACTGAAATTATTTGACATACGTAAGCTTGGAACAGAACTGCAAATCTTTAGAGGGCATAAAAAGGAAGCTTCGAGTGTAGTATGGCATCCAACACACGAAGGATTGTTTTGTTCTGGTGGGTCTGATGGTGCTATTTTGTTCTGGAATGTTGGTACTGATAAAGAAGTAGGTTGCATTGAGGGAGCTCATGAATCTATTGTATGGACAATGGCATGGCATCCTCTTGGACATATATTATGTTCAGGTTCCAATGATCACACTTCCAAATTTTGGACAAGAAATCGACCAGGTGATTTGATGAGAGATAAATATAACCTTAATACTCTACCTCCTGGTGTCCAAGATGATCATGATTTAGAAGAACCTGCTATTATACCAGGAATGGGCCCTGAAGATAATGTAGAAATATTCTCTTCTGATACTGATAAAGTTATTCCTGGACTTGATTTTGATACAACAAATATGCCGATGGAGTTTGAAAAGAAAGTCAAAAAGGTACCATACAGCAAGCCTATTCCTAGAAACTTCCAAGCTCAGTGGAACCATGGACCAACTGCTGATGATTCTGCAGCTGAAGCTTTGACTCAAGCATTGGTGGAATCTGTACCTGGAGCTATACCACTACACCAGATTACTCCTTCTGCTATATTCATATATGGAAAATTAATAGCTGTAGAACCAGGCTCTAAACTTGAAAAAGCCATATCAGATGGACCCCTAGCATTAAAAAAGTATATCGCGACTGGAGAAATTGAAGAGCTACATGATGTCATGCCTCATTTGGAGGATGATGCTGATGAAGAAAACTTCCAACCATTTGAGTATCCTGAGCATGATAACGAACATGATCATTCTGAAATGGATAATGAAGATAATAACAGGAATTATGATCAAGATGAGGAGTATTATGATAATGAAATGGATGTTAATGACCAAAATTGTCAAGATGATCAACATTACAATAATGGCCCAGATAATATGAACAATATGGGCCCAATGGGTAATAACATGCCTCCAATGGGCAATATGATGAGACCACCAATGGGAATGGGTCCTCCCATGGGGCCAACAATGGGACCTCCAATGCGTCCTATGGGTCCAGGCCCAATGCACATGGGCAATATGCCTCCAATGGGTAATATGCCATCGCCTATGGGCAACATGTCCACACCCATGGGTAATATGCCACCAATGGGTCCACCTATGAATAACATGCAACCACTCTTGGGTAATATGCCACCCAGGCCTCCTTACAATGATAATGGATATAACAAAGGTCACTTTGATTCCGGATATGACAATCAGCAATATCAGCAGAATAATGATGAATACAATGAAGATGATAGTTCTTATGACCAGAGCTATGAAGAAGAGAATTATAATAATGAAGGTGGTAATGGTGATGAAGGATATTCTCGAAATCAAAGATGGGACAATAGCGGTAACGGAGGTGGCGGTGGAGGAGGCGGGGGCTATCGCGGGCGCGGGCGCGGCCGGGGCCGCGGCGTGAACGGGCACGGCGCGCGCAACAACTGGAGAGGTAACAGCGGCCCGCGCGGTTCCCCGTGGAACAGAAGAGGAGGTAATCCCTAATAGGAACTTTAGAAGAGGTGGGAAACAAATGTCTAACTAGCTCAAGTATGTCTTCAACTTGTATGCATGCACAGACTCATACCAATTTATGTTAAAATCGAGACTTATGACAAGTGTTAAGTTGTGGATAAGTGTAAAGACAATAACCGTGTTGGCGTTACAAAAGGTTGTACATAATTTTTATTTACAGCTTGTATTTTATTTTCGTAATAAGCTGAAACATAATAAATTTGTATTACGTCACAAAAAAGAAACGATTTTTTTACACAGGTAGAACCTTTCATTATTGGAGAAACTGGTGAGTTGCTATCTTATGGTATAATTAATTAAAATGCTTGACTTGTTAATAATATGATACTGTTCTGATGTCAGGTAATCTTCAGATACAAGACACAGTTTGCTGCACCACTGTGCCTGCTCAGAACACGGCTGCGGGAAGAATATCCAGTGCTCATCAGAAGTTCCTTCAAAGCGATTTGTTATTGGAGCTGCAAGTCATCCACTTCAACTTTATAGTAAGAAACTGGTATTTATTGAATTTGTTTTGTCAATAATAAATAAAGGCAACCACTACACAAATAAATACACATTTCTGGAAATTATTACTTTGTAACTTTAAGGGGTTTAATAAAATAATAAGAAATAAATTTGAAATAAAATAAAAAAGACGTCCAAGGTATATCCTCTCCTTTAGAATAAATAGCCAGTACATTGCAGAGGTTTTTCAGGAAACAATTAGGTATCATCATCAATCAAATTGTCAATCACCACTATTTACATATTTTTTGCAGATACACCACTTCGTTATGCCTATTCTATTGAATGTTAAGTACTGTAACAAAAAAAAAATCCAACCATAAATTATTATGAGAGCAATAGAGTCACTTAAGTTGAGTGTTTTCATAATTATACATTTTGGAAACGTTTTCGCCGAATGTTTAGGCCTCCCTCATGCTTTGCATCAATTCCCTAAACCATATCTTCATCACTTTACTCCATTGGCTCAACATCCTGAACAGATCTTCCTAATCATTTCTTTTTTTGAATAAAATTTATAAAAAAAAATCTAACTAAACTGAATAGTTGTTCCTATTCTTAGCTAGTAGTACTTTTTTTTCTTTTATCTGTTTTTAAAGAATGATTTTATTACACAATTCTACCCATTGGCTAATTATGCTCATAAAATCATGTGTGGCTCTGTATGTAAAAATGTGTTTACATGAATGTTTGTATCATCTTATTTTACTGCATATGTAGTAAAATATGTAAATTAAATTACATTAATTAGTTTCCTTCAAAATTACACTTTACTGAAATTTCTATAAGACCATTCCTAATGTAAGCCCTCCAGAATTGTATTTATTAATTTCATTTTGTAGGCTTTATTGCTTTGGTGAATGGTATTATCTTTCCAAAATAGCCACCTTCAATTTCCATGGCTTATTGTCACAACACACAATAATATTTTTTTTATTAATGCATCAAGTCTGAGACATCAATAATATGTTTCTGCTTCTGTATTAGGTACCCTATAAGCACCCATAGTAATGTTTATTCGTTTTAGAAAACCTTTCAGGTGTGTTTTTACATACAGAATAAATTGCTGTAATTTTCTTCCTAGGCTAATTAATTCAATAAAAGTGACTCAAAAATTATTGATTTCTTAAAACTTCTTGTGTTACTCAGTGCTGTTTGTAGGAAAATAAATGATATTATGTTGATATAAAACATAAATATTGATTTTTCTAATAAATTATCCACTTGTAAATGCACTGTTTGAACAGAGCGCAGACATTAATATTGCGTTGCTTACAAGCCTATGACGTATTTCCACATCAAGTAGCACATGTTTTAATGCGTTCGTCGAAACTTTTTCTTTTATATTGCTATACAAAGACAAATACAAAGATTTTGGATCAATTATTTAATATTTGAGGACCTCATATATTATGTGGATTACAACAAATAAGACATTGATTATGTCAAACAGCTTATTGGATAGGTGAAAATTATTATTAGAAACTAGGTGTGTACTTTCAGTTAAGTACAGACTTTACAGTTAAGTTTTCTCAGTGTACTGGCTTCATGAACCCATTCACCTTATATTTCCTTATACCTTGAACGCTGAATACTTTTTTAGGTTTTTAATTATATTTACATTTTATTAATTGTCTTTAAGAACAGAGACATCTATGTAGAATGAATAAACATATGGAATTTTCAAGGGTTTCATTTGATATTGCCCTCACCTCTAAATAAAGAATAATGAAAAATAAAGTGTAGTTTTAATTTTTTTTTATTTGGTTATAATCCCCCATTGGTCATATTTGCCAATAGTCAAGATATTTTTCTTTTGTTGCAGATGAATCTTGTGCAATGTTTATGTTGGGTGTCGACTCTACTAACGTGCCAAGCGAGCCAGTTCAGCAACGGAGGCGACAAAAACTCAATTGTTGTTGAGAATGTCACCGAAAGCCTCGAAGCAATCAACGGGACGCCCAACTATAGATTGTTGAAGCCAAACAGAGCAACGCCATGGTATCCCGAGAGAGAAATAAAACTAGACAGCTGTGTAAGGAGGGCACGTTGCGAATCCCTCGAGAGAGTAACCACTTGTTTAGGTGCCAAATTAGCTTACGACAAGACCAGCGTTCACCTCACTTTTTACGAAACTCAGACTGAAATCCAGACTCAATTGGAGTTATATAAGGAATTAATAAATGTGCCAAAATGTTGGGCAGTGATACAACCATTGCTCTGCGCGACTTTTATGCCCAAATGCGAGAAGATTCTTGGGCAAGACATGGTGTACTTACCGTCATACGAAATGTGCAAGATCACGATGGAGCCTTGTGCAATACTTCACAATACCTCGTACTTTCCGTCCTTTTTGAAATGCAATTCAACTTTGTTCCCACCACGATGCGACAACGCAGAGAGGGAAATGAAATTTAACACGACTGGGAAATGTCTTCCTCCTCTGATACACACGAATAAACCTCTACATTTTTACGAAGGTAACTATTACATTCGATTTGTCACTCACACCCTATGAGTATTCTTTTATGCTTCGCCAGTTTGCTTTGCCTTTTAATCCCTAAGTTCGCCATAGTCAAATTATTGTGAGCATCAGTTGAAACAGCCATTTGTTATACTTACTTACTCCACTGGCTCAGCTACCCGAAACGAGTCTTGGCCTCCGAAACAAGAGAACTCCACTTCGGTCGATCCTGCACTACTTGTTACTTGTTGAATACTTGTCCTTGGCCTGAAGTACTTACAGGTCACTCAACGACGTCTTTCCAGCGATACCTAGGTCGGCCTACCATAGAATTAACAGCTAACATATAATTTATTTTAGGTATATCTGGATGCGGCCTGCCCTGCCGAGACCCGCTATACACAGAAGACGAGCATCAGCAGATACACCGGCTGGTGGCGTGGGGCGCCGGCTCCTGCCTCGCGCTGAACCTACTGACCGTGGCCACCTTCCTCATCGACTGGCGGAGCGCTAACAAATATCCGGCGCTGGTCATTTTCTATATCAACGTGTGCTTTGCCGTTGCTTCGATGGGGTATGTCACACAACATCTCATACATTAACCTGACTCCGCACTAAGTAGATTAAGCATTTGCGTTACTGATATCAGACAACAAAAGGAAACACTTTTTTTTTATCATTTGATACAACATCATCATCATGTTTTAATTGTTATGAAATGTTTAGAATACTATATACTATATCATGTTTTAATGAATGCTCCAGCAGACAAAGAATCTGATACCCATTTGTTTTGTAAGCCATCATAAAAGAAACAATACATAATTATAATAGTAATGATGAACTATGGCACCAATTATTATTTTTTATTACACTCATCGTAGCGTGTATGCCCCGGGGCGGGATATGCTTTGAAGATGAAATTAGGATTTTTTTTATAATTAAGGAAGGCAAACGAGCAAGCGGGTCACCTGATGGTAAGAGAACACCGCCGCCCATGGACATCAGCTACCCCAGAAGGAGTGCGGATTCGTTGGATTCGGGGAGTCTTGGTAATTACAATGATGGGATTGCCATGACTTTCGCAATTCTTTAACAGGGGAACCAGAACGAATTAACTATGGAAACTTGCAGGATTCCTAACTATGTTTTCCCTTACCGTCGAGCAAATCAATTGTATGTGTCAACTTAAAAATATTGTTTGCAGATGGCTTGTCCAGTTCGGAGTAGGGTCAAGAGATGACATAGTTTGCTCAAAAGATGGGACCAGGAGACAAGGCGAACCTTCCGCTGAAGAAAACTTATCTTGCGTCGTTGTTTTCGTATTGGTATGTTTTGAAAATGTATTAATGTCATGTCAGTAACTGAAGCAATCAGAGACGTTAATCAAACCTTAATTGGCACTCGAGTAAAAATTTTGACCCTTTATTTTAATACACATAAAGACTATCCATAATTAAGTTAATGTGAAATTAATAGACTTCTGTAATATTTTTTTATATGATTACAGGTATACTACTTTATGATGGCGGCTTGCGTTTGGTTCGTCATATTCACATATGCGTGGCACATGAGTTTTCGAGCTTTAGGTACGATTTCTATACTTAAATTGAAATTATTTTTAATCATCCCAGTTGTACAAAAACGCATTTGTAAGGTTTCTAGTCCTGCTGGTAAATGAACGTACCAGAAATACTCAAAAAGATATTTTAACACCCTGACCCTGAACAAACACTAATCTTATGATATTTGTCCAGAATGGGAATCAAATGGCCTAAGGCATCATCAGTCTGAGACCAAGCCTGAGGCATGGTTTCAAATCTGGCATCTACGGAGTTGGCTATAGAGCCTTATTGCTGCCCGGCAAAACTTGCCACATCGATCGCAAGTCCACCCTGAATCCGCTGGAGGAGACACGGCACGACGGAGCTTTTTCTTCTATATATTTTCCAGCCAGTCTTTGTCATGTCATACCACCATACGAGAGGTGTAAAATTGCGATAAACGCTGGTGTCTAAAAACGTTCTCATTTTCAGGTAAGATCCAAGACAGAATCGACAAGAAGGCGGCGTACTTCCACCTGGTCGCGTGGTCCCTGCCGCTGATACTGACGATAGCCACGATGGCGTTCGGCGAGGTGGACGGCAGCAGCGTCACGGGCGTATGCTTCGTGGGCTACGTGAACCATCCGATGCGGGCCGCCCTGCTGCTGGCGCCGCTGTCTGTGGTGCTGGTGCTGGGGGGATACTTCCTACTGAGAGGTGAGTGTGATGATTAGACAACTGATCGGTCGGCGAGGTGGACGGCAGCAGCGTCACGGGCGTGTGCTTCGTGGGCTACGTGAACCATCCGATGCGGGCCGCCCTGCTGCTGGCGCCGCTGTCTGTGGTGCTGGTGCTGGGGGGATACTTCCTACTGAGAGGTGAGTGTGATGATTAGACAACTGATCGGTCGGCGAGGTGGACGGCAGCAGCGTCACGGGCGTGTGCTTCGTGGGCTACGTGAACCATCCGATGCGGGCCGCCCTGCTGCTGGCGCCGCTGTCTGTGGTGCTGGTGCTGGGGGGATACTTCCTACTGAGAGGTGAGTGTGATGATTAGGCAACTGATCGGTCGGCGAGGTGGACGGCAGCAGCGTCACGGGCGTGTGCTTCGTGGGCTACGTGAACCATCCGATGCGGGCCGCTCTACTGCTAGCGCCGCTGTCTGTGGTGCTGGTGCTGGGGGGATACTTCCTACTGAGAGGTGAGTGTGATGATTAGGCAACTGATCGGTCGGCGAGGTGGACGGCAGCAGCGTCACGGGCGTGTGCTTCGTGGGCTACGTGAACCATCCGATGCGGGCCGCCCTGCTGCTGGCGCCGCTGTCTGTGGTGCTGGTGCTGGGGGGATACTTCCTACTGAGAGGTGAGTGTGATGATTAGGCAACTGATCGGTCGGCGAGGTGGACGGCAGCAGCGTCACGGGCGTGTGCTTCGTGGGCTACGTGAACCATCCGATGCGGGCCGCCCTGCTGCTGGCGCCGCTGTCTGTGGTGCTGGTGCTGGGGGGATACTTCCTACTGAGAGGTGAGTGTGATGATTGGACAACTGATGGTTCGGCGAGGTGGACGGCAGCAGCGTCACGGGCGTGTGCTTCATCGCCTCATTTTTTTTTTAGGTCGCGGGAGTCCCTTGAATGCGGGTGGCACAGGACCGATCTGTGTGGAGAACTTTGGGGGAGGCCTATGTCCAGCAGTGGACATCTATTGGCCTAAATGATGATGATAGGTAGCAGACGAGCAGGCGAATCACCTGATGGTAAGCAATTGCCGCCGCCCATAGACACCTGCAACACCAGTGGAGTCACAAGTGCGCCGCCAACCTTTTGTCTCTTGGGTCTCCGGTACCCTCACTCACTCGGCAAAACAGCATAGGTGCTGCTTCACGCCGGTTTTCTGTGAGGCAGTGGTATCACTCCGGTCGAGCCGGCCCATTCCCGGCCGAAGCGTGGCTCTCCCACAGTTGATTCTGAGTCTGATTTCGGATAGAACTTAGCATGAATGCTAAAATACGATTGCGATTAGTAATTGTGGGAAACCGGCGCACGCGCATTTGCGGTTATTCATTCATCATACATGGCTACGCATCTTAACCATGTTAAAGTTATTGTTATCTAATTGTCTTGAAATATTTCAGGTGTTTTCTCGTTAATCGCGGTGCGAGTGTCGAGCAAGGACGTGATCTCCCCGCGGGCGGCGAACAAGATCCGGCAGACCATCACCCGCTGCTCCATCACGGCCGCGCTGGTGGCCGTCTTCATCTGCGTCACCTTCGCCTGCCACATCTACGAGTTCAGGAACGCGGAGCTTTGGAGGGACTCGTTTAAGAAGAATATCATGTGAGTTGTAATGCTTCAGGGCTCGCATTCTTATCCAGGCAATAGTGAATCGAATCAGCATGCTAAAGTGGCAATGGGCTGGCCATATCTGTCGAAGAACTGACAACCGTTGGGGTAGAAAAGTTCTTGAGTGGAGACCGCGACTCGGGAAGCGTAGTGTGGGACGGCCTCCGGCTAGATGGAGTGACGATCTGCGAAAAGCCGTTGGTATAGAATGGATGCGTCTCGCCGAAGACAGGGTGAAATGTCCTACATTGGGGGAGGCCTATGTTTGGACATCAGCCTGTCTCAGTCCACTGCTGGCAGTGGACTTACACAGGCTGATGTGATGATGAATAATGTATGAAACAGCAGATCTTTATTAAATTGCTTATTTTAATGATCTAAGATGCTAAAGGAGCTTTATTCGTGATTCCTATTACGAGGGCTTCGGGATTAAAACGACTAAAATTTTCAACCGACTTCAAAAAAAGGAGGAGGTTCTCAATTCGACACGTACCTATGTTTTTTTTTCTGTTTGTTTCGCGATAACTCCGCCAATTATGAACCGATTTGAACAATTTTTTTTCGGCGTTACAATATTCAAATAATTAATAAACAAATAAAATCACTATACTCTGATTTATAATAATGTAATATAAACTGACAGCTACAATCGACCTTTATTTTTTTTAATGTTGCCTCCTAAGTGCACTAGTGCTGTTATAATTGAATGGTGAGCGAACAATTGAATTTATTATTGAACATTTTAGATGTTAAGATTTTACTCATAACCTTAAATTAATTTCATTGATTTGTACGATAGTTAATAAGAAAAACATTACATAAAGTACAGCGATATTTTATACGTATTGCATAGAGCTGGTTTGAATGAACATGAAGACAACAATAAAGAGTAAAAATCGATAAATTGTTTTTTATTTAAATGAATTAATCTGACAACTCATAGCTGTTATGTTCGACATAAATACTCTGACAATTAAGTCATGAAAATAATCCTTTGATTATTTTCATGACATCTTCATTTAAATCATAGATATTCCCTCACCATAAAAGTGTGACCAACAAAACGTGACTATAAAGAATGGTGGCAAATTCAAAAAACCTTGGGGTATCAACATTTATTACAATCAGAAAAACTATGTTGATATTTGTGTTTTATTAGACTAAGCAGAATACTAGTTTATTAAAAATACAAGTGTTAGTCGTCGTCGTAAATAGGTCTTCTGGCTACGGAACCCTTTCATGTGCGTGTCCGACACGCTCTTGGCCGGTTGTTTGAATAATTTTACGCTCCTTTGAAAATGAGTTTATGTAACCAAGTTTTGGATTCGATTATTTTACTTGTAAATACTTAAAAAATATTTTATTGAATGACTACATTTTAACACACTTCGTACATTTAGTTAGAAGTTTGGACATCAATCAGCCTCCAAATGTAATTTTCAAGATTTTCTCATGTCATGAAAAGAAAATGAAAAATAATTGAATCGCAATTGAACTTTTCGATTACTCACGACCGACACTATTTTTGTATTACGATAACGCGACAACCCGCCAACTGTCAGTTGATATTACATGATTATAAATCAGAGTATAGTACCTACTCGTACTTATTTAACTTTTGAGTCACAAAAACTTATTTTAACTTTTTAGTGTGAGATTTTTTGAAGGCGGTTTTATTTTTTGTTAAAAATTTTACAAGTTTTATTGTTTGCACGTCAGATGCCGACTGGAAGCGCTGAAGGACAGCGAGAAGGAGTGTTCTGGCGGCGTGCGGCCCTCGGTGTCGGTGTTACAGCTGCGGCTGCTGTGTTGCTTCGCGGCCGGCGCGCTCATGGCGTCCTGGACGTGGACGCCGGCCGCGGCCGCCGCCTGGAGACGGTACCTGGCCAGGTCAGTAACAAATATTAATTTTTATTACTAGTAACCCGCCCTCACTTCGTTTCAGGACAGTAGTTCCACTGTTTACTAATAGATGGCGCTGGGCGTCGATTGCAACGCGCTAGCGTTTTGCCTTTTTGGTTTGTATATTAGGTTTGTCGATGTCCATGAAGTTTATCTCTTTATAAATAGTATAGATAGATATTTTGGACATCACAACGCGAAACTACAATTCTGTTACATAATATTTACATTAAGCACTATAAATACCTTAAAAATATATATTATTTAGCTTACAATATATCACATCTGGGGAAGTTCGGCTTGGCCAAGCCTATGTCGGATACCCATAATCGTTCCCCACTTAGGCGATGAGGGAATGCCGCTGTGCGTTCTAGTCGGTATGCCTCTGGGCGCATACCTAGAGGAGTGCCCGACATAGCCCGTGATGGCCCCTGCCAGCTTGGGTATGCATAATGCACACATTTTTCACAGCGACAAAAAATTTACATCTAGTTAGTCCACAAAATTGACCGGCACAGTAGATTAATTTGATTACATACTCGCATTTGACTTTCACTAATGTTCTGAATATATTAAGAGAGACCCTTAGTAGCGTCTTTTGAAAGGTTTGCATCTTGTCGGCGACCTCCCTACACTAGCATTTTTGGGCGTTGCGTCGACGCGGCGCCCGCAAATTAATACTAACAAGTGGGGGTCTCTCTTAAACCGAATAAATCATTTTATATTTGCTAATAAATTTATTGAATGGTGTATTAATATTTTAACGTGTATCGAACAGGAAATGCGGATGTTCAGTGGAAGCGGAGGTGACGCGGCGCGCGCGCAAACACGAACTAATAGCACGAGCGTACCGCCGCCGCGGGGAGTTCGCCGCGCGCGGCCGCCTGTCCATCTCGCTGGGCGGCTCGCGCCAGGACCCCGTGGGGCTCTGCCTCGACCACACCGCGCCCATCGACTACCCCGACGACGCCAAGCACGAGAGGTGAGGACCGACTTGTAACCTTGCCTGTCCATCTCGCTGGGCGGCTCGCGCCAGGACCCCGTGGGGCTCTGCCTCGACCACACCGCGCCCATCGACTACCCCGACGACGCCAAGCACGAGAGGTGAGGACCGACTTGTAACCTTGCCTGTCCATCTCGCTGGGCGGCTCGCGCCAGGACCCCGTGGGGCTCTGCCTCGACCACACCGCGCCCATCGACTACCCCGACGACGCCAAGCACGAGAGGTGAGGACCGACTTGTAACCTTGCCTGTCCATCTCGCTGGGCGGCTCGCGCCAGGACCCCGTGGGGCTCTGCCTCGACCACACCGCGCCCATCGACTACCCCGACGACGCCAAGCACGAGAGGTGAGGACCGACTTGTAACCTTGCCTGTCCATCTCGCTGGGCGGCTCGCGCCAGGACCCCGTGGGGCTCTGCCTCGACCACACCGCGCCCATCGACTACCCCGACGACGCCAAGCACGAGAGGTGAGCGACCGACTTGTAACACTCCCTCGGGAGCGATCGCCGCGGGGAGTGGACCTTGTCTGTTCTTTTGTGCCTGTCAATTTCATATTTGGATCTCACAGCGCTTACCATCAGGCGGAGTCGGGTCATCTTGATTGTCCTCAATATAAAAAAAGAGCTTCCTGCTGAGTACCTGCGAGCACTACCTTATACGCATATATCCAGATATATGCCTGTGTTTTTGTGCTACAATTGAATCATAAAACAACATGAACGGGTTTTAAATTAGTTACTTACTTATAAACGGTATAATGACGGGTCTTAAATTACCTATGAAGAACAATGGAAATTTGAATTATATAGCCAAAGAATAGCCAAAGAGGCGGCTGATCTGCTGTTAAATGGTAACCGTCGCTTATAGTCATTATCAAAGCCGAGCGAGGCACAGTCATGTCGCCTACCCTGAAAGAAGTACTGTTTCCTTTTGACTTTTCTCCTTTTCACACACCTCTTAAATAGGAGATTTGATCTCACGGGGCAATCGTTACCCCGGTGTAGGAGTGCATTCGTATCTAATGGTCAGGCATGTGGGCAGTGCGGAGCTGTCGTCGTCGTGGGCTGCCAACCTGCCGCGCTTCGTGCGGCGGCGCGACGCGCTAGTACTGCCGGGTGCGCACGCGTCGCTCAGCTCCACGCCCGACCGCCGCAACTCGCAGGACTCGCAGATCAGCATCAGTCTGCGACATGTCTCGGTGGAGTCCAGGAGGAATTCGTTGGACAGCCAGCTGTCGGTCAAGATTGCGGAGATGAAGACAAAGGTGACTATCTATCTTTCCTCTCCCCTTTTTGATCCCCCCCTCCATCCGGGCTAACATGCGCGCCACGAGATAATTTTGTCGACACTCGTATTGTGTCGGCGCAAAGTTGCTTCTCGCTCACCTGACTGAGCGATGAGCGGGATAGAAGGATGTGCTCTTGCAAACGAGAGACAACAAAATTATGTTGCGGTGCGCATGTTAGGCCTACAGGTCTAAAACTAGGGCAACCCCTGTACTATGAGTACCAGGTGGCGATAATTAACTGATGACTTCCTAGGAACTCATAATCTTCTGTCTGTTACAGCTCACTGTAGGATATTGGCCAGATTCCCTAAATTACGCTGTTCCCTAAATTATAATGACTGAATGAATGAATATACATACTTTATATTGTACACAAAACAGAGATATAAAACTTAAAAACTAGTTATTACAGGAGTAATGTACAACAAGGCGGCCTTATCAATGAGCGATCTCTTCCAGGCAACCTTTGGAAGCTTTTATGATGTACTCAATAATGTATCAACTTTGTCAGGTGGGGCGCCGGCGCACCAAGCATACGAAAGCGAAGCGGAAGGCGCGCGCCGCGTCCGCGCGCAAGGAGAGCACGCCGTCCATCGAGAGCCAGATCAGCCGCTACTGGCTGCAGGCCGTCGCCGCCAACAACGACCCCGCGCGGGAGGAGGTCAAGTTCAGCTTCGATTGATTCTAAGAGAGCTTACACGCGAGCGACCCTCCGTTCGCGATCGCTTGCGACCGTGGTCAAGTCAGCCGCAGAGTCAAGGGTTTCGTAAACTGGAAACCACGGTCGCAAGCGGTCGCGCACGAACGGTCGCTCGTGTGTAAGCACGCTGAGAGCGCGTCCCCACGCTGCCAGAGAGGGAGAGATTCGGTCCGTATGCTGGTCGACCAGCGCTCCTGCCATTGGGCAACAACATCTCCAAGTATTCTACGTTTAAGTGCCGTTTGCTCCTTGTCTGTGGCTTCCTTTGGGATCCGAATCGTCCCGCCAGAGAGGGAAGGAGAATACAAACACAACGGGGGTAGGACATAACCCACCATCAGCCGCTACTGGCTGCAGGCCGTCGCCGCCAACAACGACCCCGCGCGCGAGGAGGTCAAGTTCAGCTTCGATTGATTCTAAAAGCGTCCCCAAGTTGCCAGAGAGGGAAGGAAATACAAACACAACGTGTGAACTGGAGAGGGACATAACCCACCACCTTCCCATGGTTCTATCCGCCTTCTTGGCATACGGACCGAATTGTGGCAGACGCCATCGGTACTTGCACTGGAGAGGGACAACGTGATTGTATTTTTTTTACTTGCTCTTTGCCGGTCTGTATGGCAAGCGCGAGGACGCGCCTTATGGCCCTCCGCTGCGTGACACGGTCGTCCGATATTCTGGGTTACGGCACATATAGGCACAGATACGTCCGTCGTGGGCATCTGTGGTGAGTTTAGGCAAAAATAAACACAGAACGCTTTCTGCCTACATCGCGCACACAATCGTACATGCGTTTACAGTGATCACGGCTGACAGCGCAAGACAGCGAGACTACGAAACCGTGCTGGACGTTTTCTATGATATATTGTCTATAGCACAGGTTAACGAACTCTTGGCTATTAATGTCCGTAAAAGCCTTCTGTGTCTATTTTGGGTTTTAGTATGCGTCCGCTACGTTCGCAATATTACATCGCAGCGGAGGCGCTAATGCCCCGAACGTCCGAGCCGTGGTGACGACTATTAATTATAAGGAGCTATCTCTAATAGACATACCTGTCGGAATACGCGACGCATAATATGTGTGAGGAGGACACAATCTATATTTCTGTAGTTTAATTTCGATAGTAATCGCATCAAATAAATTCAAGGCCTACTTGACGAGGGCACTCCTGTGCCCTGCAATAAGGCTAATAAAAAAAAACGATTAGAGACAAACTCACATCGCCGTCCAATTCCAACAAGAAACGTGTCTCTTTACTATGTCCATCAGGATGGCTGGCCAAAGTTGTGGATCAGCGTTAAAATATTATTAGTATTTAGTACTGAATTGGTACTATTTGATACCTATGTTTAATTATTTGGTACCTAATCAATGACAAAATAGGACAAGTTTTAAAGTGGCCAGCCATTCTGACGTCAGGTTGGCTGGCCACTTTGTGATTTCAACCTGGGAAGCTCCAATTGCTTTTTTTCAGTATACATTATTTAGTACCTATTTGGTACCTAAACATATATTTTTTTTACATTTTTAACACAAGTATTATAGACGATATAGGCAAAAGAAAATTTCATGTAGCTGTTTATTGCAATGGATGATATTATGCACCATATCTCCAGTAAGGTTCCGTGGGCAACTAGGAACCTGTATAGTTTCGGCATGTTTTTCTGTCTGTCAGTCCGTCTTCTTAAATCGGTCACTAAGATTTAAGAAGACGGTAGCACTAAAATGATGAAATTTGGTAACGACATGTATATCAATCACGCCGACAAAGTGGTAAAATAAAAGATATTTTATTAGGGTACCTTCCCCCCCCCCCCTCTACCCTTAAAGTAGGGAGTGCTTTTTTCCACTTCAACCAAACGTGAAATATCTTGTTGGGTAGGTTGTTTAAAATAATATTTTCGGAAAGGAGATTGACCATTTTTGTATGGACGTTTGGCGTGAGCGGCTTAGGTTATAACACCGGTCAGCAGGCCCCCGGCGTTATGACATTTTACACTTCCAACATGGAGCATAGGTTCTGCTCCTGCATCTCCCCTCCAGTCGGCTGGTTAAGGCGAGCCAGGAGGAAAGGGTCCAAGGAGTAATACGGACCCTCCGGAGTATCGGGTTCCGTGGTGTCGCCACACACCAACAGCTCGCCACGAGCTGCCCTGCGGAGACTGATTGCACTGATAAGAGTTGTTGTTCTTCATTAGGGAAGATCACCAACTCTCACCAGCGATAATTTTTAACTACATATTAAAAAAATATACAAAAAAAAATGAGAATTCTCAATATTCCTCGGAGCGATTCTGAAGCGCTTTGGGTAACGGACTATTATTATTAGTCTAAGGAATACTGTGCACTGTGTCTCAATCCTGGGCAGCACTTGGTCCACCGTCCATACATACATGGGGGAAAGGGAATAAAAGGTTGGCAGCGCACTTGTGACTCCACTGGTGATGCGTCCATAGGCGGCGACAATTGCTTACCATCAGGTGAAACGCATGTTCGTCTGCTGCCTATCAAATAAAAAAAAAGCATTTTGTGACTCCATGGAGTTTTATTTTTGTAAAAAGTTTTTTTTAATACCTAGTCATAAGAAGAAAGAAATAGAAGTATATTTGTCACCGGAAAATAACAAGACTCGTAAGTTGATCAATTTTCTAGGTAGTTGATCAACTCTCGGAAAATAATAAACGGCAGTTGAAATGTACTATTTAACGCATTTACTTTTAGTAAGTTGATTAATTTACGGCGTCTTGCCGTTAAATCATCCGACAAAGGCAAGGTGTACGTTGATTGGTTAATAGACTCACGTGATTTTATACCTGCTAATGCTCTCGACCAATCAGAGAAAAGTGTATTAAGTGACGGATAATAGTGTACCGTCAAATAGTACACTGGGCAACGATTGGTCCATTTGTGGATGATTTTACTTGTAGTAATATAGTTAATTATTAAATTACGGCTAGGTACCGTAAGTTGACCAATTACCTAAAATTCAATGCGTTAAATAGTACATTTCCACTGCCGTTTATTATTTTCCGAGAGTTGATCAACTACCTAGAAAATTGATCAACTTACGAGTCTTGTTATTTTCCGGTGACATATTCATGCCTGGGCAGCATTTGGTCCAATTTGGTCAATCTCCTTTGATGCAAAAATAAAAAATAATAATAAATATTGGGGCTTCCCATACTTAGAACTGAAACTCAAAAGTTGACTGAATCTATAGATAAGTATTCAAAAATGATATCCAAGTTCAAAAATTTTTTTTTTCTAAACTGAATAGTTTGCGTGACAGACGCTTGCAAAGTGGAAAAAAGTTTTGACGTTTTTGAAACGTCATAAATCGTAAACTTCTATTGACTTTTCATTCAATCAACTCAAATATAAAAATTAAATAAAAAAGATATTTAATATTTTATTATATAAATTGCAGCATTCTAGTGCTACAGGTCACCAAGATTTAAGAAGACTGACTGACAGACAGAAAAACATGCCGAAACTATACAGGTTCCTAGTTGCCCACGGAACCTTACTGGAGATATGGTGCATAATATCATCCATTGCAATAAACAGCTTCATGAAATTTTCTTTTGCCTATATCGTCTATAATACTTGTGTTAAAAATGTAAAAAAAATATATGTTTAGGTACCAAATAGGTACTAAATAATGTATACTGAAAAAAAGCAATTGGAGCTTCCCAGGTTGAAATCACAAAGTGGCCAGCCAACCTGACGTCAGAATGGCTGGCCACTTTAAAACTTGTCCTATTTTGTCATTGATTAGGTATCAAATAATTAAACATAGGTATCAAATAGTACCAATTCAGTACTAAATACTAATAATATTTTAACGCTGATCCACAACTTTGGCCAGCCATCCTGATGGACATCTCTTTACTCACTTTTAAGACATTGGCAAAGTGGTGTCACGCATCCGAGACACGAAAAAGGTAATTTTAAATAAAATAATGTAAAAAAAAGTATGTAAGTAATAGAGATGGCTCCTTGTGTCACCAGCGCTGGACAGTCGATGGGTGTATGTAATGTATCGGATTGTTCTCACTATCCACTTAATTTTTTTGGCAGCTGGTTTTTGTGTCGGAAGTAGCGAATGTTAGAAACTTCTGAGATTATTGGTACGTACCTTTGTATAACGGATGAAATGATTGCATATCAGCAGAAAGAAATGTTGTATAGGTTGCAAAGTACTTGAAGTCGTTTACCGTTATGGTTACTATTTATTATATTTTGATATGTAGGTAGTAAGAAGTTCAAATTAGAATATCCAAAGGTTATTTATCCATGTGATAAGTTTTTTATCGTCAGAATTTCATGGGCTGCTATTTAGGATGATCGTTAGTTGAAGCAACCTGTTTTTATATTATTGTATAATATCATTTTATTATAAACAAAAGACTGATCAGAATCTCTTGGAAATGTATTATCTCTCCGATGCTTCAAAGATCCATGACAATCTCGAATTTATGTGATATTATCTGTAACCTCAAACATAATTTTAATTGTGCCATAAATAGTTGTGTGGTAACTAACGTAACTGACAAAAATAAATCAGAACCGACTGATATTTTTCGTAGCTTGTAAGATGTAATTTTACTATAAGGTTTTATTATATGACTTATACATAAAGGCATGCTATTTCGATTGTTTTTACGATTTTGCTAACTGTTGTTACTTGAATAGATGCAGTGATCAGATTTGGATATTTGATATACATGATGGCGAGTGCTGTTTGAGTCGTCGTTGTTGCTGTTGACATTGATATGTACAAGACACGGTTGTGATGCAATTTATTCTTATTGAGTGTAAGATGTTGAGGCTATTACGATGATGAAATGAATATTTTTAATAAAGTAGTGGACAGTTTTTGCGAATGCGTTGTTATTACTACTTAATATTTGCACACTGTTATGAATGAATAATAGCTGTAGTTATTAACACTATCAAATCAATGCAGAAAGACTAATTGCATTTTATGAATAAGTACTTTTGTAAGTTCGTTAGCTTTAAACAATGCGATTTTTACGAATATTTATGTTTTATTACCAGTAATCTACTTCGATAGCATTTTATACATAATAAATTCCAATTTGGAATCGTAATAACGACTTATTATTTATACCTTCCTCACTTGGAACATCGTGATGTTGTTCTCTTGGTTTTCAGTAGTGATGCGCCGAATAGTGGTTTCACCGAATAACCAAATACCGAATAATATTCGGTTCAATCTTTACCGAACCGGATATTCGGCCGAATTATTCGGTTTACCATTTTCTATTTTGTTTCCGATCTATCTTCTATACTAGATACGGTGACCAAAAAGCACTTAAGTCAATTCGTACTGAGATATAACTTAAGTGTTTATTCCTTCCGTGTCAGAAATTTTCTTAACGTATCTCTGTTATAGTGTCTTTTATACGTAAATAATGCACATAATAAAATCGTCGCAGGGTTCAAGTGGGACTCGAACCCACGACCCTCTACATACCGGGTGGCTGTTCTGGTATGTAAGTATTGGGTGGTGGTACGTGAAAGGTCGAGTACCACCTGGACTCTTGGGTGATTTTTTAAGAGCACCTACTTGCAAAGAATATCAATAAGTAACAAAAATAAAATTATTTATTGTTGATTCATATTTTTATTTTAATAATTTGCCACATAGATAGGTAAGTGTTTTTTATATGTTTTAAACTTTCGCGTTGCATTATACAAATACTTGATATAAACGGGACTAAATGCGACGAACCACTTCGTACTTCGTTCGCTTGTGACCACGACTGTTGTAACGCAGTCGAAACGTCAAGCAGTAAGTGCTAGAATGTACTTTTTAATTTTCGTTGCGTTTAGTCCCGTTTATATCAAGTATAAGTGTTTTTTATTAAAAAATTAAAATTTTGACCTGAGTTCGAAAACCAAGCTTTATAATAGGGTATTTGACAAAAAAAAATTATGTGTTTAATCAAAAGACCTCTCAATTTAAGAAACATTACTGAAAGAATTGCTCGATTCTGATTTGAATCACCTGAGATATCACAACTTTAAGAGCACATATTTTGGGCAAGCCCAAAAACGCTCTATACAAAATGGCTACAGGCAAGTGACGTCACACGCCCGTATCTTGTATGCGCGTCTAGTAAATTTTGTTTGGTAGCTATATCAAATGTTTCGTTTAAGTAAATGGTTTCATAATAAAAGTTGGTGAAAAATGTACGGGTAGTTCAATGATATAATTATTTTTTTTAAATTTTATACTTTAAAAATGGACTTGCCCATGAAACTTTGAATGCTCATAAAACCAGCTAGACTTTATATTTTTAACTGAAAATTTTGGCCTTTGGTTCTTATTTACCAGTATTTTGGAAAAGTATAAATATTTTTTACTATATCGAGATTAGTCAAATACCCTAATATTATTTATTTAAATTTAAAAATATTTTTAAGTATAAAAATAAATAGTAAAATTAATATTGATTGATTTGGCTTAAAAATAAAAGGTATTTTTTTTAAGTTAATGTTAGCTACGTAGGTACTAATAGGGCAGGAAATAAATATGTGGAATTTAGATGTTAAAATACACGTTGATTTCAAGTTTAGGTAATTGATTTCATTTATTAGCTTTTTAACACATTCCTCACCAGTTTTATTTATTTTACAAAAACATAAATCTTACATAACGAAACTTGTCCTTTTAAATTCCATGTTTTATATCCAGGAAAATGGAAATACTCTAACCGAATACTGGCACTAAAACCGAATAATTCGGCCGAATACGAATAGTGGAAAAAGTGCCGAATATGCCGAATACCGAATACCAACCGAATATTCGGCGCATCTCTAGTTTTCAGTGTAACCATTTGGGTATTTCTCATTTTTTTAAAAGAAAAAGTCACTTCCATGGAGGGCAACTTTCTTTCAATCCTTATAATTACGAATTTCTAAATATTCTCGACCATATTCTGGACCTCGGCGAGTCCTTTTCCCATGACCACCGATACCAAATTTATTCAAATGCATCATCAATTGAGTACAGAAAAAAATGCCCTCCATGGAAGTGACCCTTTCCAGAAAATGACAAATACCCATTTATCATTGACTGGTTTCCTTGTAAAGGGAAACCTTACTTTCAGATCAGATAAACATTATCATCTCATCATTGATTGTTCCCGTATTGCAAAACACGAGCTAAGAATATAAGTAATGCGCCCAGACAATCACACCAATCAATTTGGTCTCAAACTAGGGCAACCCCTTGTACCTACATAAGTTCCAGATGACGATAATTACCTGGGGGCGTCAACCCAGAACACACTGACCCAAGAAACCAGAAAATGTAGTTTCCTAAATAGACTTGATCGGGAATCGAACCCGGGACTATTCGCGCTTCGGGCGAACTCCTTAGCCACTGCGCCATCGAGGCCGTCAGAATACTTACTGGGACAAGACTCGTTCCAGCTTCTTTTTACGATGCGTTTTAGAATTAGATGGCATGAACTTTTAGTACGGTAATAACTAAATCGCGTTTTGTAATAATTGTGTCCAATGTATTAGATACGTGTAATGATTGTGGTTGGGAATATACAAGAGAAACCAGTATGATTTGTGTAATGTTGATTTATTTCTACGGGATAATTTGAAAAACAAAAGTATCTCTGATCATCTCATTTTATGAGTATAAAATGAGGCAGAAAGTGGACAAATGTTGATATTACACCATAATGAATGAATCAACTGTAAGTACCTATTCATTATGGGAATTTGAACACTGAAGCACAATCCATTTTAGCATAACATCTAAAAGTTCTGAAATTTGATCGAAAGTGGTTATGTCCAAAGAAAATTAAACATCAATGTTGGTATATTTGATTTAATGAGAACAAAGGCAAGCAAATTATGTCACAGAAACACTAATCTCATTGTGAAAGTCGATATTACATTATGAACTCCATTTAAAACTAATGTAAATATTATGTAAAATAAACTTACAAGCTTATTTTAGGTACAAGAGCTCTCCTATGACTATTGGACGTTACCTTTGCCTTTAGATTACCTGCCTTATTATCACATTCCAAGCAGAAATGCTAGTCGAGATGCAAAATCACTTGTTCTATCCAACACGTCCCTACACTTGCCCGCTTTTATAACAATTTGACATTGGTAAAACCAGAAATTATTGAAGATATATCGCTTTTAGGTACTATAAATGCACTTTTGCTAATAATATAAACAAATAATTTAGTGTTGTTTATACAAAGTGATCAAGCGTACCTTGCTAAAGTTGTCAATCAATTCTACAAATATCAAATTGAAAATAAAGTATGTAGCAATGGTATTTATAATTTAGAAGTGTAGGATGCATTCGCTGCCTTGATTTAAATTATTATAATAGGTAGGTACCATTTATAAATCACAGATGTTCCCTTTATTATTGGCAAGACTTGATGACAGGCTAAGATAGCTGTTAAAATTACCTTCTGAGTTCACCATGCTTCGAAGATCATATTTATTTAGATAATTCCAGTTTGTAAAAGTAGTACATAATATTTAATTGTAACAACCGTAAATAAAAATTATCTTCGAAGTATGTTCATCATTTTACAACAATAAATAGATCACTATTTAGCTTAATCTAAATTTTTATCATGATTTTATGATATTGTAAATTAAATAGGTTTTAAAATGCTGACCAGCATGCAAAGTAACAAGAAAAATCAAAAACCAAAAAGAAACAAGATTAAAAAAGAAATAAACCTTTAAAAAACAACACTTAACGTGACTTAAACTCTATACACGGAATGTAGTTTGGTTCACTGTACTTAAACTTAAAACCTAAAATAAAAATTGCACAAGTTAACAGGAAACTTAATTCTTTGGCCCTAAATCTATAAAAAAGAATCACAAAAGTAGGAAAAATTCGATTCAAAAGTAATAAAATAAAGTAGAGAGATAACAATCACCGAAACTAAAAATAAAATTATTATGTGCGAAATTATGCTAGACAGAGACGGCTTATAACGCTTACGCTAATGTGCACACAGTTTACAATTAACTTTTAATCTATTGGCTACGTCGTCTCGGACGACATGCAACAATTAAGGTCTATCTAAGTAGCAACAAAATTAACCTAATACAGGATATATCACACAGTCACAGCAGTCTTTTCTACGTTGCTCTAGCCTTGCGTATATTCTTTTTCTCTGCTTCAGTGAATCCTAGAATATTTTCAATTGCGTTAAGATGACCTTGGTGGTTCTCTGGATCGGTTAGGAAGTAATATATTGCCGATTTCAAAAACTGCAAAGTCACTTCAGGATCTACACTGGTCCTGCTGCCTTTCTGGCACTCCACAATACGACGATACATCGCCTGTAACAGATAATGAAGGCGTCAAGTAGGTCACAGTGATGTTTTATGCATGCACTACTTCAAAATGAACTGAAAATATTCTGCAACACATGTTATCAAAAATATTATGAGGCATCTACATGTATGAGGGATTATAATAACTGTAAATAAAAAGTAGGATATCCCGAAAATATAGGTAATCAATTATCAACTTATTTACTACTTTCATATTCATACATAACTAAGTGTAACATGCTAAACAACTCTACACGTATTTTAATAAGTAGGTACACACAGTCTACGAATTTTCCGGTGTGCCAGCGCTAGGCCACTAACGCTAGCACACGCAGTGGGGTGGGCGCAAATATATTATTTTTTTGTTGACGCTGACCCGAAGTGGGCCAACGTAGTCTTGCGACTCCTTACGCATACCCTCCTGCCAGGGGCAGACGGGTTCCAGCGTCTGCCGGAGGAGAGCCCGACAGGAGAGGAGGTTTAGTCGGTATGCCTCGGTAGGTATTCTGATACCTGCTCTCATGTATAATGCAGTTCAAGCGATTTTGTTGGCTAAAAGGAACCCCGCCACGTCTGCTGACCGTACATCAGTTTTAAAATGAAAATTGTAGTTTAGTAGTGGAGCAATATCTAGGTAGATGCAGTTCGTGCCAAGTATATCATACTTTTCCATGGAGTCCACTGTTCTTTTTACTGCCGCGAACTATACTTAATATACTACATACATACATACACGTGTTACATATTATACTACCTGCATAGAATTACTAGTTACTTATTTATTTAATTAATGTGTACCTTCATTTAAATCAGTCATTAAAACGTGTTTTTAGCATTTATGAAATCTCATTGGTATTGTGAAGCGAGCCAAGTCTCATAATAACATGTAAGTAATGTATATTATGTGGTAGTATATATTATATTTTTAATGATTATGACGTCCATTAGAGGGACTAAAATGACTGACCTAAATGATTTTTCCATCTAATTTATCTACATTTATCTTAGGTATAATAATAGCATCTAATAGAAAGTCCAAAAATACATTATACAAAAAAAGGTTACCAAGACTTATGATACCCGAAAAACCAAAAGAGGCTGTTTCAAAATAAATAAAAAAATCATGCAAAGCTGCCTTATAAGAAGTAAAATTGTTTTACATGCATTGGCCGCGAATAAGGTACGATTAGCTCTTTCGAACTGTCGGTCCAGATCGATCGAAACGACGTATGTCCATAATATAATGTATGTTTCGGCTAACTAAGGCTTAATATAATACTGCCCGTCTGTCCTATAAATAATAATATTTAAGACTCAAAATCAAGCAAATAAGGCAATGGCATTAATATATTAAATAAATCAATTTATTGAATAAAAATATAGAAAAAATCGAAGATGGTTTTTTTCAATTTCTCATAGGGAACAACAGTCTTTCGATCAATCGAAACGACGAATCGTACTATATTATATGACCCCTTTAGGAGCAAATGTTGCTAAATTAGTATTCCTTGCCCAGAATTCGGAAACAGGCGAATATAAAGGAACAACAATGAATGTTACATGAATATTAGTTCCCTGTAGTTTACCTTCATACTATTATTGTTAGTAAAATTGTACCTAAGGTTAGTACAAAATGCTATCATATAAAATACCAAACCAAAATACCGACAGGCGTCACATCTATTAAAGTACCTTACAAAATTATTTGACATTTACAAACTTAAAACCTAAAATAAAAATTGCACAAGTTAACAGGAAACTTAATTCTTTGGCCCTAAATCTATAAAAAAGAATCACAAAAGTAGGAAAAATTCGATTCAAAAGTAATAAAATAAAGTAGAGAGATAACAATCACCGAAACTAAAAATAAAATTATTATGTGCGAAATTATGCTAGACAGAGACGGCTTATAACGCTTACGCTAATGTGCACACAGTTTACAATTAACTTTTAATCTATTGGCTACGTCGTCTCGGACGACATGCAACAATTAAGGTCTATCTAAGTAGCAACAAAATTAACCTAATACAGGATATATCACACAGTCACAGCAGTCTTTTCTACGTTGCTCTAGCCTTGCGTATATTCTTTTTCTCTGCTTCAGTGAATCCTAGAATATTTTCAATTGCGTTAAGATGACCTTGGTGGTTCTCTGGATCGGTTAGGAAGTAATATATTGCCGATTTCAAAAACTGCAAAGTCACTTCAGGATCTACACTGGTCCTGCTGCCTTTCTGGCACTCCACAATACGACGATACATCGCCTGTAACAGATAATGAAGGCGTCAAGTAGGTCACAGTGATGTTTTATGCATGCACTACTTCAAAATGAACTGAAAATATTCTACAACACATGTTATCAAAAATATTATGAGGCATCTACATGTATGAGGTATTATAATAACTGTAAATAAAAAGTAGGATATCCCGAAAATATAGGTAATCAATATCAACTTATTTACTACTTTCATATTCATACATAACTAAGTGTAACATGCTAAACAACTCTACACGTATTTTAATAAGTAGGTACACACAGTCTACGAATTTTCCGGTGTGCCAGCGCTAGGCCACTAACGCTAGCACACGCAGTGGGGTGGGCGCAGCTATATTATTTTTTTGTTGACGCTGACCCGAAGTGGGCCAACGTAGTCTTGCGACTCCTTATGCCGGGGGACAGACGGGTTCCGGCGTCTGCCGGAGGAGAGCCCGACAGGAGAGGAGAGGGTTTAGTCGGTATGCCTCGGTAGGTATTCTGATACCTGCTCTCATACGTATAATGCAGTTCAAGCGATTTTGTTGGCTAAAAGGAACCCCGCCACGTCTGCTGACCGTACATCAGTTTTAAAATGAAAATTGTAGTTTAGTAGTGGAGCAATATCTAGGTAGATGCAGTTCGTGCCAAGTATATCATACTTTTCCATGGAGTCCACTGTTCTTTTTACTGCCGCGAACTATACTTAATATACTACATACATACATGTGTTACATATTATACCTACTACCTGCATAGAATGACTAGTTTATTTATTTAATTAATGTAGTACCTTCATTTAAATCAGTCATTAAAACGTGTTTTTAGCATTTATGAAATCTCATTGGTATTGTGAAGCGAGCCAAGTCTCATAATAACATGTAAGTAATGTATATTATGTGGTAGTATATAGTATTATATTTTTAATGATTATGACGTCCATTAGAGGGACTAAAATGACTGACCTAAATGATTTTCCCATCTAATTTATCTACATTTATCTTAGGTATAATAAATAGCATCTAATAGAAAGTCCAAAAATACATTATACAAAAAAAGGTTACCAAGACTTATGATACCCGAAAAACCAAAAGAGGCTGTTTCAAAATAAATAAAAAAATCATGCAAAGCTGCCTTATAAGAGTAAAAATTGTTTTACATGCATTGGCCGCGAATAAGGTACGATTAGCTCTTTCGAACTGTCGTCCAGATCGATCGAAACGACGTATGTCCATAATAGAATGTATGTTTCGGTAACTAAGGCTTAATATAGTACTGCCCGTCTGTCCTATAAATAATAATATTTAAGACTCAAAAGTCAAAATCAAGCAAATGAGGCAATGGCATTCATATATTAAATAAATCAATTTATTGAATAAAAATATAGAAAAAATCGAAGATGGTTTTTTTCAATTTCTCATAGGGAACAACAGTCTTTTCGATCAATCGAAACGACGAATCGTACTATATTATATGACCCCTTTAGGAGCAAATGTTGCTAAATTAGTATTCCTTGCCCAGAATTCGGAAACAGGCGAATATAAAGGAACAACAATGAATGTTACATGAATATTAGTTCCCTGTAGTTTACCTTCATACTATTATTGTTAGTAAAATTGTACCTAAGGTTAGTACAAAATGCTATCATATAAAATACCAAACCAAAATACCGACAGGCGTCACATCTATTAAAGTACCTTACAAAATTATTTGACATTTACAAAATTATATACCTGTTTAACTAGGTGAATTATCATTGCTTTATATTATAAACATCCTGAATAATTTACAAACAAATTTTATAAATAACACATGAGTCAGTCAATCCAGGAGAGACCATATCCCCGTGAACACAAATAAATCCACCGCCCCTTTGCTTTTGAACATAAAGGATCGAGCTGTAACTAGTTTCAAGAATTACATATCTGTATGCATTGATTTTAGCAAGACTTCCTCGTAACCTTTGTGCTAAGCAAGGTGTAAGTAAAAAAAATAAAATAGAAGTGGCTTAAAGTGGATGCTGTCTTCCATAAAAATCCAACCTTTCGAGCTCCTAGGACCCATAAAGAAACAGCCTCCTTTGCACTTAGAAGTACTTGTGACTTTGCCGTTCGGTCCGCTGTGAATGCCGTGTCCTGTAATGCACTACACGTTAAAGCAGGTTCCTGTTAATTGCCACTACATGCACACACTACTCCACTCTAGGTGTACAATGCGTGGGTTAATTACTCTCATCATTGTTAAAAGAATCAATTTCAATTTAAGACCCCACTTTCTTCAGCGTCACAGGGTAGGATATAAAATCTCTTTAATGGTTAGTTGCCTTCAGTGGGCAGTGATAGAGAATTGATTCTAATGGTTAGATATTACAAATTAATAGAATTAAAGAGAACAGTGTTGAAGAGTGAAACATGAAGAGTACAAAGAGACACTTTGAAAAAAAATCCTTGAATATTAATAATTGCTACAGATAAGTAATGAGAATTATTCTGTCAAATATTTGTATGAAACGTTACAAAACAAAACATGTAGCCAAGGATGATTATTCAATGTGAGTCTATTGTTCAGATGGTTGAGGCCGACAATGAAACATAAGCGGTTTTAAAAAAAATATTTCTTACTCGGACATTTTCGAGCTCAGTCTGAGTTATCTGCAACTGCTCCAGCAATTCTTCCACAGACACTCTGCTCACTTGGGACGGGCCTGCTTCATTATCCTGGATAGAACACTTAAGTTAATTATGAAAATAAAGAATGACCTATTTTACATAACCAGCTTTCACCTATCACATTATTATTATAATAATATCTTTCTATTTTTCAGACTCCTTAAATAATTCTATTACATACAATGGACCAAAAGAGAGTCAAAGTGTAGAGTAATGTAATGATGATAAAATAATTGGGTAATTCTCATCAGGATGTGACTTTCGTGGAAGTTTTTAAATCCATATTCCTCAAAATGTTAATTCAGAACATTAAAAAATTACCAATCATATGGAAAGCCTCTTTTATAATATTGTAATATTTCTCAACTTCAGAGGAATACGAAATTAAAAACTGCCATGAAAGTCTCATCTCGTTGAGAATCACCCAATTAACTTTATTATGCTTAAACTATTTGTTGTGTCTTATTAATATCTTATTAAACTCACAATTTATGGATATTATATGGTTCATAGCCAGGTTGGTATAGTAGGATGGACAGATGGGATAATATTGGAGTTAATGGTAGACAAAAAAATTACCTTATCCAGTTCAAACTTTGCAGCCTCTACTCCCTTGTTATACATCTGCAAGTATACAGCACGGTGCTTGCTCTCCTCATCTTGCAATTGTTTGCTAGCCTCTTCCAACTGCTTCTCCAGGACATAGATTCTTTCTTTTGCCTGTTCATAGTTTGGGAGCAGTTCACAGTACCGAGTATTTACATCTGCTAGCTTTTGGAGTAACGCTTCTACTTTGTCATTGTGAGCCTTCTTTAATTCTTGAGTTTCTCCAACATGAGATCTCATTACATCTTCTATTTTCTTCTCATAGAACTCAATTAAGCTAAGACGTTCCTGTTCATTATCTCCTACATCAGTCATGCAGGAAACATCATGGGTCAACATATGAACTGATTCTTTGGAGTGTAGCGAGGAGTTAGTGAGATCATCAAAGTGGCCAGAGTCAGTAAAGGAACCTTGCATTTCATTTCGACACCTACTAGGAGTTTGGTCTTTAAATAATGAGCTATCTGTCACATCAAAACTCCTACAAGCTTCTTCACATTTAGGACTGTCTTGTTCAAGAGAGACCTCGTCTGCGTTTTCTCTAATTGTAACAATTTCACTTGAGTTTAGATTTTTCATCAGGTGAACATATTGATGCTTTGTATAGGCGTAGCTCAACAACTTCTTTGGTAAGGTGGAATATTTCACTATCTTTTTTTTCCAGATCTTTTTTAGCATGACTAAGAAGGCTCTTGAGACGACGGATCTGTTTCTGGGCACGTTGAGTTGGTGTGAGGTATTCATCACCAGCAAGGCCAGCATGTGATGAACAATGCAGAACATACCTCATGGATCTGCCGCTGAATGTGGTACCGTTAAATGGAGCATACCCAGCATCCACCGAGGCCGCGGTGGCTGCACTTCCATAGCTATGAAGAGATTCGTCATCAGGCAAATCCTCAGGTGATCCAGGAGGTGTGTGTGCAGAATCAGTCATGCTGAGTTTTCCATCTAAGTAGTTGTCCTGTTTTAGTCCGGATTTTCTAGGCTTCTGCTGACCATTCGTACTGAATGACTGAAAATTAAGGAAAAGAAATTTGTGAGGCACACACAATACAGGTAGATATTTCAGATTAGTAAAATCTCTAATCTAACAGTAAAAATTAAATGTGCATAAATTTTTCAAGTGTTTGGTGACCTAGTTTCAGTGTTTACTATGGGTTTTAAAATTTAAATCTTTCTAACACTAACCTATAATCAAGTTCTAATTTTGTAATAGGATGACTAGTGATGTGGGCAGTCTTTTGTTTGATGTAATTAACAGTGTCGACGTTGACATCGACGTCAACGGAGTTTTATTGGCTTGGTCCGAGTAGCCATGGCAATGGTTCAATTATTCAAAACAGCCCGAAGGCCGGCACTCACGTGACTCCGCTGGCGATGGCCCGGCTCCACGAGGTGAGCGCCATCGCTTCGGCTTTTCTGATGAGAGTTTTCCGTGATTATCGGTATTAATTTCCTTGTGGAGAGCGGTGAACGCTGCACCATTTTTTCACCGCGCAGCCGCAGTGAAGAGGTGCGCCGAAAGTTGCCGGTGACATTTCCCGCGCAGCAGTGTTCATCGTGAAACTCTGCTACTCTTCTGCCGTTGTAATTTCTGTTCATTTTCTTCAAAATTTCACATTAACGTAGCGTACTGCAAAAACGTAGCAGCTGTTAAAAATTCAGCAAAACAATGTGACGTGACATATTGACATTACGACGATTTCAAAGAAATACCCACAAAGCAAAGGTATACAAACCCATAATGCCTTAACAAAAAGTTAACTTTATTATAAACTTCAACCAAAGTTTTTGCTGATGACGAGGATGTGTATTTTTAAAAGCTGAATTGAGTTTTTTATAGTTGTAATTTTGAGTCTTTCAGAGAATCTGCTGATTGCGAATTGCGCTGCACTTTTAGGTATAAGTTTAATCAGAAATCCGTTTTCATGACTTTCTTGACGCATTTTAATTAGATGTTGTAGGTATGTAATGGTATCCGTTAATTTCAAAATCTCATTGAATGTTAACGAAATAACTGTATTGCGTTGTCTAATATTTATGTGTGAATTTTATTGGCATTCACAGACATAAATCAATAAATTCTATACCTATTTAGTAACAAATCCATTGTATTGCCAGGAACCACTTGAATGTGAGAACTAGTTGGGGCGGTATGAATGTAGGTTTTCCTACGTATTTACCATTCCATACACTACAATATAAAAATTAAAGTAAAATAATTATGTAGGAAAATAATATTGCCTGATGAATCTTATTTTTTGTATGGAAGAGGCCAAAGCGAAGGGTAACCCTATGGACAGGTGACCTTATCCGAAATGGTTCGAGAATCGAGATTGATTATTAGTTTAGGGTTTATTATTAAGTACCTATTATCTAGGCCCGTCGGGTTTTTTGGACTTTTGGTCCGTCCTTATTTTTGAGACGCCGTCTTTACTAAGGCACACCTAAGTTCATACAAAATTGCATGCATTAACCTGATTCCGATATCAGACGACAGATGAATTTGAAATATACCTAATAGGTACTTATACACCACCAAACACCAATACGTAAGTAATATAAGTACCTATATACCTAAATAGGTAGGTACTATTACTTATACCAAGACAATGAACAAACACAAGTTTTCATTACACAAATGTTGCTTTGGCGCATGAAGCAGTCACTACCTCCTAAATGCGTCATCGGTTCTTTCTAGTAGTTCAACCTAAGAACCATAGGAGCTGAGGTATCTGCTATGCAAGAAAAGAAGGCAGAAAAAGAAATATGCAATTTGAAAAATCAGAGTAAACACTGGGAAGTTGAAATTGCTAATGTGAAACCACGGTAATTCGCGATGCTTACGCTCTGCCGACTGCCTCAGCACGCGACGCCAGCATGCAACACAAAAGCGCGCCATTATTTTTCATAAAACGCATGCGTGAGAAAAAATAAAGATGTACACACTAGATTATAAGGCAAAGATAATTTATGACATACATTCCTAATTCACTTTTAAACAAAACACTTAGATTATATAGTAACAACGTTCGCGGCCGGTATTTGTTCTCGATTTGAGCGCTAATAACTGCTTAGACGATTCATTACAACACCCGGTAAAGTTGTGCAACTCGCACAAGAAACTTGGTTACAGAACGTTGCGCGAACGCACAATCTGCGGGAGACGGTGCTCTACTTACTAGCCTTATCAGCCCAGATGATAGATAGTTTAGTCTAGTACCTAATATATCAATGGGAACTTATCTTTGCCACTTCACACATTTATAAGCATTTTGCCACATTTTACACTAGAAGTTTCAAAAATTAATACCTAACTAAGTTTTCTTATCTTACTAATAATTTCGGTCTGCTTGTTTCAAACAATAGAATTTGATGTTATCACAGTTTATTGTATGCACTTTCCGTTTAAAGCAATTGCATTAATGCAGTAATGTATTTGGTTACCTTGGTAACTTTCAGTTTTATTTTAGCTAATAATAAACATACCTATGTACTTGAAACGATCGAGAATACCTATTTAGGTAAGGTACGTAATATCCACAGTTCCACTCTCAATTGTAATTATAATTGAAATAAATAAATTCGGCCCATTTAGTACCATATTTTCACAAAATAATGTTTTTATTTGTATGCCTACTGTTGTTATGTTCTTTTAAACTATTACTTACATTTTTATAATCCAAAACAATGACAGATATTACTGTAACAGCACATCACAAAAGCACAAACCAAAGTCTTAAGATTAATTTCATAAAAGAAAATAAATACGTGGGAACTGAATCTACGAGTACATACCTACCTACAGAAGGCAAGATCAAACTATAGAAGACACTTGCTTGACAGATTGTGTTGGCCCGCGCTCTATCAACGATACATTGATTACTATGTCTAATCAGTTTAAAGTAGGTAAAGTATTTTGCAAAATTGCTTATCGTATGCCCTAGTTCTGTAGCAAATAAAATTAACAACATATGCAAAAATAAATAAACAGTTCAAGTCGCATGACAATTCAAATCGATTTATTTAGTTAGTAAGCTTTAAGGACACTGAGTAGGTAGGTACGGTCAGAATCAAGAGTAGCTTACCACTTTGGTAAGTACCATGTCAAAGCAACTGCCTTGTCAGTTTTCAATGGGTACGGACAAAATATTAATTTGACACAGTACTAAAATGTTAATACTAAAACTACCTTACTTTTTATGCTGACTGACTACTAGACAAAGACAGCTGGGGGCGCCTTCCCTAGCACACCCAGACCAGAGACAATTTAGACGCGTTCGCTTTCTAAACTGGGACTCGAACCCAGACTTTACACGCTTGTTGTGGATCACTTTAGCCATTGCAACATTAGGGTGGTCACTGGTGATAGATAAAACAGGTGGTCATAGATAAAACATTGCACACAAACTATGCAACTACTTACTTAATTATTCAGTTTTAGCGGTTTTGCGGTACAAAACCGTTTAGTTAATGTTATGAATATGTAACAAAATTCAATTTCTTTGTGAGAAATTAATGGATTCACAAAAGTACTTAGTTTTTCTTGTGCTCATAATATTATGTATGTAGCTGAACATGAGAGATACCAAAGGCAAAATGTATTACTTTGTCACCTATTCTAAATCGTTTTTCGAACCATGATTGTATTGCATACCTACTTGATACTCTTTTCAACAACTTTCAACAAACGGCAGGAACAATAGAAGCGAAACACAAAAAACTAGGTGAGCTAGTTTTGTATAGAGTACCTACCTCCTCCTACCTATTTACAAAGACTAAAATGGCGCCTAAAAAGCTGTTCATAAAGATTAGCGTGTTTAAAATGTTATTATTTATCTACGAGTACCTACTTCTATCGCAATCCAGCGGGGCAATGCTGCCAGTATTTTGGGACACCGCGTCAGGGACCCACTTGATTTTTTTATTTAAGTAGATACTTTTATTACGTTTTTGTCACTGTTATGTATTAATTTGTTAAGTTTATCTTTAAACCGATTTTTTTCCTCTACAAATAGATTGTATTTATAAACCTGTACCTATTCAGTGACTAGGTAATATGCTTGATGGCCACTAACCTAATAAAGTAGGTATACTTAGATACAATTGGCACTTATTACTGAGTGCTAGTATTCAGCTAAAATACTTAGCCATTCATTTTATTTTGGTTTTGAACGTTTTACTTTATAGAAATAAAAATTAAAAAATACAACCAATTTAATTAGACTCGTACGAATATGATGGTAGGACATGTAGATATATTCTGTGTGTGTTAATGGGAATTTAAAAACCCACATTAAAAAGTTAAAGTTAATGTCTGAATCGGAGGTCGTTAACCAATTAATGGACAATGAAGAAGTGAAAAATACTTATTTTTCGCTGAACATGGGCAGAAATTATTGGTATCTAAGTTTTTATTTAATACGAAGCCTTAATAAAAACCCAACTACACTTTTGCTTCTCCAGTTTACAGGTCCAGAGTTTGAGAACATGGTAGCTCAGCGGATGAGAACGCGGCGCCTTCCGGACCGGGAGGTCGTAATTTCGATTCCAAACATGTACCTTACTCTTGATTTTGCATATCTATGTATGTATTTGTACTATTAGCTTATAAACCTGCACGTAGGTCCACCAGGCTAAGAAGCAACGACTTTGGGTGCAACTGGGAATGAGACGCTGTGATGAGACGAGACTAGAATTGATATTGATAAATAAATAAATAAAGATAGGACTTAGTTGTCTCAGCCAAATTAACGTTAACCTATGAAAAATAGAAGAAAATTTGCCTTAAATTTTTTTGCGACTTACTTTTTATTTTTTTGGGATAAAAGAGCCAGATACAATTCTACCTAGTATATCTAACTTCGTTAACAAGCCAGACATACCTAACATAGTAAATAATAATTATCTTTGTTTTTTTAGTATCTCACTTTTGTTTGCACTTAGATTAGTATTGTTTGTAATTTATTGAAACTAGAAATATATTAGGTAGTACCTATTACATTCGTTATCTAGGTAATGTAGAGCAGGCATACGACGAAGGTTTAGGATTCCGTCCTCAACTTTACCTACCTGTATTTTATTTTAGTGAAACCGGTTTGATCTGGACGAGTGTTATTTCAAAACAGCAACACGTTTAGACCTGACTCATGCGATCCACATGGTGTGACCCCGAACTTTGGACAAAATTATATAATTGCACTCACTGTAATACGTTTAGCACTTATCTATGTACACATGTTATAGAGTTACCTACTTAATATGTCTGTATGTTTGCCGCGTGGGAGAGTCACGTTTCGCCATGAATTGGCTGGTCTTCTGTGATACCACAGAAGATCAGCGTGAGACAGCGCTTGCGCTGTGTTTCGTCGAGTGATTGAGGGTACCGGAGGCCCAATTGGGGGAAAAGGGGGTTAAAGGTTGGCAGCGCCTTTGTGATTCTAGTGGTGTTGCAAGTGTCTATGGGTCACATCAGGTAATCTGTCTGCTAATCTGCCAGCTATCCCAAAAAATGTATTCAGACATAGCATAGTATTGATATGTTTACTCACATAAGTAGTTAATGTTAATATCAGTGTCTCTACATAGGTAAAGTTTTTGCAATTTGACTTGGAGACGACACGTCGTCTTCTACGTTAGTTTTTTTTTTTTTATAGTATAGGGGGCAGACGAGCATACGGATCACCTGATGTTAAGCGATTACCGTCGCCCATGAACACCTGCAACTCCAGGGGCTTGACAGGTGCGCTGCCGGCCTTTTAGAGTGAGATATGCCCTTTTCTTGAAGGTTTGTAGGTCGTAGTGGTCCGGAAATACCGCAGGTGGCAGTTCGTTCCATATTTTTGTCGTACGCGGCAGAAAGTTCCTGGCAAAGCGCACAGTAGTGGACTGCCAGCCATCCAGATGAAATGGATGGAACTGCTGCCGCGTGGAACGATGTCGAAACGAGGCGGCAGGAATCAAACCGAACAATTCCTCGGAGCACTCCCCATGGTATAAGCGATAGAGAATGTTGTTTGTCTCTAGATAACAAAGATTTCAGTGAAACGTTCATTTTGTTTGTTGTTAGAAAGCAACAAGGTTTTATATTTCTACCATACCCTGTACCGGTTTAGCCAGAATTACCACGTAACACTCATAATGCTCCATTAAATTTACAGTTGTAATTATTCCAGCGATGAATTAATGCATGTGTAATGCTGCAATTAAGTTACCTTCCAGCGGTTTGCTCAAATAAATGTCTTAGTTTCTAGCACGAACTGCCTGAATTGTGTAATTGAAATGAATCTGGGTAAAACAGGTACTCAATATGTAGGTATTTCAGAAATATGTTAACAAACCACCAAGTCTTTCTACCGTTTGGGTGTCATGCTCTGGGTGTAAACCACCCTAGGCGCTTCATGTGGATATCGAGTCATCGACCACCATCAAAGTATATCGACCACCAATATAACCTTAATAAGGCTATGGGAAAATAATTCCCACATGATTTTGAATCTTATCTATCATCTTCTTCTTCTATCTTCTATACTATTTATAATGAGATAACTTCATAGACAACGACAAGGCTTATAGGTAAACCGAAAACACGAAACGCTTGCGCGATGTAATTGAGCACAGCGCCATCTATTGGTTCATTTCTGAATTACGGTCCCGAAGCGAAGTGAGGGCGGGCCACTAGTTTAACATAAGAGTGAAAACCAATTCAATTTTTCGTTGACTTTTATCTAGGATTATAATAATATTAAGGGTTAACTTCTCTTACCCATGCTTTTTAATTTCTCTTTTAGACAATCAGATTCAAACCTGCAATTGGTTAACCAAGTGGTATAAGACTCTCGAGGGACTTGAACCCACGACCATTGAGGTACACAACCAAGTCGAAGGTTTGAAAAATTTCAATTTTATTAAAGCAACTAAGGCTCAATTAGGTACACCAATCATTATCCGAGAAATACTAATGAAGCGAATGACTTAAGTAATGGTATAACAGGGTTATACCAAGTTAAGTATAAAGCCATGCCTTATACCCATATCGATGCTTATTTGTACCAAAGATTTATACTGGGATTTATTTCCAAGTTACATACAATCTAACCAATAGAAAAATGTTACTCAAGTAGGTAAGGCTGCCACTATGTATGAGAATCACATAAAAAGGTTAGGCTTTTATGCGTTGCTCTGCTTTTAATTAGCGTGTCGTGCATTTTTCTAATTGTATTAAACATGACCCTGATGCCGAAAGCGGGAGTTTGGCAAAAAAATCCAATTAGCTTCAGACATTTGCGTAGTAGGTAACATTGTGCGGTAGGTACGACTGCTACTGACTGTATCAACAGAGGGTGCCACAAATTTTAACTATAAGTGTTATAGCATTAAGGCGAGAATAGGTTGAAGTTTGACAGCTCTGTGTTCTTGTCGGTTAGGCACTACGACCGCTCGACTTGAACCCAAGGTCGATTCAAACCCAGTCAGTTTAGTTTATTAACTTAATATAATAGGTACAGGTTTAGGTATCTACAAAGGCATGCCCTCCCGACTCCTGTCAGGAAGTCAAGCGAGACTCACTGTATTATAAACACATACAGTGGCGGGTCCCAAAAGTAAACGATGATTAAAAAAAATATGCTTAAGTATTTTAATACCTATTAGCATTTCCCATTTGATAAACACTAAACTTTCAATTGTTACCAAAATAATATGGAGACATAAACATAGACGTTATAAAGAAAATACTTGTTTCTCTTAAGATACAATAAGATCTAATGCTAGATATCGTTTATCGGCATTCCCACAAATTTCACTTAGTTCTTGAGAACTTTTGTCTAGAATAGAATCGGAAAATTCTAAAGTAAACAGGACTTGGTAGTTTCTAGGTAACATTACAAAACTAAATTTTCCTATAGAATAGCCACTGGCTTACAAAAATGCTTACAAAATTGATTAAAGGTCTGTAGCATTACAATTCGTTTCGTAATTGTATTGTTTCGTACAGTTTGAAGTCGCGGCAGTGAAAAAGTTTTCAAAACTAGAGTACTTAGGTACTTAATCTTACTAAAATAGTGAAAATGAAAATAAAAGCAGTTGAAAGTAAAAATAATGTTTATACTCACTAATTGTATCCAGCAATGTTTTTTCTATCTCCATCTCATTTGTCGGAAACATTTTTGCCGAAACATCAGTAACACACATCGTTTCCAGCACAGTCGTAGTTCGGTAAAATTGAGTCGTTCGCACAATGTTGTTCGAAGGGAAAACTTGGAAATATCAACTTAAACATCGCAAATTACATAGAGTAAACCATCCACGTTAACTTTTACGCTAAGAATGTTGCGGTAAGCCGTCGGAGCGCAGTGCGTGGCTGCGTGCTTGGTCAATGCTGCTGTGCCGGCGGCGCCCCCCGCGGCCACGTAGCACCAACACCGACTCGCTTTCGGTAAATGTTCACTAATTGTTTACCTTACAATCAGTAGCGAGGCCTTCTATTGTGTATTTGCAAATAATCAAAACCACAAACGACGGCTGCTGCACATTGTTCGGCTGCATTGCAGAAGCCAGAAAAAGGTGTAGAGTGCGCTGCGTCGCGCCATCTGGTAGCATTTTCCGGAATTTTGTGCCTGTCTGTTCTACGACTGTTTTAAGTTTTGCACTTATGCAACCGAATTCAAAACAGTTTATACCTTGACTGCTGCTCATAATTTTTGTACGGTTTAATTTCAAGCTAAAGGGCGTTCCAATGGAGGTTTGCCAAGGGTCAGCAAACGCAATAGTTGCCGCGGCATGCATCAATTAGAGCGTTACTTATTTACCTACTTTAAAGTTACTTTCACCCCGAAGTATGATTTTTCAATCACCTGAAACCGTTTTGCAATTGATTAACTGCCAGTATTTTTGTTTGTTTTCTGTGTAGTTTGTGCCTAATTTGATATTAATTAACTTAATTGGTGTCGTTTGGACACGAGTCTAGAATGACAAAATTAGACGCAATTATCTTTTTCGACACACCGGCGCGACAAAATTACCTTTTTCAACTTTAACTACTTATTGTTACGAATGGATAACCCATAATAATCTAATGACAGTAATTTTACAGACGATAAATTGAAATTTTTACGACAGAGATAAATTGGCATGTGCAGACTTCACGACATGATAAAGTTATGTAACGCGGGAATATTTAGCCTGCCTGCCCGCTGATACGCAAGTACACAAAGTCTTGGGTTCAATTCCCACTTTGGACAAATATTTGTGAATTGTGTATTATTGTGTTGGTTATTAGATACGTATTCGTAATACTGAACACTTTGTTTGGGATCGATCAGTTTGGAAATCCTTGGAGGAGACCTATGTCCAGTTATGGGCGACTATTGGCTGCTATTTTATTTAGTAATTGATATATAGGTGGCAGACGAGTGGGCGCATCACCTGATAGTAAGCAATAGCGGCCGCCGCCCATGCATGCCTAAGCGCGGTTCTTTTTTTTTATATAGAGGACAATCAAGATGAACTCACTCCGCCTGATGGTAAGCGGCCGTAAGATCCAAATATGAGATTGACAGGCACAAAAGAACAGACAAAGTGTCCATACTGTCCATTGAGTCTGTCACTCTCACCTTGAAGGCCTGCTGAGATGCCGTTTCACGCCCCGCCTAAAAACCCAGGATTCTAAGAAGGAGGAAACACTTGAACTGGATGGTTTTCCTATTATATAATAGTATTACTTATTATATTAATATGTATTTTTTTGTTTACAATTACCAAATTAGCTACTAAGGAGTATTTATTATTTAATGTTATTTACTGTGTGGTCCAACGATGCAGATGGAATGTAGCATGGCGTCGCGCATTTTTTGTTTGCTCGCAGCCATTATTACGACATAGTCTGATAACTATGAAGACATGTTTCACCGACAGGCCTCACTGCATCGTGTTTCTAATTCAGTTTTTGTGCCCACAATTAGTCAGATTTACTAAATTATGTGACGTAACAAGAGGGCCTATAACGATAATTTCCTTATCATCATATTAGTCCACATCCACCCACTGCTGAGTATAGGCCTCTTTTTTTTCTATTGAGGACAATCAAGATGACCTCACTCCGCCTGATGGTAAGCGGCCGTGAGATCCAAATTAGAGATTGACAGGCACAAAAGAACAGACAGAGTGTCCATTGAGTCTGTCACTCTCACCCTGAAGGCCTGCTGAGATGCCGTTTCCCGCCCTGCCTAAAAAGCCCAGGATTCTAACACGCTACTGTTTACGGTTCCCAGCCAGCCCCATCCATTGTTACGATACGTTCCCGTAACGGCCGAAGATAGTATGTCTGTCCCATTTAAACAAGCTGTTCAGCGTGTGGAAAGGAACGGGGATGAAGATTCGGTTATGGCTAAAGTTTAAGAGTAGGCCAAAAGGTCTGTTAACTTTTTCGTGTGCTGAAACAGTCTCATTTGTCAATTATAGTGTTCATAGCAAAAGTGTTTGTGATTTTAATACACCCAATGGAATCATGCTTTTTTATGTGATAGGTGGCTGACGAGCAGACGGGTCACCTGATAGAAAACGATTGCCGCTGTCCATAGACACCTGCACCACCAGTAGAGTCACAAGTTTGCTGCAAACTTTTAACCCCCTTTCCCCCCAACTGGGCCTGGTACCCTCACTCATTCGTCGAAACACAGTGGCTCTCGGTGGATGGTCGTGTTGGTTCTATTCTTTCTTTATACATTATAGTGGCCCGCCCTCACTTCGCTTCGGGACCGCAATTCAGAAATGAACCAATAGATGGCGCTGTGTCCAATTACTTCGCGCAAGCGTTTCGTGTTTTCGGTTTACCTATAGGCCTTGTCGTTGTCTAAAGAAACGTTGCATACTGAAGCTATTCTTGGGAATAGAAATAGGTACTAATAAGCATTTGATGAACACCCAAATACAATTAACGAATGAATTATTTTTGCCTTAGAAATCGTTGAATTGTGTTTTATCTGTTACCTAGATACATAACTTATTACAACTAAGTAGACATGATTTTTTTAAAGCTCGCATCGCTTATCGCTGCCGCTTATGTTTGACGGTGGCCTGGCCTTTTAAATTGATTAGAAATACATCCTGTAAATAATTCAAAAGCAGACTCATATAGTAAAATGTTTTAATTATATTAATGTAATGACTAGGCACTAAAACACTAACGAATAAAATAGTGTTGGTTTAATTTCTGTAATAGTTCTTGCAAATTACAAGGACAGACCGTTTCTATACTTAAGTAAGTATGTAGTTAAAACCGTCACACCTAAAACCTGGCTGAATTTTGAAATAGGTAAATCACAATGGATACCACTTATCTGTACCATGTATATCTAAAAGATAACTAATTGACCATCATAAGGCATGTAACCCGAAAAGACGAAGTACTTGCGCGATGTAATCGACACCCAACGCTATCTATTGGCACCTAAGTCCCAAAGCGAAGTGAGGGTGAAACACTAGTTAAATAAATACAGTGCGAGCACCCACACCTCCGCATTATGCCTGTAGGAACACGTTCATGTGTGTGTAACTGTGTAGACGTGAACGTTCCTAGATTGAAAAAACTATAACAATTAAGACACTAAATCTGAAAATATAATGTAATTACTCGAGCAAATCAAAGTAATAAACTTTTTTGAAACATCCGATTGCTATAAAATATTTATCGTAAAAGCAATAAGGGGTAAAAAAGATTATGGTATATAGTGAAGATAGGCTTAGCAGTAAAGTTACATTATTTTACTGGGCATTATTTGTTGGTTTGCCCCGTAGATCGACGGGTTTAAGTGTTTGACCGAGATCTCGGGAGCTTGTATTTGCATCTCAAGTAAAGCCCATTTGATGGGCAAATGCCTATTATACAGTTGAAGAATTCATAAATGACAAGAATTTGTGGAAATTATTTATAAACTCTTCGCCTACACTATGTTAGTATTATGAAACATTATTTATACCTTTAAAAATTGTAATGATTATCAATTTGAAAAGATTTATTTACTACTGAGTTTCTTGCTGGTTCTTCTTGGTAGAAATTAACTTCCGAATCAGCAGTAGATTAGGAACGTATTTGACATTCATAAACGTTCTGTATGGACTTAAATTTAATAAAGAATTTTTAATTTGATTTGATTTATAGGTGTTGAAACTCTCCATTAATGATTTAAGCTTATTGAAGTTTTTATTGTGTGCTGTTAAACTGTAAATACTTATGTAGGTACTGGCAATTTCTTGCATATAAGTAAGTCAAAATAGTAGTCGTCTTCGGACAGAGGTAGAGACTATGAAGCAACCACACATTCACAATCCATAGCATCGCCGGAACTAACTGAATACTATTGATAATAATTTCATAAGGCATGAAGGCCAGGTTTGGCCTGTCACTGTATGTAAATTCGATGTTAAAGTGGAGTTAATACACTGTCATTCTCTGTACTCTGGTCTAGTAACTAAGAAAAAAAATCATGCCTCTAAATAATCGTGAGTGGTAAGTACTTACACGGAGAATTGATAGAGGCCTTGAAAGTATTCTTATTATGTTATTTTGTGAGTCACGTTCTGCGGCCTCTTGGATAATACTTGAGTATTATTACTGTGCTAAGGGCGGGCCCTTAATTTAATACCAGTTTATTTAGGATCTATTCCGATTACAGAGCAGGTTCGCATTTACTTAGCCTCTGATACGCTCTGGTGTTTGGTCTTGTTTTTTGTACCTATTTTGGTTTATTCAGATATTTTGTGTCACAGTCCATAGTCGCACAAAATCGTGAAATGTGGAGAAAGAGTAGGGAGGCTTTTGCCCTGTAGTGGGACACGACGGGCTTTTAAATTATAAGAAAGGCCCAAAATCGAAAAAGGGTACCTAACCTTACGTGACGCTGTGCACTATGCTCTAAGGCTGTGCATAAGTCCTTTCTATGAATTGGGTGCAGATTGTTATTTTTTTACCCGGCTCCGTAACTTAGTAGTTTTAAGCACTTGTGTTTCAGATATCAGATAACAGAGGATCACAAATATAAAACACATATAAGACACCCAGACATTGAACAAACACTAGTGTTCATCACTGTTGTTGTTCACTGAATGTTTGTTCAGAGTGGGGATCAAACCCATGACCTTTGGGGTATGAGGCAGGGTCCAAAGTCAAAAGCGTGTCGTTACTTCACTTGTTACAGTCAGCCACACATCAGGTTACCACAACATTCCTCGATTCATGTTCAACCTAATGTGTATGATAGTAAGAGTCGATTGAAGAAAATTGACAGTTATGTATACTTTGATGTGTAGTACGTACACACTCTAGCTAGGAGTCTTCACTTAAATTTTTCTTGCCCAATCCGTTCTTGAAAATGACCTAAACATAGTGTATTGGTGTAATAGAAATGATACGTGTTAGTTTTATTGCTCGAAGCTTCAGGGGTCGTAAAGCACGGAGCGTGACGCAGGAAGTGTGTTAATTAGCTGAAATACGTAACGATTGCAGCCGAGATACGGTGAGCGGCCCAAGGTGATGAGGCAAGTGGAAATGAGGCCGAGCGTGCGCCCGCGCAGCCGGCTCCAGGAATATCCGCATACTTCTGATTAGGAACTATGTATGATTCATTAATCTTTATTACAGTGGAATGAGTAAATTAGATCAGATATCATAATCAAAAATATTTCACCAATATTTGGGTGAATTTCAACAAACTACATTTTTGCCTAATTACGGTGGCGAATTTTTAAAACCACTTTACATACATTTTATGGGAGGCACATAATAGAATAAACATTGTAGTATTCAAAAATATAGGGGGCATAAAAATATTATAATTATTTTTAGAGATATTTCAATTTGAAATTTTTACAAGCCACCGTAATTGTATTTGAGCCACCGTAATTTAATCCCTACCACCGCGATTATTTTAAGCCAGCGAAATTATAATAAATAAACAATTTTATTGTTTAGGTTGTCATTTATTGAATTAAATTATTAAAAACCTGAGTTTAATAATCAGGGTATGGTCTTAGTGGGAATTACTGTTAGTAAGTGAGAACGGCATTGCCAATAAAGTGCTAAGAAACCATCTGCAGTGCTAGTGGCGGAACACCAAGTTTAAGCAGAGCCCTAGCCAGTCCAAGTCACCTCACGTCACCGTCGTTCCTCCTGGAACCGTTCAACCACACGGCCGCCACCTTGAGGTGCAGCTGAGCTCAGGTCGAAAGGCGAGTCTTCTGCGCCTCCAAACCGAACCAAACTCACAAGAAAGGAAACCCGAAACAAAACCGAGCACGCTTGCAGGCTCCAAGGTGGCAGCCCTACTAGCTTGCTAGGGTATAGTGGATTAATCACTGGCTTACCTGAACCCAGCTGAAGAAACTGAAGAAGTACAAAACCGGACCGATAAAGCTACAACGACCTTTGGCGTGAAAATACGGTCACGAATGGCATGTTGGAATGTGCGAACACTCAGCGAGGATAGCCGACTAGCCTAAGTGGAAGCAGAAATGCTTAGATACAAGCTGCAAATACTCGTCCACAGCATGGATGGAGGAATGGATTCGGAGAACTGGGAACGTCCAGGGGCCTTACTTTTTTTTAATCTGGGAAGGAGGATGAAGAAGGCGTAGGTACGTGAAAACGGCGTAGGATTCCTCCTTTCTCACGTTGCGACGAAGAGCCTACTGGACTGGAAACCCATCTCAGAGCGAATCATCACGGCCCGATTCAACAGCAAAGCTCGCAAGATAATCGACCTGGCCGACGCCTTTGGGCTAAAACTGCGAAATCGCTTTTCCGCCCTCGAAAATGTCTCTACACTTTCTGTCAACGCGGAGTGGAACCATATCAAAATGGCCCATACAGAGACTAACTCCGCCGTCCTTGGACACAAAACACACACACGCGAAGACTGTATGTCTCAGAAAACCTGGAACCTGATTGGAACTCCATCTTCAACTCTCTCTCCATCCAAAACTCAACAACCTCCAATACCGACAGATTCGCAGAAAAATTTACCGCAGTACCCGTCGTGATCGCCGATTGTGGGCTGACAGTATTGCCGAACGAGCTTAACGCACTGACAATGCCAGTAATCTCAGGGAGATATATAAGGCAACATTGATATTGTCTCCCCCTACAGGAGGAAAAGTATTGAAGGCCATCCAATACCCGAAAAACGGGAAAGCCCTAGGAGTGGACCTCATCACAGCGGAAATGCTAAAAGCTGATGTTTGGACCGCTGCGAACGTGCTGAATCCCCTCTTGAAGAACAGCTGGCTGGCCGAAGAGGTGCCCAAGGATTAGAGAAAAAAAAGGATTTCTCACCACCGTACCCAAGAAGGGACACCTTAGTGAATGTGGCAACAGGAGAGGCATCACCTTGCTCTCAATTCCTTTTGAAGAGCTCTCTTGGATCATCCTAGACAGACTATCGTATCGAGGGCCGTCGAAGCTCTTCTTCGCAAAGAGCAGGTTGGCTTTCGACCCAACCGATCGTATACTGACCAGATCAACACCTTGCGAATAATCTTCAAACAGGCATCAGAAGGGAAATGTATGTGACCTTTGTGGATTTCGAAAAAGTCTTTGAAACGCTATCTAAAATGAAACGTTATCTGGTGGCTCGTGAAATCGGAGTTTCCGAGAAGATCACCAACATACGAGGCATGCCTTTTAAGTTCTGTCGTTTGCATATTTCCCGCCAATTTTGAATTTAGAACTGTTCAAAATTCAAATTTGTTGGAATTTCGAATATCAAAACAATTGAAAGCATTAGGATTAATGCAATTGTTTAGTCACAGCGTTGGTTTGAATCTGTCAGGTCACGTAGGAAAATGAATCTTACTAAGGAAAATGTCCGTGCAATAATTTTCTATAACTTTCGAAGAGGCCTAACGCGACTTCAGTGTTTCGAAGAGTTAACATCTGTATTCCATGACGAAGTTCCATGTCTGCGGACCATCGAACGCTGGTATTTGGAATTCCAGCGTGGACATATCACACTTAGGCACAAGTCTCGTGAAGGACGTCCAAAATCCGCCTTCACTGAAGATAACATCGTTGCTGTGAGACAACTAATCCTCGAAGATCGTCATGTTACATATCGAGAGATAGAGGCGTTGTTAGGCATCTCAGGGACAACCATTCAAAAGATATTGCATGAGGCGCTTGGTGTAAGAAAACTAGTTTGCCGTTGGATCCCGCATTTGCTTTCCGACGATCATAAGGCAACCCGCGTCAGATGGTGTAAGAAAATTCTTCAGAGGTTCAACCGAGGAGAGTCAATTCACGTCTACGATATCATCAGTGGTGACGAATCTTGGATCTATGCCTACGATCCTGATTCCAAACAACAATCCACAGTCTGGGTATTCCAAGACGAGCCAAAGCCGACTAAAGTTATTCGCTCTCGAAGCACTTCAAAGAAGATGGTGGCTACGTTCGTGGCGAAAACCGGTCATGTTTCGACAATTGCACTTGAAGACCGTAGAACGGTTAATGCGGAGTGGTATACCACAGTTTGTTTACCACAAGTCATCGCCGAACTTCGGAAAATTAGCCCAAAGCGACGCATCATCCTGCACCATGACAACGCCAGCTCACACACCGCTCGTCAAACGATTGAATATTTGAAGAAGGAAAACGTAGAAATTCTTGACCATCCTCCGTACAGCCCTGACCTAAGCCCTAACGATTTCTTTACATTTCCTAAAATCAAGAAAACTCTTCGTGGTCAAAGGTTCCAGTGCGGTGAAGAAGCGGTCGACGCTTTCAAGTCGGCCATTTTAAACATCCCTACTTTGGAGTGGAATAAATGTTATAATAATTGGTTTGAGCGAATGGAAAAGTGCATTAAACTTCGTGGGGAATATTTCGAAAAACAATAAAACATACTTTAAGTTTATAATTGTTTTCTTTTTCTTCAAACGACAAAACTTAAAAGGCAAGCCTCGTAATCAAGGCCATCTACTGGAACTATTCCTGTAGAGTCGAGTCGAGACGCATGAAGGCCTCGTCTCGGAGGACGTACCAGTTGATCCGGAGGTATGTCAGGGGTGTCTCCTCTCGCCTCTCCTCTTATTTGTCGCTCTGGATGGCATTATGCATTAAACCTAGAACAAACGCTGAGGCATAGAGTGGGGACTGTCCAACGTATTGGAAGATTTGGACTATGCCGATGACCTTTGCCTGTTGAGCCACACACGAGCTGACATGCAGGCCAAACTGGACGACCTTCGACGAGAAGCTCGGGAAATGGGTCTGAAGATAAACATCCCAGACCCAGGAAATGAGATGTGGAGTGACAAGTTCTTCGCCGTTGCTCATCGGCACAAAGGGTGTGGAAAGAGTCCAGAAATGTACTGTAATTAGTAGAAAATCAATTTCAGTGGCACTGTACAATTACGGTGGCGCTATATTTCGCCACCGGAGCCACCGGGATTGCACCACCGGACTTAGAAACAGTAACAAAATTGGTATTATAAAAAAATATATTATCCCACCACTAACTTACAGTCTATAAATATGACAGTTAACTTAATCTCAATAAGCTATAAAACTGGATTTCATGTAAAGGAGAAAAGACAGCTCAAAATACATGCCACCGGTATTGATGAAAAACGTTCTCCTGCGCCACCGCAACTAGTACTTACTTGTTTGGCGGGAAAACTATGACAGCGCGCCGCATGTCCTTTAATCCCGATCATGGGGACACACTGAGCGGTAGGAGGAAGCAGAGCTCGTGTCTCCCAAAGCACATCGTGACAAGTAAAGAAGGATTCAAAACGCGCCACCGTTATTGCTATTTTCCGCGGGACATTTTTGAGATCGATATAAAATTCCAATTATTAATATTTAAATAATTCTGTTTGATTAATTTGAAGTCTCGTCTATTGTATTTTAAGTGTACATTATTTTAAAGTTACAATTATTCATCAAAAACTTACAATAACACTTTTATTGTAAACTAATGCAATTCGGACAGTCCACCGTAATTAGAATTTAGGTCTTCCAACATTTTTTAAACTAATAAATACATACCTAAAGGCTAAAACGCTGATGACATGTCATAAATAATAGTTCAAATATTTACCAAAAAAATAAAAACTGTTACTAGTAGCTCTCGATACATCGATTTTCAGCTCCGCCGCTAAAAAAAAGTGCTTGGGAAAATCACCCATTTATGTTTTGTTGATTTTTTTTATGTAATAGGGGGCAACCAGGTCTGCCTGGCAGTCTGTGCCGCTGCCCATAGACACCCACCAGTGGAGTCACAAGTGTGCTGCCAGCCTTTTAACCCCTTTCCTTCCCCCGATGAACAGATGGTTGTGTTGGGTCTCGCTCTCGGTGCTAGTAGTAGGTACCTTTATTATTTTTTCTTCACGGGGGGTCGATGTACCGGGTACGCCGCTCTCTTCTCGTTAGGAGAAGCCCCCGCCAGAGGAGAGCCCGACATAACCCGACTGCTCCCCAGTAGGATTTCCTAAAATCAAGAAACTCTTCGTGGTCAAAGGTTCCAGTGCGGTGAAGAAGCGGTCGACGCTTTCAAGTCGGCCATTTTAAACATCCCTACTTTGGAGTGGAATAAATGTTATAATAATTGGTTTGAGCGAATGGAAAAGTGCATTAAACTTCGTGGGGAATATTTCGAAAAACAATAAAACATACTTTAAGTTTATAATTGTTTTCTTTTTCTTCAAACGACAAAACTTAAAAGGCAAGCCTCGTAATCAAGGCCATCTACTGGAACTATTCCTGTAGAGTCGAGTCGAGACGCATGAAGGCCTCGTCTCGGAGGACGTACCAGTTGATCCGGAGGTATGTCAGGGGTGTCTCCTCTCGCCTCTCCTCTTATTTGTCGCTCTGGATGGCATTATGCATTAAACCTAGAACAAACGCTGAGGCATAGAGTGGGGACTGTCCAACGTATTGGAAGATTTGGACTATGCCGATGACCTTTGCCTGTTGAGCCACACACGAGCTGACATGCAGGCCAAACTGGACGACCTTCGACGAGAAGCTCGGGAAATGGGTCTGAAGATAAACATCCCAGACCCAGGAAATGAGATGTGGAGTGACAAGTTCTTCGCCGTTGCTCATCGGCACAAAGGGTGTGGAAAGAGTCCAGAAATGTACTGTAATTAGTAGAAAATCAATTTCAGTGGCACTGTACAATTACGGTGGCGCTATATTTCGCCACCGGAGCCACCGGGATTGCACCACCGGACTTAGAAACAGTAACAAAATTGGTATTATAAAAAAATATATTATCCCACCACTAACTTACAGTCTATAAATATGACAGTTAACTTAATCTCAATAAGCTATAAAACTGGATTTCATGTAAAGGAGAAAAGACAGCTCAAAATACATGCCACCGGTATTGATGAAAAACGTTCTCCTGCGCCACCGCAACTAGTACTTACTTGTTTGGCGGGAAAACTATGACAGCGCGCCGCATGTCCTTTAATCCCGATCATGGGGACACACTGAGCGGTAGGAGGAAGCAGAGCTCGTGTCTCCCAAAGCACATCGTGACAAGTAAAGAAGGATTCAAAACGCGCCACCGTTATTGCTATTTTCCGCGGGACATTTTTGAGATCGATATAAAATTCCAATTATTAATATTTAAATAATTCTGTTTGATTAATTTGAAGTCTCGTCTATTGTATTTTAAGTGTACATTATTTTAAAGTTACAATTATTCATCAAAAACTTACAATAACACTTTTATTGTAAACTAATGCAATTCGGACAGTCCACCGTAATTAGAATTTAGGTCTTCCAACATTTTTTAAACTAATAAATACATACCTAAAGGCTAAAACGCTGATGACATGTCATAAATAATAGTTCAAATATTTACCAAAAAAAAAAGGTACCTTTATTTTCCTGAATTGCATAGTATTACCCTACTACAAGTGAAAACTTTAGTTTGAAAAGGTTAATACATAAATGTTTTGTTGCCTCAATTTATAGGTATGTAATTTTTTCGTCAATTATTTTTTCATTGCACACCATTTTGGAGAAAATTTCTTCAGAATTTTCATTTTCTTCAGTGTAAACGTTGATTGATCAGAAGACTTAGGATTTGGTTTTCAAAAGTAAGATTAATGATGAATCGGACGTGTGGCTTCAGAATAACCCTGTAAGTTTTAAATACAATCTCTGTATCAGTATATTTTCGTTTTTGCTTGATTTTACTAAGTATAATACACCTAGTATTATACTTAACTTAATTAACCTAAGTTCTCAACTACATTTGGTATTCTAGCAATTTTGTGAACAAAGTGAGTTTAATTTAGAATTGGTTATACACAAATCCATACTAATATTATAAATGTGAAGTAACTCTGTCTGTCTGTCTGTCTGTCTGTCTGTAACTCTTTCACGCCAAAACTACTGAACGGATTTAAATGAAATTTTGTATACGATGATCTAGACCCTGAGAAAGGACATAGGCTACTTTTTGTTGCGAAAAGGGTTGTAAGGGGTTAAAAGGGGGGTAAAAAGTTACTTTTCCACGCGGACGAAGTCGCGGGCGGCCGCTAGTAGATTATACGACATCATAAAATTTCGGTGAGTATATTTTTACCAAATATGTTATATATATTTTAGAGCATACCTACTCATTTTTATGTCTTTGGTCTACCAAAGAAATAAAAAGAGCCATAAAATTTTATAACTTAGCTATAATTTCGTACAAGCTGTTAATAAAACCGTTAGCTACGGTTATAGCAAAATCCTTTTACAATAGGGTACTTGACTATTTTTTTTATGTGTTTAATCAAAAGAAACATTGTTGAAAGAATTATTTGATTCTGATTTGAATTACCTGAGATATCACAACTTTAAGAGCACATATTTTACGCGGGCCCAAAAACGCTCTATACAAATGGCTACCAACATGTGACGTCACACGCTGGCATCTTGTCTAGCAAATTTTGTTTGGTAGCTATATCAAATGTTTCGTTTATGTACATGTTTTATAATAAAAGTTTGTGTTTAATGTGTGGGTAGTTCAATGATATAATTATTTTTATAATATTATAAACTTTAAAAATGGACTTGCCCATGAAACTTTGATTGCTCACAAAACCAGCTAGACGTTATATTTTTAACTGAAAATTTAGGCTATTGGTTCTTATTTACCAATATTTTGGTAAAGTATCAATATTTTTTACTACATCGATATTAGTCAACTACCCTATTGTAAGCATTCTTTTGATAAGTAAAATATCTACTAGGTCACTTTGAATATAAACTAGTTTGTATTACTAAATTTGTATGAGTGGGTTAGACATCCGCACATTAATGCACACATATGTATCTTTCTTCAACCGATTCTCACCCTTATGTAAAACACATTTAGTTATCAATATAAATTTAATAAATTTGACAGATTGTAGAATCCTGAGATGTAACTGTACCTACATAATATGGTAAAAAAAAATAAAAATAAAGGTAAAGATTTTTATTAATAGTGACATGCCCTCACTTAGTTTGTGGATAGTAGTTCTACAGAGTACCAATAGATGGCGCTTGGCGTTAATTACATCGCGCATATGTTTCGTCTTTTCGGATTACCTAAAAGCCAGGTGGCAGAATTTACCTTTTTATAAATAGTATAAATATAAATAAAGACTAGTGGACAGCTCCGCTCGCGTGAGTTTTGGTTTACCACTAAAAAGCTTTTAAAATAAATTACCTATACTCTAGTACTATGTTGTCCAGGTTTCATAGCAATACAATGAAAAAAAGTTTCATTTAATCCATTCATTAGTTTCATTAGCGTGAACAAACAGACAACGTGCTTGCAACAACTTGCTTTGGACTTCTTAAAGCCCGCGATTGCATTAGAATAGTCTCGCCAGAATCCGTAGATCGATAAAACGTAAGAAACCGGCGTTTTATTGAGTAATTGTAGTTTTGAATCACTTTAACAGCGAAATTGGCAAAGTAATTCGCATCCGTTAATAGTAAATTTAAATCAATCTAAACTGTGATCTAAACTTACCCAAGCGGTTCTTATAAAAAAAGTGACAATGTTAAGTAATACCTAAGTCATATGAATATTAAGCTATCTGAAAAAAAAAACATTTTCTATACAGAAAATTGCCGTATCATAACCACTTTTCTGCTTAACGAGCAGACATTATCGGCAACTCTACTCAGCTGTTATTAAACTTATAGGCACTAATACATATTCATGCAATCATTACGTTGATGACTTCCATAAATACAGGAGTGTCTGGAAAAAAAATCTTTAGGACCTAAAGTTAAAAAAGTTATCTGATTTTGCTTTGCCTTGTAGGTATTTGGGGGCTCTAGAACGCTCGGATTCGGATTTTACGGGATCTACTTAAATAAAATACGTCTGCCGGCTTACGATCTTTATTCCAGAAGAAAGTACCCTACAAATACAAATTAATAAAAATAAATTAATTAATGATCGCGTCCATCGCATCGACGTAAATTGGCTGACAATTTATTTATATGTAATTTCAGAAGCGTCTGAGTGCCTTTAAAAATATTTACTTAGTATAAAAATCAAGTAAGTGCTCAGACTCGATTTAATACAATTTTATTTCTAGATTCAACAAAAAAATAATCAAACTTGTGGACACAAACGTTTTTTTACAGGCATTTGTATATGAAAAAAATGGGTAAATAGAATATCAATGTGTAGGTCCTAATGTAAATTAGTTATACCCAAAGTCCTTTGATAGGAGGCGTGTTCCTATGCATAAAAACGGATGTTTTTAAGCGGTGTCTCGACATAAAACGGCAAAACTGGACACAGATTTGTTGTTTTATGTAAATTTAACGGTAGCGTTGAATAAAATAATATAACGGCTAAGAAATAGAGTAACCGACCAACTAGTTCCCTATTTCTGTCCATTCACGTGAATGTTAGATGTTTATGTGAATAAACGCTTTTATGGTTTTATTTATAGCATGTATTTCTATTTATGTAAACGTTCGTACCGTTGAGGTGAAATTGAAAGCTTATGCTAAACTTAGATTTAAAATGTTAACTTATAAGAATTGATGTCTTGTCCTACCTAAAAGGCTGTACAATTATCTATATTAATTAGAAGCTGAACCATTATTTCAGGACATAAGCTAAATTTAATATAATGAGTGTTAGTAAGTACCTAGTAATGCGTAGTTACTACGCATACTAGGTAGGTAGTTACTACGCATTGTACAGATTTCTGGAATTCATACACGTTTTCAATGAGCCAGAGGATTCTTTATGACTATGTTGGGTCAAGTATGTAATTATGACAAATAAAGTGTCCTGCGTGATCTGAATCTGAATATTTTACGGGTACGTATATCTTATATCGGTCTTCGAAAGTATGTAACGAGCATTTATCGAGACTCCCAGAGAACCGGCTTGACAGCCTTGCCGGCTGCAGAGGCCGCTTTTTGTGCGACGATTTAAACGATCCTTATATCGATTTTGTATACCACCAACCTTGCATCCCCCATGCGATTCTGATCCTAAAATACAAGCCCTTAAGGAGATAGGAAGCCTGCGAGAGGCATTGTAGAGCGATCGAGTTTCAATCTATACGAAGTAGTTATCCACAGATTGGCCTTTGGACGTGCTAACAGACTTTCGGAGCACAATAGCTGTTCAGAATCTATCAACTTTTTACAAACATTCCTCTGGACGAATACAATGAAACCACAATTTAACAGCAAGCTAGTGTTATTTAGTTGTAACAGTCGATTGTACCTACAGGAGTGATTGGTCTACGTAAATAAATAATGTTGAAGCTATTAATTAATCTGATGTCGTTCGACTTTGAGATACATTCTCAAAGTGTACCTATCTACCTATCTGTAAGTGTATCATAGAAGCAGCTCAAGCAGAAAGCTCCGGTGATGATATCAAATCGTTATTCTTTCAGTTTCAATTGTCAATAGATGGCGTGAGGCGTAGATTACATCACGCAGGTGTTTCGGTTTTATGGTTTACTTATAAGCTTTGACGTTATCTATCTTCTACTTCTACAGAAGTTACCTCTTTATAAATAGTATCATCATCATCAGCAACCCACACTCGTCCACCGCTGGACATAGGTCTCCCCTAACGCACGCCACCGCTTTCGGCCACTCTCATCCAGCTCACACCAGCCAGCCTTCGAATGGTCATCATCCCATCTTGTCGCAGCGTGCTCCAACACTACGCTTACCGAGTCGCGGTCTCCACTCAAGGACTTTACGGCTTCAACGGTTGTCAGTTCTGCTGCTAATGTGACCACTTCAGTTTGCTAATTCGGGTGGCTATGTCGGTGGACTCTGGTTATAAATAGTATACACTTGTGTTACCTATAGATAAGTATCCACAAATTTAAGTCCATAGGGGGAATTATAATCTAACTAACTGGGCTGACGCAGCGACCAAAAGTAAGGTATAGAGGGGGAATCATACCCACTATATTTTAGAACGTCAAACAGGATCATCACCTCATCAGGCCCGTCAAAACCACCACCAGTGCTACTATACCACCCATGGAGATCACAAGTGGTCTGCCCGCCATTAACCCCCTAATTGGTACCCTCACTCACTTGATAAAACAGTGCTAGCGCAGCTTTATGCCGGTCTTCTGTGAGGCCATGGTATCACTCCGGTTGAGCCGATCGATTCATACCGAAGCGTGGCTCTCGCGCGGTAGAAAGTATTCTATAGGCCGATTGGGTATTTTATGAAATAATAAAGCCTTTTCTGCTATGCTATTTATTATGGTGAAAACTGTGTACTACAGAGGCTTATAATGCGTAAAAACAGTCTAACAGATGCCTACATATTATGTGACAAACTCTAAACTCCTTTTCTGTTTTGATTTAGTAAGTAAGTATTAAAAAACTACATACTTAGATAAAATTATTAAACATTATTAACAGATAGCCGCATGCTAAAGTAGGTACTTAATTTACAACAAATCTGTCAAACTCTCATTCGACTCTCACATATTATGTTTTAATTATCTAATCGTCTACTATTTTGGGAGAATTTAATTGTGGGAGAGCCATGCTTCGGCATGAATGGGCCGGCTCGACCGGAGTGATACCACTGCCTCACAGAAAACCGGCGTGAAGCAGCTCCTGTGCTGTGTTTCGCCGAATGAGTGCGGCAATTGCTTACCATCAGGGATCACCTGATCCGCACTCGTCTGCTACCTATCACATATAAAAAAAAAAGTAAGCGCAAATGACAGTGTCAAGATTTCTCATTTGCTTTTATGTTAATATATTATGTAGTAAGAAAGCAGACATTTTTATGTATTAGCATCCAAAGATTTAAATCTTAGCATCACTGACTTACGATATCTACTTATGTTATATACATTTATTTTTGGGATATGTTTGTAATTCTGTTTTTTGTGCGATTTAAGAAATAAGTTTTGTTTTCTTTTTAACTTCTTTAATTTTTTTTATCTCAATGTGTTTATTGTTGTTTTTTTTCTTTTGTTTTATGCACATTACGTTGCCCAAGGCTCGGCCTGAAAATCAGCGCCGCAGCGGCCTCTAGCTGCTGTAGCATATGCTGAGGTTGTGTCTTGTTGGCCGCAAAATGTACCTTAAAATACTGCAATTATTTTGTTATTTATTTTGCTTTTGTGGCCAATAAACGTTATCTATCTTCTACTTCTACAGAAGTTACCTCTTTATAAATAGTATCATCATCATCAGCAACCCACACTCGTCCACCGCTGGACATAGGTCTCCCCTAACGCACGCCACCGCTTTCGGCCACTCTCATCCAGCTCACACCAGCCAGCCTTCGAATGTCATCATCCCATCTTGTCGCAGGGCGTCCAACACTACGCTTACCGAGTCGCGGTCTCCACTCAAGGACTTTACGGCTTCAACGGTTGTCAGTTCTGCTGCTAATGTGACCACTTCAGTTTGCTAATTCGGTGGGCTATGTCGGTGACTCTGGTTATAAATAGTATCATCATCATCAGCAACCCACACTCGTCCACCGCTGGACATAGGTCTCCCCTAACGCACGCCACCGCTTTCGGCCACTCTCATCCAGCTCACACCAGCCAGCCTTCGAATGTCATCATCCCATCTTGTCGCAGGGCGTCCAACACTACGCTTACCGAGTCGCGGTCTCCACTCAAGGACTTTACGGCTTCAACGGTTGTCAGTTCTGCTGCTAATGTGACCACTTCAGTTTGCTAATTCGGTGGGCTATGTCGGTGACTCTGGTTATAAATAGTATCATCATCATCAGCAACCCACACTCGTCCACCGCTGGACATAGGTCTCCCCTAACGCACGCCACCGCTTTCGGCCACTCTCATCCAGCTCACACCAGCCAGCCTTCGAATGTCATCATCCCATCTTGTCGCAGGGCGTCCAACACTACGCTTACCGAGTCGCGGTCTCCACTCAAGGACTTTACGGCTTCAACGGTTGTCAGTTCTGCTGCTAATGTGACCACTTCAGTTTGCTAATTCGGTGGGCTATGTCGGTGACTCTGGTTATAAATAGTATACACTTGTGTTACCTATAGATAAGTATCCACAAATTTAAGTCCATAGGGGGAATTATAATCTAACTAACTGGGCTGACGCAGCGACCAAAAGTAAGGTATAGAGGGGGAATCATACCCACTATATTTTAGAACGTCAAACAGGATCATCACCTCATCAGGCCCGTCAAAACCACCACCAGTGCTACTATACCACCCATGGAGATTACAAGCGTTCGATTTCATCGAAGCTGTGGACATCCAGTTGACCACATTTGCCGCTTCGTTGCTCGCTCTCTAGTAGGCGATTTCACGGGAGGTATGGACATTTGCATGCTCCGCATACTGATTATATCAATCAGATAACTGATCTAATTCTAACCACTAATGTCACCGTTATCTACCTATGTTTAGCATACTTAATAGGTAATTAGTGTTGCCGCAAATGACGAATGGTGGTTGTTGTAAAGTAATCTCCTGTCACTGAAGGAATATCTTATACTTACCGTTTTTTTGTGATATGTGGCAGACGAGTAGATGGATCACCTGATGGTAAGCAATTGCCGCACTCGTCTGCTACCTATCACATAAAAAAAAATAAGTAAGCGCAAATGACAGTGTCAAGATTTCTCATTTGCTTTTATGTTAATATATTATGTAGTAAGAAAGCAGACATTTTTATGTATTAGCATCCAAAGATTTAAATCTTAGCATCACTGACTTTCGATATCTACTTATGTTATATACATTTATTTTTGGGATATGTCTGTAATTCTGTTTTTTGTGCGATTTAAGAAATAAGTTTTGTTTTCTTTTTAACTTCTTTAATTTTTTTTCTCTCAATGTGTTTATTGTTGTTTTTTTTCTTTTGTTTTATGCACGTTACGTTGCCCAAGGCTCGGCCTGAAAATCAGCGCCGCAGCGGCCTCTAGCTGCTGTAGCATATGCTGAGGTTGTGTCTTGTTGGCCGCAAAATGTACCTTAAAATACTGCAATTATTTTGTTATTTCTTTTGCTTTTGTGGCCAATAAACGTTATCTATCTAAATAATTCAAATCTATGTCTCACCGACAGCACTACCCGTTAGTGCTCAGTGGCCCTCACCGATTCTCGTGCGGTTTCGACTATGCACAAACAAGGAATCTAGATCAGTGAGTATGTAAAACAGATATGAAATTACTCGACCACCATTATAATTTCCTGTTGCATACGATTAGCTCGGTTTTGCTTATCGTCCATAACATCGAGTTAAAGAAACTGCAGTGAATGTTTTTTTACAATGTTGAATTGTAAATTAACTCTTACTTACTGGATAAGTGACTCGAAGTGAATCTTGGCTTCCAACACTAGAATCTAAGTACAACTAATCTTGAAACGTAATCCTTACTTTAAAGATCCTCACCATTACACTAGACGGCGCCTGATGCATCGAGTACTGGATTATGGTTATTGGGTTCCGCTGTAGTATTTGAACCTTGCACCTAGAATTAAAAATCCACCAGATAGGTTTTCATGCCACTAATCCAGTTCTCAGGCCTCCCCCAATGTTCTCCGTCCCTCAAGAAATTCTCGCTGTCTTAACCAGATCGTTGGCATAGCATAGACTAATATTATTGTCATTGTTCCCGTATTGGAATTAAAATACTTAAAATAATTTAGACCTGTCAATATAAAGGATATTGACGGGTCTAAATTCCCACAAATATCAGATAATGGTAATTGAACTCTTTTGGTTCCCCCCGTAAGAAAGAAGTTTATATAAGTATGTATTTCCAATGAAAACCAAAATGATAAGTTGCTTTCGCCGTAGTGAGAAAACAGGAAGTGTGAAATAGAATAAGCTGCCGGGACCTTTCCCGTTCTCACTACGAGAATGTACCGTCGTCGACCAATCAACCAAGTGTGATGTAGATTCCACTTCCTTATTAGTAAGATAGGTACATATAATCAAACCGTTGTAGCTGGATGAGGTGCCGTGGAAGGCTGATGGCGGATTCATATAATTACTCTTACTAGACAGTTTTTAGGAGTCTGTGGCACATTATGGCGTGACCCATATTATTGGGTTATTATTGGTGCTTGCTTAACTTTTCTAGATATTAGGTACCTCTAGGTACACAATTCCACAGTGAAAGCATTTAAAAAAGGTGATCCCAGTGACTTGTCTATATTGTTGTTCGAGATTTTTTTAAGGAAGTTTTCGAGGAAGTTTATTCCCATCATAGTAGCGATGACTTGATTTCATGATGGAGGCCTTTGCTCTGCAGTTGGACAGTAGGTATGATATTTGGCTTTTACACAATAAGTTTACTCAATCATTTTTGTTGGAGTATTTAAAATTCGGAAATGCTCTGTCTTAAAGGGAAAGGTTTTCTTTCCTTTTGGATTCCGTTGGGATTGTTTTATAGGGATTATTTTGAGTCGCTAGTTATGCTATGCTAGCCGATCAATCCAGCTTTTTTCTGGACCCAAATTCTTTACTAGTAGGTACTAGGTCCTGTTTTCTCGCTAAGGAGAAAGAAACTTATTATTTTGGTTTTCATTGGAAAGACATACTACAACTAACTACTAACTTCTTTCTTACGGGGGTTCCAAAGGGGTTCAATTGTCACTCTAGAGTAATTCGTAGGTATGATGAGAATGTACATACAGCCACACAACAGGTTACCACAATCTGTCAAATTTTCTCAATTGATATAGAACCAAACGCGTTTGTCATAAAGGTGAGAATGGAATGAGGAAATCTGACAGTTTTGTGTACTTTGATGTGTGGGTGTACGTACATATAGTATCTAGGTGTATTAAGTAAATATTCAGCTTACGATGATTTGCAAGTTATTGCAACACTAGCGGCCGCCCGCGACTTCGTCCGCGTGGAAAAGTAACTTTTTACCCCCCTTTTAACCCCTTACAACCCCCTTAATATTATTATGTTGATACAACTTAAACAAATTATTTCGACCAAATTTGGTACCATAAAAACGGTCATTGTGACTAAACCTTAAAAGATAGACATATGCCGTCGCGGACTTTTTTTTAGATCATGTATAGAAGAATAATTCTTTCATACTATTTTTTGTGTATCTTGAACCGTTTTCGCAGCGCACGCAAAGAAAGCCTTCAAAAATGAATAATTTTCCCCGTTTTTACACATTTACCGCTCTGTCTTTGCTCCTATTGGTCATAGCGTAATGTTATTTAACCTATAGCTTCCTCGATAATGGACTATCCAACAAAAAAGAATTATTCAAATCGCACCAGTAGTTTCGGAGATTAGCGCGTTCAAACAAACAAACAAACAAACAAACTCTTCAGCTTTATTATATTAGTATAAAGTATAAATTAGTATATTATTGCAACATCTGCAATGCACGTAATTGGACACCGTGAAGGATGCCTGATATCACTCACAATTATGTCGTGATTACCGACCATTCAGACCGTGCGGATGTTGGCTACAATGTCATTTTCAGCTAAGTGGTTTCAAGACGTTTACAAAATTGCAGATGCTTGAGCACAGATTTTATGGCCCAAGTCACTTAAGTTTAAAAAAGGTGATCCCAGTGACTTGTCTATATTGTTGTTCGAGATTTTTTTCTGTGCTGTGTTTCGCCGAGTGAGTGAGGGTACCGGAGGCCCACCCGGGGGGGAAGGGGATAAAAGGTGGCAGCGCACTTGTGACTCCACTGGTGTTGCAAGTGTCTATGAGCGGCGGCAATTGCTTACATCAGGTGATCCGCCTGCTCGTCTGCTACCTATACCATAAAAAAATACACAATTCCACAGTGAAAGCATTTAAAAAAGGTTTTTATATTGTTGTTCGAGATTTTTTTCTGTGCTGTGTTTCGCCGAGTGAGTGAGGGTACCGGAGGCCCACCCGGGGGGGAAGGGGATAAAAGGTGGCAGCGCACTTGTGACTCCACTGGTGTTGCAAGTGTCTATGAGCGGCGGCAATTGCTTACCATCAGGTGATCCGCCTGCTCGTCTGCTACCTATACCATAAAAAAATACACAATTCCACAGTGAAAGCATTTAAAAAAGGTGATCCCAGTGACTTGTCTATATTGTTGTTCGAGATTTTCGAGGAAGTTTATTCCCATCATAGTAGCGATGACTTGATTTCATGATGGAGGCCTTTGCTCTGCAGTTGGACAGTAGGTATGATATTTGGCTTTTTACACAATAAGTTTACTCAATCATTTTTGTTGGAGTATTTAAAATTCGGAAATGCTCTGTCTTAAAGGGAAAGGTTTTCTTTCCTTTTGGATTCCGTTGGGATTGTTTTATAGGGATTATTTTGAGTCGCTAGTTATGCTATGCTAGCCGATCAATCCAGCTTTTTTCTGGACCCAAATTCTTTACTAGTAGGTACTAGGTCCTGTTTTCTCGCTAAGGAGAAAGAAACTTATTATTTTGGTTTTCATTGGAAAGACATACTACAACTAACTACTAACTTCTTTCTTACGAGGGTTCCAAAGGGGTTCAATTGTCACTCTAGATAATTCGTAAGTATGATGAGAATGTACATATAGTATCTAGGTGTATTAAGTAAATATTCAGCTTACGATGATTTGCAAGTTATTGCAACATCTGCAATGCACGTAATTGGACACCGTGAAGGATGCCTGAGATTACCGACCATTCAGGCCGTGCGGATGTTGGCTACAATGTCATTTTCAGCTAAGTGGTTTCAAGACGTTTACAAAATTGCAGATGCTTGAGCACAGATTTTATGGCCCAAGTCACTTAAGTTTCAAAAACGTCGTGCAAAAGCCATGCTTGCTTCTTTATGCCATGGATTTATGATTTTGCCTTAGATACAGTCAGCGACAGAAATAAGTTGCCATCCAAGCGGTGAAAATAATATATCTTCACATGATGGTAAATTATAACCGCCGCCCATATACATACATCCGCGAAATTAGAGGAGAGAGACTTTCCTTCACATCACAAGTGCAGGTAAGTGTATTTTTTGCTTCGAGCTGCCAGCTCAACTCGTAAACCGGTTTGTCGTCTCCCGACCTCCTACGCGCTAATCGCTTGACCGAATTCTGTTTTCGCCAACACAGCCAACACTTGAACTTCGCTCGGAGTTGAAGGGCAATTTCGATGTTGATCGGATAAGATACAGATGTCGAAACGCCTGGTGAATTGCTAATTTAAGCAGGGTTGCAGGTAGAAATGGGCATTAGCATTAAAACATTCTTAAAATAACTTACAAGATATGTTCTTTTGATTTAAATAGGTTCGTACAGTAAGGGTAAAAAATATGTATTAGCCACTCATGCGAAAAAATATATTGCCAGTTGTAAGAAACTATTAGTTATACTTACCTAGTTTTTTTATAATTAAGAAACAAAATAATGGTTAATACTTAAATTATTCTTTCAAAGATTTTATGGCATTCAATATCATGTTTTTCATTATGAAATGGGATTATTGATTTTTTTAATGCGAAGATATTTTTGGTCTGTTTTGAGTGATTAGATATTATTGGCGCCATATACATAAGTATACAGGCTGTCTTATCGTTCCCCTGACCAAAAACGAAGGTGGTTGGTCCTACAGTAGCATATTTATTTGTCCCTTGACCATACCCGGTAGCCTCGGTAGAGGATGATGAATAATCGTATTCAAATTAATGAAACGCATCTACTTTACATAAATATGCCGACGAGTGACTCAGTCCGTCCTCGGCGTCTCGTAGTGCTAGTTTCCCAAACTTTTTATACTTCAACCCCTAAAAATTTTTTTTAATGGATTATGTAGTAAATAAACAGACAGATATTAATAAAAAATATATTAAATATTATTTTCTGAATAACATATTTTGTTCCATGACGTTTGGAAAATTGTCGAAAAATTTTTCGACTTCCCTTAAAAATTACCAAGTCACGTGATAAATTTTGTATGAAAAGTATTTTTTTAGTGCGAATTTCCAAAACTCATTGAACAGATGTTGTGTTGATAGTAGAATACTAGGAGGGATGTAAATGTCTACAGATACATCCTGTATGTACGAAGCAGTTGCTCGTTGACTATAAGAGGCGGGTCCCGGACTATCGCAGTCATCTACATCTATTGGTAAAGACTTCGGATATACTGTCATCATCAACATCGTCATGCGCTTGCCCGAATGACCGATTTTTTTCGGTGGCATACGAGCCAACGGATCACCTGATGGTAAGTGATTACCGCCGCCCATGGACACCTGCAACACCAGTAGTGTCACAAGTGCGCTGCTTACCTTTAAACTCCCCTTTCCCTGGATTGGGCCCTTGGCACCCTCACTCACGCAAACACACGTTTTCTGTGAGGACGTGGTATTACTCCAGTCGAGCCAGCTCATTCATGCCGAAGCGTGGCTCTCCCACTAACTTGAACTTTGCTATCCCAACAATCGCGGGTTGACTGTTAGTTATTGAATAGTTCTGAGGCCTTTTTCTTAAGAAAAATACCGATTTTGGGTCACATTTCTGCACCGAAACTCTGCGTGGGGACTTGTGTGACGGAGTATTTCGGTGTACGCAGCCTACAGTTTGGGAACCTTGCGTAGCAACTTATCTGACACTGACCTTTCTTTGTATTATTTGTGTTTTATACTAATGACTCTTAGCTCTTTGTGTTCCTTGGACTGACGTCGTCTCGGACGGTTACGTTCTACTGATTGTGATTACTGTACTTTCTAAACGTTTTTTTAATGGAATCTTTAGATGGTAAACCTGGATGGTGTTTTCTTGAGTTTCTTCGATTAGAATACGGAAAGTAATGCTCGCTTTTGTAATAAGTAATAACGTTGGTTAGTTAATACCGTAGTTTATAACTACAATTAATTAAAACGGGAACTAGCTCGACGAACATTGTTTTGTATGTGTACTAGGTACGGCTTGACGTTTCGGCTGCATAACAAATACAAGTAAACAGCCGATAACCGACGATTTTATACGTCACTTTGTTTATGGATCAGGGAAGGGAAGGGGCTATACGAATGAAACTAGCGCCGCCAACCTATTTACACTGATTGTGGCGAAAATATGATATTTTTGAAGAAAATAAAACATTACAGACTTAGATCCAAGTAAATTGGATTTTTCAAGATGTAATACAATTTATAAAACACGCGACAAGTAACAAATAAATGTTAATTATTGCTAAACGGCGACTTTTAGCAATAATTGACATTATTGTTACTTGTCGCGTGTTAGATAGCGTGTGTGTTAGTGTCGCGCTTTTCGGTTAAAGTATATAAATACAAAATAGTATTGAACATATTTTTGTAGCAGCCTCGCCCTAATCTTTGTTATATTCATGAAACGTAGAGCGATAATGCGTGATTATAAATCACGATAAGCTGATAGTGGGAGATCGATAGACAATCGCCCACATGCGAGCTATGGAAAACATACGGAAATGTTTATGACGAGGTTATTGTGCAATATTTGTAAGTATTTACAGCTTGTTTTCTAATAATGGAGCAGTTTTAGCTTATCGGCGCAACACATTTGTTTCTGGAATTCCTTCCTGTTATAAATTAGAATGACTGTTCCGGGTTTTATGCGTGTATGGATACAGTATGGGAATGAAAGCGCTTGTTCCTAGTAAACGTTGGATTATATGTTTTTAAACTTTCGCGTTGCATTATACAAATACTTTACATAAACGGGACTAAACGCGACGAAATTAAATAAGTACATTTTAGCACTTACTGCTTCACGTTTCGGCTGCGTTACAACAGCCGTGGTCACAAGCGAAGCGAGTTCGCTTGTGACCACGGCTGCTGTGGTGTGGTGTACTTATTTAATTTCGTCGCGTTTATTATTATTATTTATTAATACACTAGCAGCAAAATGCTGATGCGTGTATATCACTGCACTTGTGTAGTCTGTTTGTAATTTAATCTGTCCAGTCTATTTTTAAAAGAGTTCACTGTAGGAGCACTTATCACAGTTTCAGGAAGATTGTTCCACGCATTTACGACACGGTTTGGCAAAAAGTGATATCTGGGATTGCTCGCACTTCGAGTTTAGTCCCGTTTATGTAAAGTAAACGTTGGATTGTTGGAGAGTAGTGATTGGTAGTGACCCATGGCGAACTTCGATCTGCATTTGTTTCTTACTTTATCTTGTTGGTTCAGTGGTTTAAATTCCGGGCCGTGATCTCGGGGTCCTTGGATACGATTCCTGGGTCGAGCAAAAAGTATGTTTCGAATTTTTCGAACGGGAACGGGATTGTGATCACTAATCCGCATTAGGCAAGCGTGATGATTAAGCCTAATCCCATCATAGTAGCCATGACTTGATTTCTATGATGGAAGCGTTTGCCCTGCAGTGGGACAGTACCTATATAGGCTGATACTTTATTAGATAGCTATAAAATTATTATGAAAGTTAGCTAAATATAAGCTACTTACTTAAGTACAGGTTGTTTTTGTTAACTTAACAAATTAGAATTTACAAATTGATAAATAGGATACCTAAGTGTTTCGTTATCTCTCTGGCACTAAAAGTAAAAATCTTTTTGTAAGTATCGAAATGGTTTAAGAATGAGTCATGCAACATTGCCACAGAATATAATAACAGTTTACTAAGAGTATGTGGTCATCAGAGGGTCTACAACGAAACGATCCTGTACCGAACGAGAGTACACCTGCCACGTTCATACAAACGTGATGAATAGCGCGTGTGAAAGGGACGAGGGTATAGATTAGATCGTGTATATAGTTTCGTTATTGGCGCTTAGTTTCGAGCCGCAGTCATTATGTTATTATGGAACGAATGACTATCTTCATATTCGTCTAAAGAGATTTGCGATTGCCTTATCTTATACATTAAGCAGATTCGTTGCAAAGTATTTCAGTTCTTCTAAAAATTGGATGAGAGAGAGAGAGCGAGGGAGAGAGATACAAATGTTTCTCCGTTTATGCCTTTTAAATGGCTTTTGGGTCTTACAACGTTATCGTGTAGCATAAGTTGAAGCGACTGGATAAAAATCCATACAATGTGTTCGGAGAGCCTCGCTTTGGCATCAAGGGATGGGCTCGACCGGACTACCAATACGGATACCACGGCCTCTCAGGCCTCATTGACCATGTCAAGTGTCTCTGGGAAAAATAAACAAAATATTGTGTGGAAGAGATCAGATCGTCGGCTTCCCGATTTTCCTAATCAGCGGTAGCTTATCTACATAGGTATTTGACATTCATAATGTATGGATTTAAATTGAATAAGAATATTTCTATTTCTATTTATTCTAGCAACTCATTAAAATTTTTAGCCAAACCAAAAATATCGGTGGGAAGAAAATTATTTTACTATTAGTTAAGTTGAACAATTTTGAGTAAGGTATCTATATATAAGTAAGTACAAGGCATCAATCGATTTGTTTTCAAGAGTAGAACAGCTGTTTCCAATCGTAATTTTTCAAAATATTTTTTGAAGTCTCATAAAATTCTTCATTTCGCCTTATTTCTGAATCTAAATGACCGGCTGGCAGCTTATTAGATATGGCTAGGCATGCAGCATGCAAGCAGGCATGCAGCATGCAAGCAGGCATGCAGCATGCAAGCAGGCATGCAGCATGCAAGCAGGCATGCAGCATGCAAGCAGGCATGCAGCATGCAAGCAGGCATGCAGCATGCAAGCAGGCATGCAGCATGCAAGCAGGCATGCAGCATGCAAGCAGGCATGCAGCATGCAAGCAGGCATGCAGCATGCAAGCAGGCATGCAGCATGCAAGCAGGCATGCAGCATGCAAGCAGGCATGCAGCATGCAAGCAGGCATGCAGCATGCAAGCAGGCATGCAGCATGCAAGCAGGCATGCAGCATGCAAGCAGGCATGCAGCATGCAAGCAGGCATGCAGCATGCAAGCAGGCATGCAGCATGCAAGCAGGCATGCAGCATGCAAGCAGGCATGCAGCATGCAAGCAGGCATGCAGCATGCAAGCAGGCATGCAGCATGCAAGCAGGCATGCAGCATGCAAGCAGGCATGCAGCATGCAAGCAGGCATGCAGCATGCAAGCAGGCATGCAGCATGCAAGCAGGCATGCAGCATGCAAGCAGGCATGCAGCATGCAAGCAGGCATGCAGCATGCAAGCAGGCATGCAGCATGCAAGCAGGCATGCAGCATGCAAGCAGGCATGCAGCATGCAAGCAGGCATGCAGCATGCAAGCAGGCATGCAGCATGCAAGCAGGCATGCAGCATGCAAGCAGGCATGCAGCATGCAAGCAGGCATGCAGCATGCAAGCAGGCATGCAGCATGCAAGCAGGCATGCAGCATGCAAGCAGGCATGCAGCATGCAAGCAGGCATGCAGCATGCAAGCAGGCATGCAGCATGCAAGCAGGCATGCAGCATGCAAGCAGGCATGCAGCATGCAAGCAGGCATGCAGCATGCAAGCAGGCATGCAGCATGCAAGCAGGCATGCAGCATGCAAGCAGGCATGCAGCATGCAAGCAGGCATGCAGCATGCAAGCAGGCATGCAGCATGCAAGCAGGCATGCAGCATGCAAGCAGGCATGCAGCATGCAAGCAGGCATGCAGCATGCAAGCAGGCATGCAGCATGCAAGCAGGCATGCAGCATGCAAGCAGGCATGCAGCATGCAAGCAGGCATGCAGCATGCAAGCAGGCATGCAGCATGCAAGCAGGCATGCAGCATGCAAGCAGGCATGCAGCATGCAAGCAGGCATGCAGCATGCAAGCAGGCATGCAGCATGCAAGCAGGCATGCAGCATGCAAGCAGGCATGCAGCATGCAAGCAGGCATGCAGCATGCAAGCAGGCATGCAGCATGCAAGCAGGCATGCAGCATGCAAGCAGGCATGCAGCATGCAAGCAGGCATGCAGCATGCAAGCAGGCATGCAGCATGCAAGCAGGCATGCAGCATGCAAGCAGGCATGCAGCATGCAAGCAGGCATGCAGCATGCAAGCAGGCATGCAGCATGCAAGCAGGCATGCAGCATGCAAGCAGGCATGCAGCATGCAAGCAGGCATGCAGCATGCAAGCAGGCATGCAGCATGCAAGCAGGCATGCAGCATGCAAGCAGGCATGCAGCATGCAAGCAGGCATGCAGCATGCAAGCAGGCATGCAGCATGCAAGCAGGCATGCAGCATGCAAGCAGGCATGCAGCATGCAAGCAGGCATGCAGCATGCAAGCAGGCATGCAGCATGCAAGCAGGCATGCAGCATGCAAGCAGGCATGCAGCATGCAAGCAGGCATGCAGCATGCAAGCAGGCATGCAGCATGCAAGCAGGCATGCAGCATGCAAGCAGGCATGCAGCATGCAAGCAGGCATGCAGCATGCAAGCAGGCATGCAGCATGCAAGCAGGCATGCAGCATGCAAGCAGGCATGCAGCATGCAAGCAGGCATGCAGCATGCAAGCAGGCATGCAGCATGCAAGCAGGCATGCAGCATGCAAGCAGGCATGCAGCATGCAAGCAGGCATGCAGCATGCAAGCAGGCATGCAGCATGCAAGCAGGCATGCAGCATGCAAGCAGGCATGCAGCATGCAAGCAGGCATGCAGCATGCAAGCAGGCATGCAGCATGCAAGCAGGCATGCAGCATGCAAGCAGGCATGCAGCATGCAAGCAGGCATGCAGCATGCAAGCAGGCATGCAGCATGCAAGCAGGCATGCAGCATGCAAGCAGGCATGCAGCATGCAAGCAGGCATGCAGCATGCAAGCAGGCATGCAGCATGCAAGCAGGCATGCAGCATGCAAGCAGGCATGCAGCATGCAAGCAGGCATGCAGCATGCAAGCAGGCATGCAGCATGCAAGCAGGCATGCAGCATGCAAGCAGGCATGCAGCATGCAAGCAGGCAAGTAGCATCCAATTATAAACCGGCCATTAGTTTAATATACGTATTGCCGACCTTTTAAAAACCTAAAGTCTCCTTTCCTTTCTTTTTAAGTTCAAGTGCGAAATGACGTAACTCGATAAAGAACCAGAAATCGAAAAATTGTTTATTCAGCTTTGGCCCATAAAGAACACTTATTACTGCGTCAATGCATGAAAGATTCTATGTTTTTTAGAGTAAGACGCGTCGTGTGTTGGTAATTGAACAATTAAAGATCGACTGTTAGTCACGCTTCAGGAGAGGTGAAATTATAGTCTAAGATCTAGTGCCCTTTCCTAGATACTAAGTAATTCTCTTTTTGCCCAAAGTACAGGTTTAGCTAGGGATGCAGAAGTTACTGTCTAATTTTTACAGTAAAGCGCATGGGTTCACAGAATAATAAAAAAAAAAAACGAATTTTTTTAAGATCGCAGACTGTTAGTTAACTACGAAACGAAGTAGATGAAGGCCTGAATCCCTGATCGTTATGACATGCCGTTTTTTTGGCAGTATGTTCGTCTGCCCATTTCAGCAATAAAACAAGAAAATAATGGAGCAACAAGACTCACTTCAGGTCAGATTGAGTTTATTCATTTGGTATTCATGGTCCTCATTAACAATAAAAGAATCGAAGTTGTCCGTGGTCAAAATAACGTACAGTCAGCCACACATCGAGTTACCACAAACCTGTCAAATTTCTTCAATTGATATTCAACCTAATGTGTATAAGTAAGATGAGAGTAGGTTGAAGAAATTTTACAGTTTCGTATACTTTGTTGTGTGGCTGTATGTACAAGTAGTTCATTCTCTGTCAGTCAAGGCTAAGGTTGACAAAAGGGTAAGTAATTTACTTCCCGTTCACCTAGAAACTTGAATTTTGTTGAGGTTGAGAAATGTGAAGTTTACCGGTACGAGTCGAAAACTATCTATATCTATAATAAAAATGTAAAAAAGCTGTGTCTGTACATTGAAGATATTTATCTCAAAATAACTTAGGACGACTAAAAAACAGTAGCAGAACATGAATCAATGATTTTTAAAATTTTTGTCTGTCTGTTTGTCTGTTTATCTGTTTGTCTGTTGTCTGTTGTTCGCGCTAATCTCGGAAAACTACTGAACCAATTCGAATGAAACTTTATTTATTGTATAGCTGTAATATCAGGGCAACTTATAGGATATATTACATTTTGAAGACCAGGCTCCTTGATGTAGAACTACAACAGCCCAGCTAAACTATAAGAGGTAGGTCAATGGCACCTTAACAAAAAAATTCATATTGATGAGCAGTTTATGATGCCATGAAAAAAAATCAAAGATCATGGAACATCTGGTTTGGACCTCTAAGAGCCCAGCTACACTATAACAAATATGGAATGAAATGGAATGGAAAATTGACAAATGTGTTGAGCATTTTTGGATGAGATCCTATAAGGTAGGATATTCCGAACTTAAACCCCTAATGGAGCGAAAAGGGGGTACCAAGTTTGTCATCTTTAAGCCAAGAGTCATAAAGTTCACGCAAACGAAGTTGCGGGCGGCCACTAGTAGGAAATAAATGTATACCTACAAGTTGCTCGGTGCATGTGTTCGATTTGCGAGTTCCAAAGTCATTATGTGTACCTACTACTATATTGCATACAATAGATTTTTATTGTATTAAAAAAAAGTTTTTTGGGACTGTATATTCAATTTTTTTTTTTGTAAAGTCTTGTATCTGAACTGAGCACGTAGTTTGTAAATTAGATTATGGCTTGATTTTTGTTTTGCAGCCAAAAGTTTAATATTTAGCGAGTTACCTATGAACCTACTTATTATATTTAGTAGGCATTCATTAAAAATCCTTGTGTGATCTTTATGTAATAAAGGAAGCCCTACAGTTGTGCGATAATCTACTGTTAGGTTTTCTTTATTAATCTCCAAGGTCTTCATCAGAATGTCTTCATCTTCATCAATTCAGAATCGTTGTTCGTTGCAATCCTAGCGGTGATAACTACTAAGTAGTTTTATTTTAGGAATGTATTTATTTAAATATTTGTTACACATTATTTTTGAAATTATTTGTATAAAATTGTTTGGCATCTTCCTACATTTTTATATGTGATAGGTTGGTGGCAGATGAGCAGACGGATCACTTGATGGTAAGCGATTGTCGCTGCCCATAGGTGCAACACCAGTGGAGTAACAAGTGCGCTGCCAACCTTTTAATCCCCTTCCCCCCACGATTGGGTGTCATTACATTCTGGTGGAATGGTTGACCATTGGCGGCGGTTATTGCTTACTACTATCAGATAGGTGAATTTCTTGTTCGTTTGCTTTCTTTTCGCATTCAAATGTAGTAAGAATATTTCCAAAGACATAGATATTCTTTATTGCACAGAAATAGAATACATAAGTGAAACAACTACGACATAAATTTCTATTTCGTATTTATCTATAGGTAGAAATTATAACTCCATCTATATCTTGGCACTTGAGTTGGAATTTCAATACGAATAATTACCAAAACTGTCAGAAAATGAGTATTGCAAAAGTGAATTAAGATATGCTTAAACCCAAAACTGCTATATTTTATAGAGTTCGAGGTCAATAGTCAGTAATTTGCATTTTAAAAAGCAATAAGAAAGTCGAAAAGCAGATAATGATAGCGTTGATGTCTTTAGCTCTGAACGGCCAGTTCTATCAAATATATCTTTTTACTAAGGATATCCGTTTGCTAAGTCATTGACACTAAGCAATAATAAATACATAGGAAGACTTACTATTGAATATTTTTGCATGTAATGGTACCTTCACTGACTCTACGATTTCCTTTTTCTGATATCACTAAGTGTTATCAATGGAAATCATCATGAATCAGTAATTATAATAATTTGTAGTCTAGATCATTAATTAATATTCAACACAGGTAGTACTACCATATAGTATACGGTGTAGAGAACAAAGCACGGACGTTACACGATTTTCGGGCATTCATTTATACGCTACGAATAAGGCTTCATAGAGATAAATGTTACAAAGTGCGGTTCTGTCTCTTTCCCACGTGAACGCTTCTCTGTCGCACGCGCAGGCTACGTCATCGCAGAAACCAGCCAGCCGATTGACCGGTATACCGCCAACCTTCAGTTTTTCTTTTATTTATAACTCGCTCTGCCTGGGTAAGTTATGCTTCGTTTACGCAGTCGAGTTTACTTGCCTCTCACTTGCTCAGTGTTACCAAGTAGACTTGACTAAAGTATTTTTTAAGCGATATATAAGTAAATTGTTTACATAGATTAGCGTCTAGTTATTGTATAAATTGATTCTTACTCTAATTAATTTGTAGCGTTTTACTACAAATTTTCATTTGAAGAACGCTGTTAATAAAGTGTCGTATATTCCCTTAATCCGAACCTCAACTTAATCTGAGATTACTATCAAGTTTAATGACAGGAATATTTTTTTATGAATTTTATTGTATTCATTCACCGTTTTATTGGCCGTAATTAATTAAATCAATATTAGTCAACCATATCATGGTAATATGCTTCTTACCTATAAAAAAAAAGATTTTAAAACGTTGCCAGAAGGCACACCTATTCGAATATCTTCAGTAGGTATGAGTACTTATAAGTAATGATATTTCACAACAAATACCTCATCTTTCGCACACTGATAGTAGGGTGAGAAATTCCGCGACATAATCATAACATCAATCAATAATATGGATGATAACATACTTATCACGTGTATCCACCTGTACTGATTAGATTAGATTCTGGAATACGACTGATCAATACAGCTTGAATGTATTTCAGGCACTGATATTGTTTTGGATAACCTAAACCTGTTCTAGTTTAATTAAATGGAAAATATTATTAAATATTCAGTTTCTGTGGATAAAATAGAACACGTGGCGTACAAATAAAGTAATTGATACTATGTTCTTGTATTGAACTGGAACGAAACTGGTTTCGAATGTGAACGCAGCTTTATACGGTTTAATGAACGGCCGGCGACGGCGGCGGTGTGGTGCGCGAGCGCGGCGCGCAGTCGGCCTCGAGACCCGGGCGGCGCGCGCGCACGCCCCACGGCCTCACTCCGCAGCCATGAACGAGTACGCCGAGTACGACTGGAAGCTCCGCCAGATGCAGAGCGAGCACCTCTGCCAAGTCTCCAGGAAACGACTAACCGACGGCGACAGGCAACGCGCCCTCGACGGCCTAAAAGAAGCCGTCGATTCTAGTCTCAACCTCGCCCTGCGCGACAAAAGCCGGTGCCAAGACGACAACTTCCTGCGGAGGTTTCTTTACGCGCGCAAACACGATGTGCAACAAAGTTTCGAGTTACTAGTGCGCTATCACCAATTCAGACGGGACCACCCCGAGCTGTGGGCCTCGGCGGACGGCGGCGTGCTCCGCGCCCTGGCGGACGGGCTGCCCGGCGTGCTGGCGGAGCGCGACCGCCGCGGCCGCTGCGTGCTCATCATGTTCGCTTCCAACTGGATCCCCCACGCCTGCCCACTCCTCTCCGTCCACCGAGCTCTCCTTCTCACCCTGGAACGCACTCTGGAGGATGTGCAAAATCAAGCCAACGGATTTGTGATCATCGTGGACTGGACAGAGTTCACCTTTAAACAGTCGTGCAGTTTACAAGCGAAGGCACTTAAGTTGATGATCGACTGCTTGCAGGACTGTATGCCAGTGCGTTTTAAAAGTATACACTTTATAGGCCAACCGTGGTACGTGGAGACGGCATTGGCGGTAACAAAGCCTTACCTAAAGGCGAAGACGCGGGAACGAATCGTGCTTCATGGAAACAATTTGTCGACGCTGCATGACTCCCTACCCCTCGACATTCTTCCAGCGGAGCTGGGCGGAGAGGGGCCGTCGTACAACTCGGAGCGGTGGCTGCAGGAGTTCTGCCGAGGGGACAGCATATGCCCCACGCCTGTGGCGCCATCGGCGACGGCCGCGCCCGTCGAAAATGACCCACCTTGTGCCAAGTTAGACAAAGCGTACAAACAAAAGGACAATCCAAATTTCTCGTTTCATGGAAATGAAAAAAGTGCAAAGTCAGAGTTATTACGTGACAAAGATTGACCTTATCTCTTGTTGATCGCACGTGGAAAATGGACAGCGCTAAGGCTGGTCACGGCTACGACGTCGTGCATCGCTGCATATATGTACGTGCTGCGGGCGCATTTTGTGATATCGAGTGTATTGTTAATGCTAATTTATTGTCTAGAGACTGTAAGAGGGTTAACGCCTCACTAGAAAGCGGTTTGAATATGGCCAAGTGCATTTATATGGTCATGGATTAGAGTATCGCTCGAATTTGTTAGTATTCGTTTCGGTTGGTGGCTTGGTGGTCATTTATGAGTGAGTCAGGCGGGAGCGGGCGGGGCCGGCGGCGCGCGCGCACCGCGCAGTAACGGCACCGAGCTCTCGATTCGCCGCATCCGTCCGCTTGCGCGCTGGATCCCGCTCCGCCAATGCATCTTGCACTTCGCTCTCAGCTTCTACGTTACTTTACTCTATTAAGTATTTATTTATCACCTAACCAGTACTTGTAGTGAAAATAATATCTCATTATTGAATAGATACTTTTAAATAGCTTTGAAAATGAGGCTTGCTGCGCATTTACTATTACGTTAAGTCTATGTTTGGAAAATAATACCACGCTGATGCAAAATATTTTAATAATAAGTATCTATTGTATTCCAGTCTAATAATTATGTCGTCATCGTTGAGTGTAATGTATGGTTCAAGTGATGTGTCAATGTACTTCTGTAATTAATTGTGGTGCCTCTACCATTTTGTATAAAGCTCTCATTATCTGTGCACGACAGACCGGCCTTAGAACATAGTTATAAGTTTGATTAATAATCATTGTAAATAGTATAGTTAATTTCCAATAAATCATTATTACTTTGGTATTTCATTTAACACTGCACACAGATACTTACTATATAGGCAGGAATAGATAGGGCATACACCGACACGTAGCTAGGACACTATACACAAATAGGTATCTGGGATGAGTACCTAGACTTAGAATTGTACCTAAGTCCTAGATAGATAGGAAAATAGCGATAGTAATACTCACCCAGACAATAGATAGATATAGGTTCGTATAGTCTCTTTAGTTCATTGTTTTGTATAGTTATAGGCCCCCTTTTTTATTGTTATTTGTTTTGTTCTTGGTTAATAGCATAGTTCATAGTAGTACATAAGAAACATTGTATATAGAATAATAGCTTATGTACTTGAATAAATAAAGGTATTGCTAGAGCGAGACAGGTGTAGGTTGTCGCGCGACAGTGGCGCCGCCGCGACGGCGAGGGACGTCGCGGGGGCGCCCGATTGTTATTGGCCGACGCCAAATTGAGCGTTCGCGCAAATCGTACTGGTCGGGGCCCACCAAATTAGTATATAGATCGGTGGGTCCCGGCCAAAGGTATGCTCTCGTCTCCACCAGGAGGTTCTCGACCTCTAACAGTAGTCTCGCCCTGGCACTACTACCTAGCCAGAAAATCGTGTCTTGTTTCTTACCTACCTGGACCAGCTTACAGGTGCACAGTGCTGCACATTTTGGTCCATCGGAGTCGGATCATTGCGGTTAGAAGAAGAATCAAGCATCATCATGCCGCTTGTCACGAGGTCGAGAGCCAGCAGGGACGAGCGTATCATTTCGCGACCGAATAGTCAAGAACGGTCGAATAGCATTCGGTCATCTTCCGCCGAGGCTACTCCTGCTACATCGACGCCGACGTCTTCGAGGAGAAGCTCCTGCGAGACGACGTCGGCCATCAGCACGAGCGCCACGGGTACAACGGGTTCGACGATGACAACATTGGGCGCCGCGGCTCCCCCACCGCCCGCGGGAAATAGCATAGTACCCGCGGGAAATAGTATAGCTGCAGGGGAGTCCGCAGCGCCACCACCATTGCTGCAGCCGCTAGCGACGCCGCCGAACACAAGCGTCGCGCCGTCGCAGCCGCCGCCACCGCCAATTAAGAAGTTGGCACCTCGCATAGTAAGCCGGGATACTACGCCGCCGCCGCGAAAGAAGATCGCGCCGCAGCAAACTCCCATCATAGAAGACGCGCCGCTGCCACCTACCACGGCAGCATCGCGCGCACCATCGACGCGGGGGGAACGCCTTCGCACCAGCAGCGTGAAAACAAGAATGGCGCCGCCGTCCACTAAAGACGCGGCGCGCCAAGCATCGGAACACATGAAGAAATCGAAGAAACCAAGTGAGAGCTCTGTGCGCCTCGCCAAGGCGCGCGCGGATCTCATTCGCCTGAAGATAGAACTCGCCGCCGCCGACATAGAAGCTATAGAAGAGGAAATGCAACTGGAAGCACACCTCGCCGAAGCGGACTCCGAAGTCGGCACCGTGACGACGGAGATGACGACTGCGCGCCGCGTCAACCAATGGCTCGATGAGAGCCAACCTGGGTTGGCAATAGATGAGCACCCACACAACGTCGACGCGCCGCAGCAGCAGCAGGAGCAAGCAGAGGCAACAGCACCGACGGGCCCCCCCCGCGTCCCGCTGGGGCCGCCCGCCATCGTCGAGCGACGGACTACGGCGAACGAGAAACCGACTACAACACCGGCGGGAGAGAATGCAGTCTCCGCCCATACGAAGATCGACCTCGGCGAGCTTGCGTCGGCAATTGCGCTCGCCGCCAAAGCGGGCCAACAGCAAATAGCGCCGCGCAACTTCACCGAGCTACCTCCGTACAGCGGGGCCTACCAAGAATGGCTCTCCTTCCGGGCCGCCTACTTCGAAACTGCGAGCGCATACAGCAACACAGAAAACATCGCCCGCCTTCGACGATGTCTTCGGGGACGAGCCAAGGAAGCGGTAGAAAATCTCCTCATCTACAACACCAGCGCCGAGGAAGTAATGAAGACTCTGCAGTCGCGTTTCGGACGACCGGACGCGATCGCCCTCGCCGAGTTGGAGCGTCTGAGGGCGCTCCCTCGGCCCTCAGACGCCCCCAAGGACCTCTGCATCTTCGCCACAAGAGTCAACAACATCGTAGCTACACTTCGCGCGCTAGAGAAGATCTACTACCTCTACAACCCCGAAGTCACGAAGGCAACAATAGAGAAGCTCACTCCTACATTGAAGTACCGATGGTTCGATTTCGCTGCTGAAGAGAAGATAGAAGAACCGGATCTGCTCAAGCTCGCCCGTTTCCTGCAACGAGAAGCGGACCGCTGCGGACCGTACGCGCAGCCGGAGCAGGCCGGAGAGACGGCGAACCACCCCCCGCACCCCCGCAGGGCGCCGCAGAAGACATACGCCACTGCAATAGAGCCGCAAGAGTGCCCCGTTTGCGATAACGGGGGGCACGCCGCGGCTAACTGCCGCCAAATGACGGAGGCAGATATAGCGGCCAGGTGGGACCTGGCCAAATCGAAGTCGCTGTGCTTCAGATGCCTGAAACATAGAACAAGAAGCCATCACTGCAAAGGGAAGCCGTGCAACATAGATGGGTGCAACCGCATGCACCACCACCTGCTTCACTTCAAGAAGAGAATCGCAATAGAAAATAGAAGCGAAGCGAAGCCAGAAGTTGTCACCTCCACATGGGCCCCTACGAAGACGCAGGCCTATTTGAAGATAGTTCCGGTCCGCGTCTCCGGCCCTAAGGGGGAAATAGAAACGCACGCGCTACTCGACGACGGCTCGACGGTCACGCTGATAGACGCCGAAATAGCAAGAAAAACCGGCGTGAGGGGACCCGTCGACCCGCTGCATCTGGAAGCCATCGCCAACACAGAAGTGGACGCCTCCCAATCAAGACGCGTGACACTGACGCTACGAGGAGCAACTGAAAATCATCGAATACAGGCGCGCACATTCGACCAACTTCGATTGACACCGCAGCGAGTGACAGAGAGAGACATAGCCGGTTGCAAGCACATAGAAGACATCGCGGGGCAACTTACCTACAACAACGCCGCCCCTAAGTTGCTCATCGGTCAAGACAACTGGCACCTGCTACTCGCCAAAGAAGTAAGAAGAGGACAGAAGAGTCAGCCCGTCGCGTCGCTCACTCCCCTCGGGTGGGTACTGCACGGCGCCCACACTCGCACCCTCGGTCAGCGTGTGCAGCGTGTCAACCACATAGTCAGCGCGGATGTCGACATGGACGAACAGCTGCGACATCACTTCGCCCTCGAGTCGCTCACCATCACGCCGAGGCAGCCCAGTAGCGACCCCGAACAACGCGCCCTCGTTATGTTGCGCAACAACACTGCGCAACGAGAGGACGGCCGCTACGAGACGGGGCTTCTGTGGAAAAAGGAAAACATCGCGATGCCGAACAATTACGACAACGCGCATAGCAGGCTCCTGAGTACCGAGAAGAAGATAGACAAGAATCCGGAACTCAAGAGAAAATATGAAGAGCAAATGAACGCGCTCGTAGAAAGGGCTACGCCGAACGCGCGCCACCGCAGACGACGCAAGATAGACGTGGTACCTGCCGCACTTTCCCGTCATCAACCCGATGAAGCCGGGGAAAGTGCGAATAGTGCACGACGCAGCCGCCAAGACCCGAGGAGTGTCGCTGAACGACCACCTGCTCACCGGCCCAGACCTCCTACAATCACTACCAGGCGTCCTGATGAGGTTCCGACAACACCCAGTCGCGATCACAGCTGACATTGCAGAAATGTTTATGCAAGTGAAAATCAAGCCAGAAGACAGAGACGCACTGCGCTACCTATGGAGGGGGAGCGAGAGGGGTGACACAGAGCCGCAGCAATACCGGATGACGTCGCTCATATTCGGCGCGACGTCGTCCCCGGCTACGGCGATCTTCGTAAAGGACACCAACGCAGCGAAGTACGAAGACACTCACCCGGCGGCCTACGATGCGATCCTGCGCAACCACTACGTCGACGACTACCTGCAGAGCTTCAAGACTGAAGATGAAGCGATCCGGACGGCGCGCGACGTGCGAGACATACATAGAGGGGCCCACTACGAGTTGCGACAGTGGACGTCGAACTCGAACGACGTCCTGCGCGCGCTCGGCGAAGAGAGCGCGCCCACCCAGCCGTCTATAGACTTGAGAGACGGCGCACAGGCGGAGCGGGTCCTAGGGCTCATATGGCGGCCCACCACCGACGACGTCGCCTTCAACCTCGACTTGGCGCGGCTACCAGAGGACGTCATCAACAGCGTCGAGCCGACCAAGAGACAGATACTGAAGGTGATAATGTCTCTCTTCGATCCACTCGGTTTCGCTGCGCCCGTCACAACGCGCGCGAAACAAATCCTGCAAGAAACATGGCGCCGAGGCACCGGCTGGGACTCGAAGCTGGACGGCGACCTGGCGCAGCAGTGGCAGGAGTGGATGGGCCACCTACGAGATCTGAAGAAAATAGCCCTACCCCGGTGCTATCCGAACTACAGCGACGCGAGAAGAAGGGAGCTACACGTCTTCGTCGACGCCAGCGAGAGCGCCTACGCGGCGGCTCTATACTGGCGCCTAACAACAGCTGACGGCGAGACGACCCTATCGCTCGCGCTCGCAAAGGCGCGGGTGGCGCCCCTGAAAAGTGACTTCGATCCCGCGGCTCGAACTACAAGCTGCGGTGATGGGGTCGAGGATGGCCGCCGCAGTCATCGAGGAACACGACGCGAAGCCAGACGAGAAGATATTCTGGACGGACAGCAAGACCGTGCTCACGTGGCTCAAGACCGGCGCCCGGAGCTACCGCCCATACGTCGCTCACCGAATAGCAGCGATCGAAGAAAACTAGTTCGATCAGTGAGTGGCGGTGGGTACCGACGAAGCTCAACGTCGCCGACGACGCCACGCGAGACGTACCGCCGGACTTCAACACGTCGCACCGCTGGTTTCGTGGCCCAGACTTCCTGCGCGGCCACCCATCCACCTGGCCGACCGAGACACCGAAGCGCGTCGAAAACACCGGGGAAGAGAAGACCTGCAACACACTACATAGCAAGATAGCGCCTGCATCGCTGAGAAATAGCTTGCCCGACTGCGCAAGATTCTCGCGATGGGAAAGGCTACTTCGCGCAACCGCCCGGGTGCTACAGTTCATCGACCTCTGCAGAAGAAAAATAGATACAGTCCACTACAAGCGAAATAGAAAAAATGCAGAGAAGGACCCCACCTGGCGGCGAATACCGGCGAAGAAAACAGAAAAACCGAAGATAGTAAGTCTAGACCGGAAAAATCTAGACTTGAAGTACCTGCCTATAGAGGCGGGAACACTGAGACGGGCTGAAACCCTACTTGTGCGAGCGAGCCAGCAAGAGTCGTTCGGGGGGGAGATAGAAGATCTGCAGCGCGGCAAGCCGGTCGCGAGCGACAGCAGACTGCGCCCCCTGGCGACGGAAATAGTCAACGGTGTTATCACACTGATAACACGCATCGATGCCGCCCACAACATAGACAGCAGCGTGAAGAGGCCGCCGGTGTTAGACGGGGACAGCTACATAGCCCGTCTATACATGGAGCACGTACATAGAAGCCTACATCACGCCGGGGTAGAAGCCACAATCAACGAGTGCCGCCAACGATATTGGATTCTCCGCCTACGACCCACTGCGAGGATGATAGTACATCGATGTCTGCCATGCCGTATCAAGAGGACCTCGCCACCTGCGCCACCTACCGGCAACCACCCGCACTGTCGGTTGGCACACCACCGGCGACCCTTCACATTCACCGGGCTGGATTACTTCGGCCCGCTGACCGTCGCCGTGGGACGCGCCGTACAGAAGCGGTACGTCGCCCTCTTCACCTGCCTGACCACTCGGGCAGTCCATCTGGAGGTGGCGGCGAGCCTCAGCACAGACTCGGCGGTGATGGCGCTGCGCCGCATGATAGCGCGGCGCGGCTGCCCCGCCGAGATATGGTCCGACAACGGGACGAACCTCCAGGGAGCAGCCAAGGAGCTACGTGCAGCCATCGACCGAGCCACAGAAGAGGAGGCGAGCAAGAGGATGATCAGCTGGCGCTTCATCCCCCCCGGCGCCCCCTTCATGGGGGGGGCCTGGGAGAGACTGGTCCGGAGCGTGAAAGTCGCGCTCACGGCCGTCCTGCATGAGCGCAACCCGCAAGAAGAAGTCCTCGCCACGCTCCTCACCGAGGCGGAATACACCGTCAACAGCCGCCCGCTCACCCACGTCTCCGTGCACCCAGAGGACCCCGAGGCGATCACGCCTAACCACTTCCTCCTGGGCGGATCGGCGCGCACTCCACCATCGGGCGCCTATGAGGACGCCGACCTAATAGGGCGGACTCATTGGCGCGCATCACAACGCCTGGCCGACCTCTTTTGGGCCAGATGGCTCAGGGAGTACCTCCCCGAGCTCCAACACCGGCGGGAGCCCCACGGCAAGGGCCCCGCAATCAAGATCGGCGACGTCGTGCTCATCACCGACGGCACGCTACCCCGCAACGTGTGGCCGCGAGGACTGGTCACCGCAGTGTTCCCGGGCCCCGACGGAGTCGTCAGGGCCGTCGACGTGCGCACCAAGGGCGGAGTGCTGCGGAGGCCTACGAAGAAGCTCGTCATCCTGCCAACGGAGCCGGCTGTCCAGCACCGACAGCAGATCGCGTCGACCGAAGGACAACGCGCGGCGGGAGAGATGTGCACGACAGACCGGCCTTAGAACATAGTTATAAGTTTGATTAATAATCATTGTAAATAGTATAGTTAATTTCCAATAAATCATTATTACTTTGGTATTTCATTTAACACTGCACACAGATACTTACTATATAGGCAGGAATAGATAGGGCATACACCGACACGTAGCTAGGACACTATACACAAATAGGTATCTGGGTTGAGTACCTAGGCTTAGAATTGTACCTAAGTCCTAGATAGATAGGAAATAGCGATAGTAGTACTCACCTAGGACAATAGATAGATATAGGTTCGTATAGTCTCTTTAGTTCATTGTTTTGTATAGTTATAGGCCCCTTTTTTATTGTTATTTGTTTTGTTCTTGGTTAATAGCATAGTTCATAGTAGTACATAAGAAACATTGTATATAGAATAATAGCTTATGTACTTGAATAAATAAAGGTATTGCTAGAGCGAGACAGTCGTAGGTTGTCGCGCGACAGTGGCGCCGCCGCGACGGCGAGGGACGTCGCGGGGGCGCCCGATTGTTATTGGCCGACGCCAAATTGAGCGTTCGCGCAAATCGTACAGGTCGGGGCCCACCAAATTAGTATATAGATCGGTGGGTCCCGGCCAAAAGTATGCTCTCGTCTCCACCAGGAGGTTCTCGACCTCTAACAGTAGTCTCGCCCTGGCACTACTACCTAGCCAGAAAATCGTGTCTTGTTTCTTACCTACCTGGACCAGCTTACAGGTGCACAGTGCTGCACATTATCATTGAAACCGTTGAGCTCTCTTTCAATTCAAATAATTTAATATTAATCATATCTGGTCACCTCAAAATTGTAAATACAAAATATGACTGCTGTGACATTAGACAATAATATGGTTAGTTTCATAGGTAGATATTATGAACATGTTATCTGATATCTCATAAGAATCGGTACTAAATTAATTGACAATAATGTAAATATTCAAACAATTTAGACTGATCAAGTTCTATGAAATTGATATTATCTTTTACAATAAATGTATTAAATACGGCATTGTTTTTTGTTTTATTTTTATCGAAAGTTACACAAAAATATAACTAATAATGTATAAAGACTTCGTAGATATGTTTCAGACTAGCTGTGTCTCCAAAACAAAGTAACCCATTGAATTGCAAATGATGCATCGTAAATAATGATAATTGGATTAAGAAGTGTAATGGTTTCAAGTGTAATCGATAAAAGGCACCTAATGATGCTAATTACATTCAGAGAGTACATGAGAAGTGCGTTAGTCATCGCACTACCTACCAGCCTCATATGCATAACAATGCCAGGAGCTACTCCATCGGGTATAATAGGGTAGCTGCTACTCACTCAAATGCAGATGACATTGTTATATATACAGTTTATCACTACAAAATGCCTGATGATCTCAGAACGACTCGTCATTCAGCTAAACAATAACAAATACACACCTGGCCTCTTTTTTATGATGGTGATTGTCGTTCAACTGTTAGATTACTGTAGAAATTACAAAACGAAATAGGTACAATTTTGTATGAAAGAGAAAACATTTATATGACTGTCGTAAAGTTAAAAGACGCCTCGAATGTCTTGGATGAAAAGTTCCAAAAAACACGCAAGTACATAGTTTAAGATCAAGAATTGCAATCGAACTGTTCAAGTTCATTCAAAGTAATAAAAACTTAGGTTAAGACTATTTCACCTGAGAATAAAATTATACTTTATTATATCTGACACCCGAAAAAGCCATTCAGGTCGAGGGCAGCGATAAGCAAGGTCAGCCCACAATCGGATTATCTGTGTATTCGAGAGGTGCAAACGATCACGTTAAAAACATTTTGCACTGTTTTATTTAGCAAGTGCAATTTTACAAGGTGAAAAAAGTAGTTTACTCGTACAATCATCTTTAAAGTACTTGTTTTGATTATTTAAAAAAATCTTTGTTGATCTTTTAAATGCTTGTTTATGAAAAAAATACAACAAAGTAGATAAAGGGATGAGATTGTATTTGTATATGATCTGATCATAGCATTAAGTTTTGTAATCTTTTGTGTAATAATCAGTAAGAATATCTATCTTTTTTTTTATGTGATAGGTAGCAGGCGAGCAGGCGGATCACCTGATGGTAAGCAATTGCCGCCGCCCATGGACACTTGCAACACCAGTGGAATTACAAGTGCGCTGCCAACTTTTGAACTATCTATGAAGGTATTTGATTGTATAAAATCAAATCATCAATCATTAATAAACAACCACATGTTCGGTCTAAACATGGACTGCATGCAAAATTAACTTGAGAATCGAATTAAGAAATGGACAGAAGTTAGTTAACTGTGTGGTCGTATTGTAGATCGAATGCTGAGTTTAACCATTGTCGTAGATTTTTCATTTACCATATTCTTCTTTTTTCCACACTTCTCTTCAAAAATAATCTTGGTATTTTCTATTGCTTCTCCCATTTGTAACGTTAAATATCTGCATGTGTGCAGAATCCAACATGTTTTTTTCCTGTAGTGAAATTACGTTTTTTTCCTGCAGTGGTTCTCTTCTTAATATAATACCGTTACTTGGTCTCATTGCGAATCATTCTTCGAAGATAATTAATGCCACATGTGACATCTATTGAATTATTTTTGCAGTCTCAGGACTGGTTTACTAATTGAGTTTCTGGGCTTCTGATATGATCTGATTTTTGGAGTCATTTTATGACGCAATTCACCTACTTTTTTCGTTTTATGGAACTTGAAATTTGAGAGTTCAAATCTAATTTGGCTAAAACATTTTGGGATCATTAGTCTTATTAATTATGTACATAAGTAGTTTGTATTACTCAGGACTAATTAAGATTTCTTGTGGTGAAATATGAACAGTTTTTAAGTTTATTATTTACTAGTCCTGGCAGGCTGGTCACTTCGTTTCGAGAGCTTCGTATTTTATTTTCATAATATCAAATCAAATATTATAATTTAACATGATCTGGTCCTCTATAAAGGCAATACTTGTGGAGTATTAAACAAAATCTCTATCCAAAGAGACAGCATTTTTTTTTAAACCATGACTACTCAATTAAACAAAAAGGTAGGTACACCTCACATCGATCATTCACCATCAGTTCTCTTTAATCGTTTGAGCAAAGTTAACAATTTGTCAAAAAAAAGAAAACTTCAGTCTCCATTTTGATTAGGGCGTTTGTCCTGTGGGTATATTGTGCAATTCACTTTTGTTTATGCATATAGTTATCCTTCTAGCAGTAGCCGAAGTTAGTTCGGACTGCGTTCGCTGTCGAAACAAGACTTCGCTTGCAAATTTTGCTGTCCAATGAAATCGATATCGGTAGTAAATGAATTGGTACCTGCGGTTACAGTTGCTCTGATTAGAGTGATATTCTTCTGGTCTGGCAGCTAATTCCAATAGGTGGGTGGGCGTATAACTATCTTAGTCAATTTATTACTTATTGAGCGAGTATCTGTTGGATAGATAAGTGTCTAGATAGGCTAGTACCTACTGAGGGGCTAGCTCGAACATTTTAACTCTTTCAGGTTAGGTGGTTAGTTATCTAACCACGTATTCTCGGGTCTGTTTTAGAGATTTTCATAAGTAATACGTTTTTTATATATTTTGACTGTAAATTACATTTTCATTCTTAATTCTTTTTTGAATATTTTCATGTCTACCGCCACAGTGGTTAGTTAACTGACCACCTTATTCCTCAAAAGCCTTAAGTGGTATTTTTGTAAAACATTTTTTTTTCATAATAATTAAACCCTAATAAAACGAAATATGCAATTGTTTTATTTTTATAGTCCTGAAATTAAAAGTGTGCCTGAAAGAGTTAAAGAAGTTGTAACTTTAACGTATTGTGCATACGTTGCGATTATGGTGCTCAGCACAAAGTACTTTTGTCGACGTATCGTAGTAGCATTGCCTTCAAATCATGTATCGGAAAAGTCAATTGTTTAATTTGTGGATGGGTGCACTAGCTGTAATCCTTTTTGACGTATGTGCTGTATGTTCTGTTAATTTAAATTATACCTACTTACGTACATACGTACGTAAGTATCACGACTAAACACTACTACACTTACTAAGTATCATACGATAGAGGGAGTAGATATGAGCGCCGATAGCTAATTCCACGGCGGCGGCGTGGGTTAAATAAAATACGGCGGCGGCGGCGCGCCGGCGTGGATATGTTACGGTAAATGTAAGCAATCGGTAAATAACTATAATCACCGGTAATTATAGATAAACACCAATGCACATGGTAAATGTAGTGAATTATCCATATTTACCGGTAATTATATAAAACTTCCGCGCGACCGTGGTAAATGTCGACATAAGCTCCCAGATAACAATTTAAACTTGAATCTGACTTGCAATAAGTTTGATGTATCTGTTACGGTAAGAGTGAATATTTGAAGATTATTAATAATTACCGAAAGCCGTGGTTTAAAGTGAAGAATAATCACAATTTGTCGGTTATTATTAATAATTTTACCCTAGTAATGATAAATGTAATAATGTGGCCAAGGGTTGCGGGGCGGGGCGGTGAGTGCGACGTGCGAGAGGTTCGGGGGGATGTCTAAGTGCCCTAAAAGTCTTTCTTGTATAAATAAATATTATTTTTAGGTTTAAATCCCTAAATTGGTTCAGTGAAATGCCAAAAAACATGTTAGGGTATGGTTGGGTATTTAGGGTAGAGGTTAGGTTAGGGTTATTTTTTTTATGACCACCCAGAAATACTTAAATTTTATTCCGGGTGGTCATAAAAAAATAACCTTAACCTAACTATTAACCACGAAAGCCTTTCTTACATATACGTTTGCAAGGACCTACAAGTAACCTTGTTTGTGTGTTCTCTAATGAGAATATATTTTATGTTTTGCTTAACCAACAGAAGCTTTGATCTCTTGATATTTGAGAAAGAAAGAAAGAAGAAATGTTTATTTGAAACCAAAAATTTACGAAACATAAACAAAATACAGCCTTAACTTATTTAAACTACAAATACAAACAAAATATACATCGAAGTATTACTATTGTTTAACTGATGTTGTTTGTAACCAAATTTATATATTTAAGACTAGAATTGTTTTATTTCAATAAACATTTGATTCTAATGTTTGATTTACTACATTTACTAAAGGGGTATGGGTAATTTTATATAATTGCGGTAAATGTGATTAATTCGAAAATTTTTACAACCTTTACCACGAGCACTGGTATATGCATAGTCCGGTAATTATAATAATAACCGCACTATCCAATTACCGTAACAGATACATTTTTTTCAAGGGGTGAGGGAAGGGTGCGGGGGGCGAGGGGGGGGGGGGCGGTTTACATGATTCTTTAAGATTAAAAAAAAACAATCTAAGAGGGAGGGAACTTAATTTTTCATATTTTTTTTACGATACGTAAGGCTACGATTTCTTTGAATAGTTCATACTAGGCCCTCAGATTACTGCGAGCAATTTGCTACTGATTGGTGTGATGAATCACCCCAGTGTAGGTTAACGGTTAGCTAGATTTTCGCATACCTAAACCGTACCTTTGCTACAAGTACCTATCATGAATTTCCTATACAAAGTGCGTTACGCATAGGTATCCTTCGTGGTACTTCGATACCATATAAGGAGCGTCCAATTTACTCGCGCCTTCTACGTTTGTATCTTATGATCTTAATGTATTTGTCTCCATAATAGTCGCAATGTTCAATAATATTGGATAACAAGCTATTTGTTACCTGTGTCGTATACGCAAACGCTAATCAAACAATAGGAAATTTATTAAAAGATGTACACTTTGTTTGTCAGCGGATTTAACTAATTAAATTACACGAGACTTCTTATGATTACATTTCGTATTCGACTGATAGAGTTTCGTTTAGAATGTGATAATATACAGTGAAATCTAAGGGCTAAACTGCCGCACTCAGAGACGTCATTTAACCTTAATGCTCATTATATTAATTACGGATAGTCTTTACATCTATTTATATTAGGGTCAATATTCTTACATAAGTGACATTTAAGGAGCAGAAAAAGTAATAAAGGTGTTTTAAAATAGAAAAAAAGTTGAATTTTACTACAAGTTTTTATACAACTTTTTTTTATTTAGTGTAAAATATCATGTATGATTAATCAAAAATTTCACCAAGTGAAAGTAATATCATGATTTGCATAAAACTTATCGAACATCTCTAAGACCCGGGTAGGTACTTATAAATGTTTTGCGATAGACCAGCAAATGTAGCATGTTTTGCGATAGAGCAGCGGCGCAGGAGTGTATCGTAAATGTTGATGGGTTATGCGCTTATGGCGTGTGGAGCTACACTAGTGAGGGGAGTCAGTTGAGCTTCAAGGGGGTCGAAATTTACAGGATTGTTTAAATTCTAGTTGGAGGGGAGGGTAAGAGCACTTATACATGTTTGAGTAGGTAATAGGCCTGTTTCCAATTGGGTATTTGACTAATCTCGATTTAGTAAAAAATATTGATACTCTATCAAAATATTGGTAAATAAGAACCAATGGCCAACATTTTCAGTTAAAAATATAACATCTAGCTGGTTTTGTGAGCATTGAAAGTTTCATGGGCAAGTCCATTTTAAAGTATAAATTAAAAAATAATAATTATATCATTGAACTACCCGTACATTTTTCATCAACTTTTATTATAAAACCATATACTTAAACGAAACATTTGATATAGCTACCATATAAAATTTACTAGACGCGCATACAGAAGGTTGAATCGTGACGTCACGATTCAATAGCCATTTGTATAGAGCGTTTTTGGGTTTGCCCAAAATACGTGCTCTTAAAGTTGTGATATCTCAGGTAATTCAAATGAGAATCAAGTGATTCTTTCAACGATGTTTCTTAAATTGAGGCGTCTTTTGATAAACACATAAAAAAAAAATTGTCAAATACCCAATTTTTTTTTCTGATTAGTATTCAAAGAAGCTCTCCAAAGTAGAAACATCGGCAAAAGATTACTCTGTTAGCATGAATATTCTCCGAGATATCACCTTCAAAGATCACATAAAATAAACCTTGTCAAACGCTCCATACAACGGCCCTGCCACGCTGTGACGTCACAGCGTGCTAGTTTGTGTTCATCACGGGAGACCTTTGTTCGGTAGCTATATTAAATAATGCGTTTATGAAAATGGTTTTCAAAAGAAAAGTTGCTAAATTGCATGAATTATCTAATTGTATATAATTATTTAGTAAATGTAATACCTACTTTTAAAATCAAGTTACGTATCAAATTTAGATCTAACTTTAATTGACTGGTGACAAAAAATATCAAACTAAATTCTTGTATATAGTTTTTTTACCGTTATTTCTCCATTTTATACAAAAAATCTTCCAATCTCTAACCTTGGAAACAAGCCTATTATGACGAAAGATGTTAAATGAATTATTAAAAAAAGTAAAAGGTAAATAATTAAACTCAGAATGTGAAAAAAGGCAAAAGTTCATTTTACATACCTATGTAAATGTTCAATACTCAATACTCAATGCTTTATTTGCGTTTCACAGTGTGTACAGACAAGATCTTAAATAGTAGGTATACATATACATACATAGATCACTGTGAAACCCTGTCGGGCACAACAAATTTGTATAGAGAGGAGGAGCACCATTTTTCAGAACCAAATTTATACAATCTTTTTATAATATCAATGTTATATTTTATTTATTATTATTATGTTGTTATGGTAATTATTATACGTATTGTAATATATACTTCATTTAATCTACCTACTTATACTATTTAATATTTTTATCATCTATGAATTCTTTATACTGTAATAGCATTTTTTAATAATATTATTTTAAGATCTTTTATGAAATTTTTATCATTTGTTATATTCTTTAAATAATCCGGTAATTATTGTATATTTTTATTGACCATTGCTAATGGGCTAGAGGAGTGATGTTAATGTTTGAACCTGGTAGTGTTAATTTATTTCTGGGGCGAAGATGATGCTTGGTGATATTGTCATCTCGTTTAGTGAATAGGCTGGGGTGTTTGCGAACAAATTTGCACATTTCATAGATGTAAATGCAGGGGAGGGTTAGGATTTTATATTTTGCGAAATATGGTCTACAGCTATCAGTCGATTCTATATTGGCCATAATTCTTATTAGTTTTTTTTGTATGGTCAATAAGCTAGGGACGTCGGTGCTACTGCCCCACAGGATGACGCCGTAGCTGAGCCACGCATATGCGTAGGCGTAGTAGGTAGTGATCGCGGTGGCTAAGTCCGTGGTTTTTTTAATTTCTCCTAATGCGTATGAAAAGCTGCTTAATTTACGGTGTATTTTGACTATGTGCTGTTTCCAGTTTACATTGGTATCAATAATAAGGGCCTAATAGGGTGTGTTCATTTACATTTTTAAATTCAAAGTCTTTGCCGTCGAAGTTTGATTTGAAGTTTAAGTTTAATCGTTGTTTCTGATGGGGGTGAAAAGACATTACTTTGGTTTTTGATAAGTTTATCTGTAGATTGTGTTGAGATAGCCAGTCTTTTGTTTTATTAAGAATATTTGTAAGCTTTTTGTTCAGGTGAGTTGGATCCTTACTTGCTATGAGGATAGATATATCATCCGCAAACATAACACAGTATTCATTTAAAGCTTCAGCAAAATCATTGATGTAAATTAAAAATAAGAGACACCCCAGCACGCTGCCCTGGGGTATTGAAGCGTTTACTGGTATGGTGTCAGATCTTATTTTTTCAATGTTTTTAGTTTGTGTATTAAAGTATTCTATTTCTATGGTTTGTTTTCTATTGTGAAGGTATGATTTTTAACAAATTATGAGTTGAACCCCGTATCCCTATGTCGTATAGTTTACTTAGTAGAATGTTATATTGTACTTTGTCGTAGGCTTTGGTCATGTCTATTAGTATACCAATGGCATATTTTTTGTCATTAATTATGTTGTGTATTTCCTGTATGTACTTGTAAACCGCAAATATAGTTGACTTATTTTTACGAAAACCGTTCTGACATTCACTTAAGATATTGTATTTTTCGCAAAATTTATATATACGATCATAAATTGCCTTTTCATATATTTTGGATGTTGTAGGTAGTAGAGCTATTGGGGCGGTAATTGGTGGATCTGTTTTTATATTTTTCTGTGGATTGGCTTGATTAGAGAATGCTTTAGCTGGTCTGGGAAAAACGCCTTCATTAAATGATTGGTTTATTAAGAACCATAATGGGTATGATAATCATTTGCACAGTGTTTGAATAGCATGGGGGGAAGATCATCAATGCCATGGCTGGTTTATTTTTTAACTGTTTAATAATTTGTAAATTTCATTAATTCGACATGATTTAAGAATATTGAATTCACAGATGGATTAAGAAACGGGGAGCCCTTTTGCTTGCGGTTGGATGGCTTCTCCAACAGATGAAAAGTATTTGTTGAAGATGTCAGCCACCTGTTTCGGATTTGTGATAATTTCGTTATTAATTTGGGAGTTTATGTTATTTTTGTTTTTTAAGTTGACTTTGTTTGTTCGTTCGCGAATAATATGCCACATCGTTTTTACTTGTTATTGAATGTTTTATTTTGTTAATATAGTGTATTTTTTTTGATGTTATGATTGCTTTTTTTAGTGTTTTTTCGTATTGCTTATAATATTTAGATAAGATTTCGTTATGTTTGACTTTATAGTAAGGATTTTCAGTAACCTTTTGTTAATTACCTATTAATTAAAATAATCTGTTTTAAATAATAATAAAAAACACTGATGATAGGAAAGTGTCTAATTTAACATTTATTTAACTTTGACAGTTACAAAATTAAATGTAATATGAAATATAAGTAATTATTCATATTACTACTTACTACATTGTATAGTCTGTTAAAGTATTCAACATTAGTCCAGTCCCAAGTTATGTCGCTGCCCCTGATTAAATGTTTCTTTCTTTTTATTCAGTATACAGATTAGGTCTGTCACTTCCCGTTTCTACAGAGGCCGTGGTCGCAAATCTAGAGTACTTGTTTAAGAAGCAAACGATGAAAATGGAGAGACTTTGCCAGGAAACGAAGACTAAACATAAGAAGCCGATATGCCAAGTGTCCAACCTATCAAGGATGTAAGTTAATGCCGTACGAACAACCACTCTAAGAGTGTTCTACTGAGGTGGTAATGTCTATCGATGATCGATGTCTCCTCACTAAACCGTAGACAATAGGCCATGAACCGGGTGCGCGCGCGCAGCCGGCATGTCCGTCACGTGGGCGCTTCCGCCGGCCCGCGCCAGCGGAAGGAAGGCTGCTTTGTTCGGCCAATTGTCACCTAATATTTTAATCCTGCTCGAAAGGAACTCAATACGTCATTAATATGTAAACAAATGAGCGGGACACTATGGCACAAACTATGGTACACGGTCTAGCCTTCGGGGGTTTCACATCCCTAAATATAGTTTTTTTTAATCCTTACCGTACTCTCCAGATTTATATACCTAGAAAGGGCATATTTAAGTATTATAACCACACGTGGCATGGCAACTAGAATGGGCAAAAGTGTTTCCTACTGGAGAGCAAAGTTAGCACAGGGAGATTGTACAGCAAGCACAAAGACTAAGTACAGCTGGCGGCACGAAAGTATGGTGATGACCGTTATTTTGCACACTTGTAAAAAGAAGACTTTCTATAAAAAATGGTTTCTGCGCACTCAAGGTCATAACTGCTATTTAGTGCCGTAGACTATACCTAGTACCATTGCATTCAATAACGTTTCTATGGTCTTCACATCAACTTCCAAAAGCCAATGCCTGATTTTGGCGCGGTTGTTTCCATCTTACGTCGACAAATACTTCTCTTCGTCTTTTGTAAATACTTTGTGTAGTCTAATACTTAGTCTCTCGGTATTTAAACTGACTCGGAATGAGATTATAAATATAGTCTAAGTCAAAGTCAAAATATTCTTTATTTGCATAGGCTTGTACACAGCACTTACAAATCGTCATTCATAAAAAAAATTACATAAGTTGTTTAAACGTTAAAACTGATTTATCACATTATTGAACTTATTAAAAATACTTAGTGGGTGTAATAGCAAGTAAAAAAAGCACTGTTGTTCTATACAGATTCGGCATTGTCCTTTATCTATAGGTTCGAGTGACACCTAATACCTAGATTTGTAACTTACTAGGTAAGTACTTATTTTGCGTTTGTTTTTTCCTTTTACCGTCAATGACATCAAAGGTCACCAGGTAAAATGTTAGAAAAGATAAAATTTATGTACAAATCGTAAAATTAAACCATCAATCTCCTCGCATGTCAGACCTTCGAGTAGATATTATAATGTCTTGTATGTTGTTATCTAACGTAAGTAGTAAGTACGAATACTCCGTTATAACAATACCTAACAACAATAGACGAACATGAGGCTAACAATGACGTATCTTTAGTTCACGCTTTTTCTTCGCCAATTTATGTTTTGTTTTAGATGTGAATGGGTGAATGAAGAAAATAAGTATGTTGAAGGCTGTGCGTAATTACACTGTCAGAGTGATAATGCAAAGCAATGCGTCACTCTGTATCGATTGTATTTCAATCAGTTGCCTTGAATACATGTATTGATGACTTGTTGTACGACTTGATTACAATCTGACTTAGGGCATGTTTCATCATCATCCCCGAGAAAGTAATATGTTAACAATTCGACGTTAAGAGTTTGTTTTTGGCCTTATTACCAAAGAAAAAAGTTGCATCAGCGTATGTGGAACAGTCCACCGCAGGGCGCAGGCCTCCATCATAGAAATCAAGTGAACACTTATGATGGGATTAGGCTTAGGCTGGTTTTTCACCAGAGCTGTGCGAGATAGCTAAGCGACGTGCGAGGAAAAATCCATCAATAGAATCACTTCATTTTCCTAGTCTCGCTTAGCTCAAGAGTAAGAAAACTGTAATTACAAACCCGAGCTATGTTCGAAAAATTCGACACTTTTGCTCGAGCCAGCTAAATCGAACCCAGGACGCCGAGATAACGGCCCGGTAAACCAACGGGGCATTTGTCTAGTTACTATCAGGTACTGCGTAAATTTCCTTTATAAAACAAGAGTTAAAATTAATAAATGTATGTAGGTAAGTACTTCGTGCAACATAAATGATTGAAAAAGGAGTGTTTTATCTCAATTTTGTGTCTATGTGATGTCTGCCCGCATGGCAGAGAGCTGTTTTTATATTTTTGTAGAGCCATATACCTACTAACCTTAACCTACTTAAGTATTAGACTTGCTATTATGTTTGAAAACAAATCCTTCGTAGACGTGGTTCTTTGTGCGGACCGCACCACCGGCTCATCATGTCGGCGACGATGGGGTCTCGGTCCGCACTAAGTGGCTCGTCATGTCACATGCGGCTCGTGGTTCGCCATTTGGTGACCCCTTTTTTTTCTTTGTTTTTTCTTGTTCACCCGGAGAAAATGCCACTGGCTCAGAAGGAGCCGACGTCGGCGCCGCCTTATGCACACCCGGATGGGAGGCCGCCGGGTAGTGTGGGGCCCAGGGGCCTACCCACTAAAACCTCCGGGGCTCTTCCATCAACGCCTATGAGAAACGGAACTGAACCTTTGGTCTTCGCGGCCACATTACAGGGTTGCAACGCCGACGCTCTGGGCGGGGACAACTGCAGGCCCACCCTAAGATATAAGCGACAGTAGCGCCATCAATTCATTTCACGACCTTATTGACTTAATACATCGATCTCGATCTGTCATAAAGCAGGATGCAACTTGCAATGCAATCCATAGACTTGAACTATAGTCAATCATAGATACCAGGATAATTCATCGCTCAATAGGAATAACGGTTATACCGGGTCCATACAAGATGGATTGCATAGATCGAGTTATAATTATGCAGTGTTATGTATCATATTGCGTTGCGGTTATTAGTCTTGGCAGCGAATGAGATAGGAATGCTCCAGTGGATTTAGTGCACACACATAATAAAGGTAACTTTTTTTTTATAATTTTACAATAGAACACTGGCCCGAACAGTAGACTAGTGTGGGGCCGAGTATTTACTTCTGTTTGGGACCTTACCTTACCTACTTACCTTAGTTCGAAATTTTACCAATAGTTGAATAGAAATGACCTTCAATAACGAAAGTTCTATGTCATGTTGATGATGACGACGATAACTATCTCGATTTATCTTGATCGAATGAATTCAAGAGTGATATAGGCCCGAGCTGAAGAAAAAACATAGAACAGATAAACAAATGTTTAAAGTTTTATGGTAACCTACTTATTTATTTCATTACTTTAGTAGCAGTCTGCCTTAACTTCTTTTCGGGATTTAGTTTTGTTATTAGTTCTTCTAGCTAGAATCTTCTCCGATAGAGATGCAAGTGTTTTTTCGACTTTTCCAGTTACATAAGCCGTGTGGTTGGCAATAGAAGTTATCTATTTACAAATAGTATTTTAGAGGTTTACCTATAAGGACTTTAGCTAGAACTGGTGGGTATTACGAATTACCTACTTGAAAATTAACCTTTATTTTTAAATTAAACACTAAAAGTCGTAATTAACAGATAGGTAATGCAAAATAACCAGTTTATACAGTTACTTCGCGAATGAATTTTAGAGAGTTGTTAAACTCTAAATTCAATTTAAACGATAGCGCTTAATTATCACAACAGGTACTAGGTACTGAGAATCCTTTTCAGACATTGTAGTATTATTTTTTCCACTATTTACTTCAAACGAAATTAACAATTGTATTTCAATACAGGTGTAGATAATATTGCCTAATTAATATTGTCTAATAATTTGTACCTAATATATAGATACTTACCTGTGTTTTGTAGCATAGATCCTCTTATAAAACCCGGTTCAAACGTTTGTTGTACACTTGTTTGTAAATAATTCCAGGTATGTCTGGTAGTGGAGCCTACCCTAAGAAGATGACGCGGAAGACTACTTCCCAGGAATTAGAATTAAAATTAAAAGGGCCCTTGAGGAAATCAAAGAACTAAGGGAGGACAACAGCCAAATCCTCAAGGAACGAGATGAAAACGAAAGAGGAATCTCTCAAAATTATCAATAATAATACCCAGCTGAAGTGTGAACTGGCCGACCTGCATGCTCAGTTCTTGGATGTCCTGTCTCAACGAGATCAACTAATTGACACCGTGACCAACTTTGACCAGTGTAGTGAGACCTATGAGCAGGCACTGCAACGTATTCAAGACCTTGAGGTGGAGCTACGGGACGCCAACAAACTCATACAACAATATGAGGAGGACAAGCGTTGTCAAGGAGTCTTACACACCCACAGCCTATACGAAGAGTTGATTGGGTCACCAGCTGGGCAGGAGGCTTCACTTAATCACAGTTCTTGTTTAAGGAATGATAGGGTTAGAACGAGTAAAAAGAATAGTTTTAAGAAGTATGTTAAGATTAATAATTTTATTAAAAAACAGAAAAATTAATCAAGAGACAAAAATGCCATCAAAAAAATGTTCTTTTAAGAAAACAGCGTGTAGACTTACTTGATAGTTTAGAATTATATAGTAAGAAGTTAGACGAAAGTAGAAGTAAGTATGAAGTTGACACACAGGAGCTGCAGGCTGACATCTCGCGGCTGCACCGGTCATTAGAGCGTATGACCGATAAATACAACTCGGCCCAAGGTCAAATAAGCGAGCACATCCTCGCTGCAAGCCGCTTTTTTGAACAGTGTAACTGTCACTTAAGTACAGGGGGTGTGGACGAACACCAGGTGATGGACGAACCCCAGCTTCTAGAAGGGGCTAAAAATGATTTGTCTAGTGTACAGCACACAATAAATAACTCAGATAACAACCTCATAATGTTTTCTGATAAGATTGGAGTTGGTTTTGGACCACTTTTAAATGAAAAAATTAATTATAATGTAACAAATTATTGCATGCCTAATGTTTCATTTAACCAAATTATTGCTAGGATGAATACATGTAGTTTTAGTAAGCAATCCATAATTACATTGATGATTGGAAATGCTTTAGATATTAATAAAAGAGATTTAATTCAGGGGTTCTCAACCCTATCTGATCTTAATGTTAATAAAATAATTTTGTGTGCCTTCCCTTTTTCTAGGTATTACACACCTAGCCAAAATAACAGTATTCATTTGTTGAATACATTATTATACAATTTGACATATAATCATAGTGACAAATTTGTGTTTTTTGACACAAACAAATTTATTGACAATAAGTTCTTGTTGACTGGCAAAACTTTTTATTTGCCTAATAAAAATAAAAGAGAATTAGCTACTTTGTTAGCGTATAATATTAATAACATGTTTATACAGACCTTGGAAGTACTTCCAAAAAATAATTTAAATTACAATCGGAGACAATAGAGGAATCCTCTAGCAAACCAATGACAAACGGACACCCTAATTACCTAAACCTTATTCATCAGAATATACAGGGTCTGTCTAGCAAATTACTTGAGCTCGAATTATTTTTAAATAAAATGAATGTCCATGTATTATGTATTACCGAACATTGGTTAAGGCAGTATGAATTAATTATCAATATAGATAACTATAGCATCGGTAGTTCGTTCACGAGAAGGTCGGCAATCCGAGGTGGGTCACTAATTTTGTTAAATAAATGTATTAAATTTAAAGAACGCAAAGATATTGTTTCACTTTCACTTGAGCGAACTATTGAGCTAGCATGTGTTGAGCTTGAACAACATGTCCTTGTCTGTGTGTACAGGCCCCCACCTGGGAATTTTATTTCATTTGAATCCATTATGGAAGAAGTATTAAGAAAAATATGTTCATCTAATAAAAAAGTGGTTGTGTGCGGGGATTTTAATGTAAATATTTTAGATAATTCACAAAACTCGATGCGTTTACTAAATCTTTTCAGATCTTTTAATTTACATAATCTTTTTAATGAACCCACGCGAATTACCCCTACCACAGCTACTTGTTTGGATAACATATTTTGTAATTGTGATGTATTAGACAAGTCCATAATAAACTTTATAAATTCAGATCATAGTGGACAGATAGCACAGTTGGAATACCGTCATGCACCCTCTTCGTTTAGTTTTGTATGTAGGCCAATTACGGCAAACCGCAAAGAAAAGTTTAAAGATAATATTAATAGGAAGGTGCCTGCATTATCGTATAATGATGGAAATGCAAATATACTTTATGAGAAGCTTTTTAATGTAGTGGAAAAGGAATTTAATGAGATTTTCACTAAGAAAACAATTAAATTAGATACTTCTAAAAGTAAATTCAGTGACTGGGCCACTCAAGGCATCTACAAAAGCAGAAAGAGGTTATTTGAATTATATGATATCAAAGCCAATTCAAATGACCCTAAGTTAATTGAATATGTCAGAGCATACTCAAAATTATTCAAAAAAGTATGTGCAATGGCAAAATCAAATTATTTGAAAGATAAGATCATAAAAGCCACTAATAAAAGTAAATATCATGGAAGATCATAAATAATGAGACTTGTAAAAATAAAACAAAAGAAAACAAGCTCTCTCTTAAAATCGATGGCAAATCAGTTGTTTCTGACTCTGAAGTAGCAGAAACATTTCAGTCTTTCTTTTCTAGTATAGCAGTCACCACCACTAACAAACTAAACTCAAGCGCACATCTTGCTGCTTCTCTGCTCAAATCACATGTTGATGAATGCAAGACTACCTTTAAATTTACTCATATCAATTCTGATATAATTTTAAAAAACATTCAAAGAATTGAATATGAAACCAACTGAGGATTTATGGGGACTCTCGGTAGACATACTAAAAAATATAATACATGCTATCGCACCCCATCTAGCTATGATATTCAATAAATGTGTTGACGACGGTGTATTTCCCGATATGATGAAATACAGTAAAATAATACCATTATTCAAATCGGGAGAGAAAAGTGACCCGTCTAACTTTAGACCAATTTCTATACTACCAGCTCTTAGCAAAATTTTTGAAAAAGTAATATTCATCCAGTTATTGGCTCATTTGAATTTGAATAAAATATTGCACAGTAAGCAATTTGGATTTACAAAAGGTAAATCCACTACTGATGCTGGAGTAGCGCTTATCAAGCATGTCTTTGATGCGTGGGAAAATAAGCGAGATGCTATTGGTATATTCTGTGACTTGTCAAAAGCCTTCGATTGCGTAAATCATGAAACGTTGCTTATGAAGTTACATCATTACGGTGTCTTAGACAACTCAATTAGTCTAATCAAATCTTATTTATCTGATAGGATTCAAAAGGTGAATGTCAATGGAATTAACTCTTCGGGTGCCCCTTTAGTTATGGGTGTACCCCAGGGCTCGATATTGGGGCCGTTGCTGTTTTTAATCTACATAAATGACCTTCCTTACTATACTAAAGATCTATGTGAGATAGTGTTATTTGCTGACGATACATCCTTGATTTTTGAGGTTGATAGACAAAAAGAAAATGTTGACGACGTAAATAACACTCTCTCTCAAGTACTACACTGGTTCACTTCTAATAACTTAGTTCTTAATTCAAAGAAAACTAAATGTGTAAAGTTCACTATGCCCAATGTAAGGCAGGTCAATATTAATATAGTCATGAATAACGAACCTATTGAAATTATAAACTCCACAGTTTTTCTAGGCATCACTCTGGATTCCAAATTGCAATGGAGCCCCCATATTGCTGCCTTGGCAGGAAGACTTAGTTCAGCTGCATATGCAGTTAGGAAAATAAGGAATCTGACTGATATTGAGACTGCAAGACTGGTATATTTTAGTTATTTTTCATAGTCTGATGTCATATGGTCTATTGCTGTGGGGATCCGGTGCTGACATACAAGCTATCTTCATATTGCAGAAGAGGGCAATTCGCGCCATCTATGGCCTTAGATCACGTGACTCACTTAGAGAATTATTCAAGGAAATAAATATTTTAACGGTAGCTTCTCAATACATTTTTGATTGCATTATGTTTGTACGTAAAAACTTGCAGCTTTACTCGCGAAAATCTGATTTTCATAGCTTTAACACACGAAATAAACATAGGCTTGCGGTCCCAAATCTAAGACTTCATAAAATTGGCAACTCATTTGTGGGATTGAGTATAAAAATGTTTAATAAGTTACCACAAAGAGTAATTGACTTACCATTGCATGAATTTAAATTTCATATTAAAAACTGTTTAATGCAGAAAGGCTACTATAATGTAGAAGATTATTTAGATGATAAGGATTCCTGGACATGATAACCTCCTCGCCTATTCTATTAAATGTATAATTTGATTTTATAATTTTACTTTGACGATTATCTAAACGATATAAAGCATTGTACACATCATACTGTTATTGTAATCTTAATAATATTTTTTTATTATCAGAATGAAAATTGTAATACTGATCATAATTTGAAAAGAGTGACTACTGAGTTTCTTGCTGATTCTTCTCGGTAGAAATCGACTTTCCGAATCAGCGGTAGCTTACATAATAGGTATTTGACATTCATAAATGTTCTATAAGGACTTAAATTGAATAAAGAATATTTCTATTTCTATTTCTATTTCTATTGGAATAGCAATTCGTAACCTTTGTATGGTAACAACGAAATGTTTAAGTACATTTCAAGATCACCTTTACAGCATGCTAACGTACCTGTTAAATGTGAGTAAATTGTTAAAGCACGCAATATTTATTGGTAGGTATTTAAATAGGTTATACTCGTAATTCCCAGAGAGATCATAACAAGACATTTACGTAACGTTACAATAATATACTGTTACACCACGGCGAGTGTAACTTGAGATCTACAATGCTACGAGATAAGTAGGTTCCTGGTGGGTACAGTTGGTACAAAAGTAGATTAGTTTAAAGTTAGAATGCCTTAATGCTATAACAATAAGGAGCGTTGGGATTGGAGCACGGATGTTGAGTAACTTTTGCTGATGACTGCACGTTCGGGTTTTGCGGTCGGTTAGTGGTCGATTGAAACGTAAAGCTTCGATGTAGGCGCTGATAGTGTCCTCCGCGTTTGTGGACAATGTTTGTTCCAACGTAGGTCCTACTCCTGTTATTGACATAGCAATTTATTTGCGAAAGTTTTGCGGGCCAACTT